>CM038147.1:208753933-209073334 GCA_021437245.1 Aegilops speltoides | reverse complement strand
GGAGCGAAGGTTGAGGATGATAACTATGCCTCCTCCGAAGGCGAAGCAAGCCTCAGACGACGATGAATTCGTCTGCACTGCGAGATCCCGTCGAACAAGAACGCTTCAAGCGCAAGCTCATAGCCACGGCAAATAGCCTAAAGAAAAGCAACAACTCCTCAAGCTGATCAAGACCTTGGCCGATCGATGGACAGAGGTCCTCGCTGACCGAAAGTATAAACTCGAACGTCCCTCCAAAAGTTACCCAAGGCAAGCTGCTCCCCGATTAGAGGAGGAAGCATACATACCTTCATCACCCGGCGCATGACATGGCTGATCGACCACCCGTGGTCGCGACGAGAGGCATTCAGGCCCCCAGCCAAGGCCGTGCCCGGCATCGCCCCAAGTCTGAAGCCAAAGGAACGCTACGGACTTGCGAGACATATTGGAGGACAAAGCAAGACAATCTAGATCCATCTATGGATCACGCTGGCGCCCTACGACCCACGACGAATACCGTCGCGCCGGACATAACGCTGGCCGGGCCGAACATAGCAGCCAGCGCTCCCTCGAGCTGCGTCGCGATATTGCTCAATATAGGGGCGCCGCACACCCGTTATGCTTCACTAATGAAGTAATGGATCATCAGATCCCCGAAGGGTTCAAACCCGTAAATATCGAATCTTACGATGGCACAACAGACCCCGCGGTGTGGATCGAAGATTACCTTCTCCACATCCATATGGCCCATGCGATGTATCTCCACGCCATCAAATATCTCCCACAAGCTTAAGGACCAGCTCGCATTGGCTTAACAGCTTGCCCACAGAGTCAATTGGGTGTTAGGAAGACACGAGGCCGCATTCTCGATAACTTCCAAGGCACATACGTGCGACCACCGACGCCGATGACCTAAGCCACATTATTCAACAGCCAGACGAATCGGCAGACAATTCTGACCACGGTTCTTGACGAAGAAAAAATCAAATCGTCGATCGTCCGGATGCGGAGGCCCTTGCAGCCTTCAAACATAACATCCGGGACGAATGGCTAGCCCGGCACAGGGCAGGAGAAGCGAAATCCATGGCAGCCCTCACATCGTTAATGACCGCTTTGTGCGGGAGAGGACAGCTGGCTAGCCGCAGCAACAATCTCCATAAAAATTACGCAGTCCGACACTAAGGACAACAACGGCAGGTCACGTCGAATCAAAAACAAAGCGCCGCGATGCTTGGCGGCGACAAGGAGGATACGACGGTCAATGCCGGATTCCGAGGCTCCAAACCCGTCAACGAAGAAGCCATTTAAAGAACCACTCCGGTCCGGTCCAATCTGGACCGAATACTCGACCGCTCATGCGGATACATGGCACCCCGAAAAGCCAGCTAATCACACCAATAGAGATTGTTGGGTGTTCAAGCGGCAAGCAAGTTAATTGCGAACACAATGACAAGGGGCTAAATAAGCGACGACGAGGAAGAGACCCGGCCGCCGAACAATAGAGGACAGAAGGGTTTCCCCCCACAAGTGCGGACGGTGAATATGATTTACGCGACCCATATACCCAAGAGGGAGAGGAAGCGCGACTACGGGGCGTCTATGCGATGGAGCCGCCGCCCCAAAGTTCAATCCATGGTCCTCCCGTCCGATCACTTTTCGATCGGCGAGACCATCCGACCAGCATACGCCATGGCGGATTCGCCGCATTGGTCTTAGACCCAATCGTCGATGGATTTCACCTCACAAGAGTCCTAATGGACGGCGGCGGCAAATGAACCTGCTTTATCGGGACACGGTCGCAAAATGGGCATAGACCCATCCAGATCAAACCTACTAAGACAACCTTTAAAGGTGTCATCCCAGAGTGGAAGCCAATCTGCTGAAGCTCGATCACTGCCGAAGTGGTCTTGGATCCTCGTATAATTTCGAAGCGAAGAGTTAATCTTCGATATAGTCCCGTTCTGTAGCGGCTATCATGCCCTGCTCGGACGAACCGCGTTTGCAAAATTCAACGCGGTGCCGCATTATGCATACCTAAATCTCAAGATGCCAGGCCCTCATGGAGTCATTACGGTCAATGGGAATACGGAACGCTCCCTCCGAACGGAGGAACATACGGCTCTGCTGGCGGAAATCTGAGCAGCCTTCTATAGCAATTCTCCAGTCCGACAATTAAAAAGCCGGATACATCAAAGCGCACCCGGAGCAACACTAACCAAGACCACCTGGCGCGATCAGAGCATCAGCGTAATGCGGCCCCAACCCTCGCCGCAAGCATGATCACAAGAATAACACTCTGCGTACATCATTACGCTTTGGAGATACCATGGGCGCGGGGAGGGCTTGATCACAAGGACAAAGAGTGCGGCTCGACCACACGAGGGGGCTCATCTGGCGCCCCCTTGGGTTTATTTTTATCTTTTCTTCGTTTTATGTATACATGACTCTTAATCGAAGCCTTGTTCGATGGCGCGATTGCCAAACTCACGATGCAATCGGGGGACTAAAGAAGGCTGCGACGAACAATCGGTGGTCTCCATTACGAGCACTAAATTCGATTACATACACCAAGTCTGCAGCTTATCCTCGGAGGGGACATGTTAATTTAGTCCAAATCCCTTGCTTACCGCAGACTTGTATCATCACCGCTTTATTAGCGGACCTTCTTTCATAAATAACGCAGCACTTCTTTCTTGCAAGCACATTACCTTTTCATTGCAATTGCGTTATCTTTTATATATGTTCATTATATGACATCTTGCACCGTATACTTTGGTGCGGCCGAATCGCCGAGGCTTCGGTTCCCAGTTATGGTGTGATTAAGTCCAAACACTTTCACAAGTCGGCACCCGAACTTATAGCATTATATGAATCAGCTCGAATCATGTCTTGGGTCAATAGTTGGGTTTGCCCGGCTCCCATGTTTTGGTACCTTACGTTCCGTTCCGTCGGCTAAGGTAGCATTGGGAGAACCATGCGCGATTGCGCCCGGTTGAGCAGGTTAACGCCTCGATGGAAAGCTAAAAGCGGCGGCATGATGTGGCGAGAGACGGTCGCTGTTCGAGAGGTTTTTGGGTCCTTAAAGACTCATGCCGCTTGGCGAAGTTTGGATGATGTCCGATGAAGGCGTGGATAGCGCCCAGATTGATCTTCGAATACCGTGGGCTTCGCCAAATTTAAAATTATAGAATTCTATGGCTAAGTGAGAGTGTTCAAGCATTATAAGGCGGTCGCCTTGTTCGTCGTGTTGGCGCCTCCTAGATGGACCCAATAATGGGAACAAGAGTGCTCAAGTTTATCACCGAACACCCCAGCACTTGTAGCTTGGGGGCTGAAGCCAACGACTTGCCATCTCTCAGATTTTACAAACGGCCGCACAGAAGGTAATATTTTAAATTAAACAAGCGTTGCTCATGGCGCCTTTGAATGAAGTTTTCAGCGCCCAGGATAAAAATACAGCGAGTTCACTCAAAGATTACATTTCGGGGGCACTCATCTACAATATCGCAGGCTCCCTTCAGGACAACTTTATAATATCACTCCGGCGTGCGATGCTCCTTGCCCGGCGGCGGTGGATCCGTGAGAAGCTTCTCCGCATCCAGCTTGCCCCATTGCACCTTTATGCGGGCAAGTGCCCGACGAGCGCCTTCAATACAGGCCGAGCGTTTGATGACGTCCAGCCTGGGGCATGCATCCACCAGCCGCCGCACTAGGCCAAAGTAGCTGCCAGGCACGGCCTGTCCAGGCCACAGCCGGACTATGAGGCCCTTCATGGCCTCCTCAGCTACCTTGTGAGTTCGACCACTGCTTCACTGGTCGCTTGGGGCCGGATGGCCGGCCTCGGCAGTCTTGAGACCAGAAGACCATCTCCGTCGAGCTCCCCTCCTCGCCACGATAGAATGCGGCGGCATCAGATGCGCTACGCGGCAGATCTGCAAACGCCCCTGTAGAGCTCCGAATTTGGGTAAGTATCCGATAATTTACATTAACATGCTTGCTCTGCATGAAAAACGCCTTACCCGCAACTATCTTCTTTATGTCCTCTACCTCCTAAAGGGCCTTCTGGGCCCCGGACTTGGTGGACTTGGCACTTTCAAGAGCCGAGGCAAGCTCGGACTCTCGAGTCTTGGAGTCACGCTCCAAACTCTCATGCTTTTCCATGAGAGCCTGGAGCTCTTGCCGAACTTCCGCCACCAGCGCCACTTGCTTTTCTCGCTCAGCCCGTTCCGCGGCCGCATTGCGTTCGGCCGCGGACACGGCATCCTTCAGGGCTGCCACCTCCTTAGTGGCCCCTGCAATACACATATTATCTTTATTACTTTTGTTTGCAACCAAAACCCTTTTCTATAAGGTACTTATTTAAAGTGGTGTTATTCACCTTCTTTTTCCTTGAGCTGCCTCTTGGCATGGCCGAGCTCTTGCTCCGACCGCTCAAGGTCCTTCTTCAGCGCCTCGACCTCCGCCGTTAATGCGGCAGAGGTCAACAGCGCAGCCTGCAAACCCATATTGACATATTTTTAGAAACCCTGCGTATATCTTGTTAGATCCTTAGTTCGGCGGTTCTTTCCGAACACCGAACTAAGCATCAGGGGCTACTGTCTATGCGGTATTACTTTACATAATTTTAACTTCTTACCTCAAAGCCGGTTAGAAGGCTGCTGCAGGCTTCGGTCAGCCCCCTTTTGGCGAGCTGAACCTTCTCAATCACCGCACTCATGACAGTGCGGTGTTCTTCCTCGATGGAAGCGCCTTTAAGCGCCTCCAGCAGGTTATCCGGCGCCTCCGGTTAGACGGAGGCCACCGGCGTCACGGTCCTGCCCTTCTTTCAAAGGGCGCTTGCGGACTCGAACCTGCTGGTTCGAGGTAGAGTCCGCACGAAGTCCGGAGGCTGCTCGACGCCTCCGAGCCTCCTCTGGCGGGTCCTCTGTGGATTCGCCTCGCCGTCCTCGTCGACACGTGGGGTAGAGGCGATCGGGATGGAATTTACATCCGACGGCGCCAAAGACCCGCTCATCGAAGTCGGGAAGATCGCTCACGGCGGACTACGTGCGAATGCGGCGTTAGAAGGACACTACATGACATACAATGTACGGCATATAAATGATCTGAATACTTACGATCCTGCCGGACGCCTGGTCCTTGGAGGCCACTCATCCTCGCCAACATTGATGTTGGTGAAACTGTCCGGGGGGATAGTTCTCCCCCTCTTGGACCCTTAGGCCGCCCCGATTGGGGAGGCCTTCCTCTTCTTCTCTCCCTCCTCCGGGAGAGAGTACTCCTCCTCCTCCTCGTCTTCAGGGGAGGAGTCCTCGTCGTCGTCAGACGCCTGATTACGGGAACTCTTTCGAGTCCCCGTGGCCACCTTCTTGGCCTTCTTCTCCGGCACCACGTGCGGAACCAGAACCAGCAGCGTTGCTAAGCAGGCATCCACTGGTTCTTCTGGCATGGGAGCCGGGCTGATGAGCAGCTGGGCCTTCTCCATTCATTCCTGTCAAAGGAAGAGGCAAATTAAAAACCTCGCTAGAGTCAATCTAATTACTACAAGTGTCCCGTAATGGGGTCGAATCACTTACCTCGTCAGTCGGAGACTGCGAGCTGAATCCGCGATCTTCGGTCGCCGGGGGCTTCAGCGCCCTTGAACAGCACCCTCCAGGCACCTTCGTGTGTTGTATCGAAGAGCCCGCTCAATGTCTGGTGTTGTTCCGGATTAAACTCCCACAGATTAAATGCCCGTTCTTGGCATGGGAGAATCACGAGGAGCATGACTGGACCACGCCGACGAGCCGAGCCTATTGCTCACCATCTTCTTGATGCAGGCTCGAGTCCTGTCACCTCCATCGGATCACCCCACCGCAAGCCCTTCTCTTTCTAGGAGGTGAGCTGTGGGGGATTCCAGATCTAAATTGGGGCCGCCGCCCATGTAGGCTTGCGCTGCTCGGTGATGTAGAACCACCCGATTGCCACCCCTTGACGGAGTCCACGAAGGTCCCTTCTAGCCAAGGGACGTTGGGCTTGCCCAACATGGCGCCTCAAGATTTCGCTTATGTCCCCTTCACAACCTTCGCTTGACATTGAAGGTCTTGAGCCACAGGCGAAGTGGGGCGGATGCGAGAAAGGCCTCGCACCTGCCCACGATAAACGCCGAGATGTTGAGGGCGAAGTTCGGCGCCAGATCGTGGGAAATCTAGGCCGTAGTAAAACATGAGCCCCTGGACGAATGGATGGAGCGGAAAGCCCAGTCCGCGGAGGAAGTGGGGAGGAAGACGACCCTCTCATGAGGCCTGGGGGTAGGGATGAGCTGCCCGCGTCGGGCGGCCGATCTGCGCGATATCACCGAAAGGTATCCGGCGTCAAGCAGCTTGGTGATGTCCTCCTCCTTGGTGGTGGAGGCCATCCATTACCTCCCCTCCGGACATATTCGGAGAAGGGTCGAGGTGAGATCGCGAGCTTAGGCGTTGGAGCTTGAGTTCGCGAGGATGGATAAGCAAAGGAGGAAGAAGGTGTAGGTGAGAAGGTAAATCCTTATCCCTTATATATAAGCGACAAAATTATCGTCCCTCACCGCCCGGTAAAACTCGCTTATCTCCCAAGCGCCACCATCAATGGCGCGGTTGGGTTACCCACGCACGTATTGATGAGAATCCGGAATAAGGGGAACACGATCTACGCTCGACGGGGCGTGCAAGGAAACCGCTTCGCTAAACGTGCTGAGGTGGTATAGTAATTCAAACAAGGGCTTGGTAGCGGTGTGATGTCACGCCGCATAATACGTCAGCAGATTGAATCAGTGTATATGTTTTATTCTCTCTACGGTGGAATGTGGAAATTATTTTTGTAGAGCCGGACACTATCCTAGAGTTCATTATCTTCTCTGGATTATTCAAGGGAGGAACCCGCCTTGCAATGCCGAAACATTATGCACGCCGGACTTATCGTCATTGAAGACTGGTTCAGGGGCTACTGAGGGAGTCTTGGACTAGGGGGTGTCCGGATAGCCGGACTATCAATATCCGCCGGACTCCCAGACTACGAAGATAGAAGATTGAAGACTCCGGCTCGTGTCCGGAAGGTACTTTCCTTGGTGTGGAAGGCAAGCTTGGCAATATGGATATGTAGATCTCCTACCATTGTAACCGACTCTATGTAACCCTAGCCTCTCCAGTGTCTATATAAACCGGAGGGCCTTAGTCCGTAGGACGAACATTACATCTCAACAATCATACCATAGGCTAGCTTCTAGGGTTTAGCCTCCTTGATCTCGTGGTAGATCTACTCTTGTACTACCCATATCATCAATATTAATCAAGCAGGGCGTGGGGTTTTACCTCCATCGAGAGGGCCGAACACAGGTAAAAACATTGTGTCCTCGTCTCTTGTTACCATCCGCCTAGACGCCTGATTCGGGACCCCCTACCCAAGATCCGCGGTTTGACACGACAGAGGCTTTTGAGCCAATGCGGGCTGGCCCTTTGAGCTTGAGGGTAGATATTTTATGGCGTGGAGATCGTCTCCTCGGCCATGTGTATATGCAGATATATAATCTTCTATCCGGACTCGAGGTCTGTTGTTCCATCGTAGGCCTCTATGTTTATGGGTTTAAACCCTGCTGGGAATTCATGGTCCAGCACCTCATCGGTGAAACATAGTGGGTGTCTGGCGCCCAGACTTGTATGTGCCGCTATCACGGACACTTGACGTGTTGCCTTACTTCACAGGGCCTTCTTTTTGGGTCGTAGATGGACTGGCTGCGCCATTTGATTGTGGAGGCTCTATGGCCTCTTCGTGGTCTCGTAACAGCTTACGCTTGGGTAGCTCTTCGATTGGTGGCCATTGCCGTATTTATCTGCGGTTTTGAGTACTTTGCTCCATCTTATTACGGCGTGTCTTCCGCTGTTTTGAGCTTCCGCTTTTCTTTCTTGAGGCTTCTTGCCGTGGCGATGAACCTGCGCTTAAAAAGCTCTTGTTCGACGGGGTCCTCGGCGTGACGAGTTCGTCGTCATTGAGGCTTGCCGTCTTGGAGGAGGTATATAGTTATGATCCTCGACCTCTTAAATGCCGCCCTTTCGTGAGGGCTTGCTACGCATCCTCTGCGCTGAGTCTTCTTTGGAGGGGTTGTCTTCGGCACTCTCTGGGGTATTGTTATCTCCTCTTTGGAATCTCTATTCTTCTTGTGGCGGGATTTAGAGCGGCGCCCGGCGCCGGGCGTTTGGGCTGCTTCTTTAAAAGTCTGCCTCCGCTTCTTCGCCATCCCCTTCTTTTGGGGTATCCACCATGTATCGTCGTATGACGAGGTGGCCTTCGGTGCCTGTGGCGCTGGTTCTGATACGTCTCCGCGTCGTCGTCCATAGCGTCGATGTCTTCGGAGTCGTAGTCTAGCATGTCGGTTAAGTCCTCGACAGTGGCTACAAAGTGGGTGGTGGGTGGGCTCTGAATTTCTTCATCGTCCGTACTCCAACCATCCTGGCCATAATCCGGCCAGGACTCTCCCGATAACGAGAGATGCTTTAATGAGTTTAGGATATCGCCAAAAGGCGAGTGTTGGAATATGTCCGCGGCGGTGAATTCCATAACCGGCGCCCAATCCGGATTGAATTGTAGGGGCGCGGGAGGTTCGGAGTCCGGCGAGGAGTCCGGCGCCTCGGATTCACGAGTTTCGCAAGGGACAAGATTGGTGTTCGGCTCCATCGCCGTGGATGTTGAAGCCCCCAGGGCGGCGTCTATCCGCCGACCCTCGATCTGGGCGATCGGCTCCGAGCTAATGGCCGAAGCTGATCCGGGTGCGGCCACCAAGGCACTGTTCAGCGGCAGAGCTAGATCATGCCCATCGTCACAGTGTGGCGCGCTCGGCTGCGGCTCGAGTCCGTCGAAGATCAAGTCTCCGCGGACATCGGTCGTGAAGTTTAAGCTTCAAATCGACTGGCGGCGGGCGAAGCTTCGATCTGCTCGGATGGCCAAGAGAATTGGCCCGCAGTGCAAAGCCGCCGAATACGAAGATCTGTCCGGGGAGAAAAATCTCACCCCGGACAACGTTGTTGATTGAAGATGCCATCGGACCTATCAATGACGACACAGAGGAACTCTCAATGAAAGCACCAATGTCGGTGTCAAAACCGGCGGATCTCGGGTAGGGGGTCCCGAACTGTGCGTCTAGGCGGATGGTAACAAGAGACGAGGGACACAATGTTTTTACCCAGGTTTGGGCCCTCTTGATGGAGGTAAAACCCTACGTCCTGCTTGATTAATATTGATGATATGGGTAGTACAAGAGTAGATCTACCACGAGATCAAGGAGGCTAAACCCTAGAAGCTAGCCTATGGTATGATTGTTGAGATGTATCTTCGTCCTACGGACTAAGGCCCTCCGGTTTATATAGACACCGGAGAGGCTAGGGTTACACAGAGTCGGTTACAATGGTAGGAGATCCACATATCCGTATTGCCAAGCTTGCCTTCCACGCCAAGGAAAGTACCATCCGGACACGAGCCGGAGTCTTCAATCTTCTATCTTCGTAGTCTGGGAGTCCGGCGGATATTGATAGTCCGGCTATCCGGACACCCCCTAGTCCAGGACTCCCTCAGCCCCCAAGAGGAGGATACCAGGGAAATGCATTACCTGATGAGCAGGATAAAGTTACTGGCCAAATCCGGACTGACTATAATCGAGGTTATGGCAGTATGCATAATATGGGGAGTGCAAACGCTTCAATATAGGGGGAAGCCCATGTGGCACTTCAACGAGCAAGACGACGCCACCCGCTACGGTCGTAAGGGTCCGGACTCCGCCATTGCTCTGGCAAAGATATTGTCCGATTTGTATAAAGGGGAAGAGGAAGAATTCCTTTGCATCAAACCGCGAGATGGATTCTCCTTGCACAACCCCCCAAACTGGGTAAGTAGTCATTCCTTTCCCAGCTCCACCCATCGCGGCGTTCTCCGCTAAGATTATCTGCTTCGACATTTCCGAGCAGGAACTGAGGAGGGCCGTAGAAGGAATCTCCAGCCCCTCCCTGCAGCCAGAGGACCCCGGAAGGGCCCTAGATCCAGGACTCGAAGAGGATCCGGATATTACCATAGAGCTTGTCAATGGGATATATTATCAAGCGAGTAGTGATGGCGCCTCAGTGGCCATTATCGCCGACTATCCCGGACTGCTACCTACGTCGCGTGTAAGCCAAACTGAAAAAACCCTATCCTCCAAAGAAGACTCCCATCAGATGTTATGCCTTACCCTTGAAGTGTCGTGTTTCTTGCAGGGACGACGGTCGGAGCTCGGGGCCGAGCCCCTAGGGACTCGTCGACCACGGGCGCCCGGATCGGGCAGGCTCAAGAGGAAGGCGGTAAGGGTCGACACGCCGCTGCAGAGGTAAGGTAAAAACCTGTCCTGCGATTATGGTATTTAAAGTATAACAGTGCCCTTTGTGTCCTGGCAGGAAGAGGAGTAACCGGACTATATCCGGGGATCCCGCCGATCACGCCTCCACCAGCCGGATTCCAGAACCGGTTTCGAGAGCGGAGGCGAACACGGGGCCGATGCCGCATAGTTCCCCGACAGAGGACGCGGATATGCTCTCGGCCACGAACTCCGAAGTAGAGAGCGGCATGAATCACCGGCGCCGACGGGCCGTGCTTCGGAACAACATCTTTTCTGAAGAGGCATTTAATGCCTTCAATTCGGGAGACGCATACATCCAATCTGCTCAAGGCGGGCTTGCCCGAGCGACGAACCAGTATACCAAAGATATACGGGTGAGAAATTTTGATACACATGTATAGCAGTAGGCCCTGAGACTTGAAATGGTTGGAACAACCGTTTGAAGGATCAATTTATGCAGAGGTCCTTGTAGATAAGAATGAACAATTGGATCGGGAGCTAGAGGAATGCAAGGCCCAGCTGAGGGACACGATTGCCAAGTTACAGGAATCCCAGAAGGCCTCCTCTGGTAACATTTGTCTCTATTGTATAAAGATGCACCAGTTAGTAAATGGTTGGTATAATAAGTCTAACAGGAAATTCTGCAGACAATCCCGGCGTGAATCCGGAGGGCCCAAGAGATGACGAGTCACATCTCAAAAGGCAGCTGAAGGCTGGCGAGCGCATTCTTACGCAAGTTAGGCAGGAGAAGAACAATCTTCAAGATGCCAAAGTCCAGCTGGACGTGGAGTTAAAAGATGTCCGCGCTCAGTTGGCGGACTCCGTGAAGGAGAACAAAAGGCTTCGACGCGGCATCTATGGTAAGTGCCAAGACGAACTGTGATATAGTTCGGTGCAGAAGCATATTGAAAGGATTCTGCCTGTAGGAATGTTAACTGGTCGCCCCGAGGAGGAGATGCCCTCATCTGCAGGCGACTTACTACAAGACCTCTCACAACTGCACGAGCGAGCTCGACAAGTGATGCAGGGTGTTGCCCAGGCATTGTGGCCATCAAGCTTACTGCCGAATGGCATGGGGGAGCTTGTGGATATGCTTCAAGGAGCACGGCGGCACTTCCGATTGTGGAAGGTATCAGCCTGCCGGCAAGGTGCAAGGGAAGCCTGGGCAATGGTGAAGACGCGCTACACCAAGATGGACCCGAACCATATGGACGAAGTCGGACCGGCAGGGCCAGATGGGCAAGAAATTCCCGTGAGTCTGGTATATGACCAGGTAGCGTTAGCCGCAAAGTATTCTCAACAGGATTGTAAGCTAGATAGCCTGTTGGATGGTATATAGGAGGAATATAGTCAGCCTAAGTGACTGTGTAATTCAATGGACAAAAGTAGTCCCTAGCCGGATTAAAATCATTTGTCATGGCGGATCTTTTCGCTTCAGCCCCCGGATCCTACAATCCGGGGTGTCCGAATACCCGCTCAGTTATACGAAACCGGGGTATGCGTGGAAACTAGGCGTAGGGGTCATAAGTGCTTAAACAGACAAGTACCCAACTAGTTGTGTTATATTACATGGATAATAAGAAACATCTTCCAGGGAGAATAGTTCCGTTAGGGGTTCCTTTCCCTGGGTACGCATGCGACGATGCACATGTCCGGACTGCGAATGATAGTGCAGGATATAAGACTTCTGGGGATTTATGTTGTAATAAACGAATACATCTTTTGTTCACCGATCGAATACTATCTTAAGGAAACTAGCTTTCAGCTTCACCTAGTCTGAGGTACACATCCGGCTGAACCGGCAGTAACAATCACAGAGGTGCTCCCCTTATGCCCTAACCGAATTAACGGGAACGTAGGGCATAAACACAAGAGCCAGGCAACCTAGCTTGGCCACATCTTAAGTCATATCGATGCATATAATGGTGAAGAAAAGGCACATATGAAAAAAGAAACTCATATGTGATGGGCAAAAATCCATTTGAGTAATTATTTTTAGCTTCCGTATAGGAAGCCCCCAGGTATTGCTTACACACATAGTGCGTCCGGAGTCCGGGAGCCCGCACTGTATTAAATACTTTGTGTGAAGAGAAAGAAAAAAAGGTCGAGAAAGGAAAAAGGGGGGAGCATAAATAAAAGGGAGGGAGTAAGGAGATGAACACTGAGTTCGGCGTTAGGCATAGAATCTCCGGAGTCTGGCCGCGTTCCATGGGTTCGACTTGAGTCTGTTATCGGATTCATTACATAAGTGGGATGCTCCTCCGGTGAGAACTTTGTCAATGACGAAGGGACCTTACCACTTGGGTTTGAGCTTGTCCTTCTTCTTCTCCGGTAGGCGTAGAACGAGCTTGCCAATATTGTAAGTTTTGGCCCGCACTTCTCTGCTTTGATATCGTCGAGCCTGCTGCTGATAGAATGCGGAGCGGCCTTTTGCGACGTCGCGTTCCTCATCCAGGGCATCCAAGTTATCCTGCCGATCTAGCTCGGCTTCCTTCTCTTCGTGCATACGTACGCGTGCTGAATCATGTATTATGTCGCAGGTTAGTACTGCTTCCGCGCCATACACCATAAAAAATGGTGTATATCCGGTGGTGCGATTCAGCGTGGTCCGCAGCCCCCAGAGTACAGAGGTGAGCTCCTCGACCCAGTGCGTATCTAACTCTGTCAAAGATCGCACTAGTCTGGGTTTGATGCCGCTCATGATGAGACCATTTGCCCGTTCGACCTGGCCGTTTGTTTGGGGATGGTAGACGGAAGCGTAGTCGAGCTTAATGCCCATTTTGCCGCACCAAGTTTTCACTTCATCGGCTGTGAAATTTGAGCCATTATCAGTGATGATCTTTGTGGGGACATCGTGTCGATTATACGACCGGGATATGAAGTCTATGACTGGTCCGGATTCGGCCGTTTTGACTGGTTTGGCTTCTATCCATTTGGTGAACTTGTCCACCATGACCAGTAAGTATTTTTCTTCTGGCTTCCCCCTTTAAGATGTCCGACCAAATCCAGCCCCCAGACCGCGAAGGGCCAGGTTATGGGGATTGTTTGGAGAGCGGTAGGGGGCATATGACTCTGATTGGCGAAGAGCTGGCAACCGACGCAGTGTTGGACAAGGTCATGTGCGTCTGCTCGGGCCGTCGGCTAATAGAGGCCTGTACGGAAAGCTTGGCTGACTAGTGCCCGAGCCGCGGCGTGGTGCCCGCCCAGTTCGGCATGGATTTCAGCCAAGAGATGCCACCCTTCCTCTTTGGAGATGCATCTTTGGAGCACTCCGGTAGCACTTTTCTTGTAGAGTTCCCCTTCGTGGACTTTGTAAGCTTTAGAACGCCGAACGATGCAGCGTGCTTCATTTTGGTCTTTGGGAAGCTCCTGGCTATTTAGGTAGGCCAAGAAAGGCTCAGTCCATGGGGCGATTACGGCCATGATTTCGTGGGCCGAAGATGTCATTTCGGTGGCAGAGCCTCCGATTGTGTCTGATGGTTCGGAATCTGGGGGTGTGTTCGGATCCGTGGTAGTATTGCCGGACTCCCCTTCCCATACTAGGATGGCTTGAAAAACCTTTCCAGAAATATTTTAGGTGGGATAGGGTCACGTTTAGCGCCGATGCGGGCGAGGATGTCCGCCGCTTGATTGTTTTCTCAAGCCACATGGTGGAATTCTAGCCCCTCGAACCAAGCTGACATTTTGAGGACGACATTACGGTAGGCCGCCATTTTCGGATCCTTGGCATCAAAGTCTCCGTTTATTTGTGATACTGCAAGGTTCGAATCCCCGTGCACTTCCAGGCGTTGGATGCCCATAGAGACTGCTATCCGAAGACCATGCAACAGTGCCTCATATTCGGGTGCATTGTTGGAGTCTGTGTATAATATTTGGAGGACGTACTGGACCGTGTCTCCGGTGGGAGACGTCAGGACTACACCTGCTCCCAACCAGGCCAGCATTTTAGAGCCGTTGAAGTGCATGATCCAGTTGGAGTACGCGTCGTACTCTTTAGGGAGTTCGTCTTTTGTCCATTCAGCGACAAAGTCAGCCAGTACTTGCGATTTGATGGCCCGCCTTGGTTTGTATATTATGTCGAACGGAAGGAGCTCCGTAGCCCATTTAGCAATCAGGCCCGTAGCGTCGCGGTTATTTATTATGTCATTGAGTGGTACTTCGGAGGCCACCGTAATCGAACACTCTTGAAAGTAGTGTCGCAGCTTCCGGGATGCCATGAAGACCGCATATGCTATTTTTTGATAGTGTGGGTATCAGGATTTGCACGGGGTTAGGACCATGGATACGTAATAAACCGACTTCTGGAGCGAGAATTTGTATCCGTCAGCCCCTCGTTCCACGACGAGCACTACGCTTACAACTTGGTGTGTTGCAGCTATGTACAGCAGCATAGGTTCGCCAATATTTGGCGCTGTTAGTACTGGATTACTAGACAATAAGGTTTTTATTTCATCCAGTCCGGCCACGGCTGCATCCGTCCGCACGAAGTGTTCGGTGCGCTGAAGAAGGCAGTAAAGAGGTAATGCCTTTTCTCCTAACCTGGAGATAAAGCGGCTTAGAGCAGCCACGCATCCGGCTAGTTTCTGGATGTGCTTGAGGTCTGTTGGTATAGCCAACTGTGACAGAGCCCGGATGTTTGCTGGATTCGCTTCAATTCCTCTATTGGAAACAATGAAGCCGAGTAGTTTCCCTGAGGGGACGCCGAAAACACCATTTTCCGGGTTCAGCTTGATGTCGTATGTCCGGAGGTTGGTGAATGTAAGCCTCAAGTCATCTATTAGCGTTTCGACGTGTCTTGTTTTTATGACCACGTCATCCACATATGCCTCCATTGTTTTGCCGATTTGCTTTTCCAGGCATGTTCGAATCATGCGTTTGTAGGTTGCTCCGGCGTTCTTAAGCCTGAAAGGCATAGTGTTGAAGCAAAAGGGGCCATATGGCGTTATGAAAGCTGTTGCAGCTTGGTCAGACTCTGCCATCTTTATTTGATGGTATCTAGAGTATGCGTCGAGAAAACACAGCGAGTCGTGTCCAGCTTTGGCGTCGATTACTTGATCGATGCGAGGGAGGGGAAAGGGATCCTTGGGGCAAGCCTTGTCGAGGTCTTTGAAGTCGATGCATAGGCGCCAGGATTTGTCCTTCTTTGGTACCATTACCAAGTTTGCCAGCCAATCCAGATGTTTAATATCTCTGATGAATCCGGCCTCTAGTAGCTTGGCTAGCTCTTCCCCCATTGCTTGTCGTTTGGCCTCTGAAAATCGCCTTAGGGTTTGTTTGACAGGTTTGTATCCCTTTAGTATGTTAAGGCTGTGTTCGGCCAATCCACGCGGGATGCCCGGCATGTCCAATGGGTACCGGGTGAAAATGTCCCAATTCTTGCGTAAAAAGTCTCGTAGTGCGGCGTCCATTGCGGGGCTCAACTCGGTCCCGATGGAAGCTATCTTTGTGGGGTCCGTTGGATGGACTTGGAATTTGACTATCTCGTCTACGGGTTTAAATGAGGTGGACTTGGGTCACTTGTCGAGTATCACATCGTCCCTGTCAACGGTGGCCCGTAGCGTTGTTAATTCTTCGGCTGCTAGGGCTTGAGATAATGCTTCCAGGGCTAGTGCTGCGGTTTTGTTTTCAGCGCGAAGTGCGACGTCCGGATCACTGGCTAGAGTGATGATTCCATTGGACTCGGGCATTTTAAGCTTCATGTACCCGTAATGGGGTATGTCTTGAAAGCTCATAAACGCGTCCCGCCCTAGAAGGGCGTGGTATCCGCTACTAAAAGGAGCCACTTGGAATGTTATTTCTTTGGACCTGTAATTTTCCGGGGTACCGAATACCAGATCGAGTGTGATTTTTCCTGCACACCACGCTTCCCGACTAGGAATGATTCCCCTGAAGGTGGTGCCGCTTTGCTCAATGCGGCCTTTATCAATTTCCATCTTGTTGAGCGTTTCTTCATAGATCAAGTTTAATCCACTTCCGCCGTCCATGAGTACTTTAGTGAGCCGAAAGCCGCCCACGATTAGGCTAAGGACCAGAGCGGCCGGTGCTCGGACAGTCTGGAATCGAGGTTCATCACTGGCATTGAAAGTTATAGCAGTGTCGTTCCAGGGGTTTATCTTTGCCACATGGCAAATCCCTGTGAAGCTTCGATGAGCTCGCTTGCGCCTATTGTTTGAGGTGAAAGTCTCGAAGAATGTTAATACCATATTGTGTTCGTTGGCAGGATGTTGTTCTGCTTTATGGCTTGCAAGAAGATCCTCGCCACTTTTTGCAACCTGCCAGAGTATCCAACATGCTCTAAGGCTATGAGTTGGTGTTATTTCTGGAGTGCTTTGGAGTTTACATGGTCCATTGAGCCATTCTTCCAATATGGTTCCCCGCCCCGGGGTGGGTTTTGGTTTCTTCGGAGTCGGATTGGCCGACTTACGAGAGTTCGCCTGTTTAGTTCGGACAAAGGTCTTGGTGAGAGCCGTACTGTCCCAAAATTTTGTTTGGGTTTTCCAGGCGCTTTCCATCGCACAGTACTTCTGTACTATGATTGCCAAGTCCGTGAAGCGTACTATGTCACGACGGCTTATAGCATTAAGGAGTCCCTCGTCCATGCAGTTTCTGTAGAAGAGTGAGACTATGTCCTCCTCGCGGGAGTCCTTGACCTGGTTAAGTGCAAGGAGGAATCTGGCCCAGTAGTGATGTACAGTCTCCTGGGGCTCTTGCCTGATGCGGGAGAGACGATTCAAGTCTAGGTGGGTGCCGTAAGCTGAATCTAGATTCTGATCCGATCTAACATCCAGGGGCGCGGGAGGTTCTGAGCCTGACCGCTCGGGATCCGGAGTGCTGCCCAATTTCTTCGCCCCGATGCCCGATTCTAAGTCCGGGACCCGGGTCATGTCTTCCTTTGAGCAGGTGTTCGACTCAAGGAGTTCGGTGATCCGGACATAATTCGTCCTCAAAGTTGAGGGACGATCCATGTGTGGTTCCTCCACTACCGCTATCTCATGGGTGGCCGGCGGGGATTCGATGTCCCTTTGGTCGGGTTTAAGCCCGATCCTGTCATAGGCTGTAGTGACTCCTAGAGCGGCAATGCGATCCAAGAGCTCATTAAGGGAGGAGAGCTCCATCGGATCCATCTGTTTGGCGAGTTCCGAACTGACATGAAGGTTATGCTTGATGACCTGAGAGGCCATCGTCTGCGCAACCGCCAATGGGGCAGCCGTGATAAAGCTGCCAAGTCGGAGAGTTTGCCTACAGACAGAGCTCCCCCCGAGGTAATGTTGTCCTTGACGACAAGACGAGCCATTGAGCCTTGCGGCAACAGCACAGAGGAACTCTCAATGAAAGCACCAATGTCGGTGTCAAAACCGGCAAATCTCGGGTAGGGGGTCCCGATCTGTGCGTCTAGGCTGATGG
The DNA here is from genome assembly GCA_021437245.1 of Aegilops speltoides. Classification (NCBI taxonomy): domain Eukaryota; kingdom Viridiplantae; phylum Streptophyta; class Magnoliopsida; order Poales; family Poaceae; genus Aegilops; species Aegilops speltoides. The sequence goes on along the minus strand of CM038147.1, from coordinate 209,055,579 downwards.
TAACAGGAAGCAAGGGACACAATGTTTACCCAGGTTCGGGCCCTCTCGATGGAGGTAAAACCCTACTTCCTTCTTGATTAATATTGAAGATACGAGTAGTACAAGAGTAGATCTACCATGAGATTGTAGAGGCTAAACCCTAAGAGCTAGCCTATGATGGTATAATTGTAATTGTGATCGGCCTTCTAAGGACCAACCTCTCCGGTTTATATAGACATCGGAGATGGCTAGGGTTTACATGGAGTCGGTTACAAGGAATGAAACATAATATCCGGATCGCCAAGCTTGTCTTCCACGCATAGGAGAGTCCCATCAGGACACGGAACGAAGTCTTGAGTCTTGTATCTTCACGCTTCAATAGTCCAGACGATGTATATAGTCCGGTTGTCCGGATACCCCCTAATCTAGGACTCCCTTAGTGATACCCCGGGGTTGAATAACCCAGTCATGACCAAGTGGTTGTACCGCTGCCCCCGGGTGCTGGTACCACCACCGTGCTTAAACTTGACTGCGGTGTGTCATTGGCGATTGTACCGACCAAGTACCGCTCAACAACCGGTCTGGTTTCTGTTTTGATGCGGTACTTGGGCGGTGGTGGCCCGGTTGTTCCAGTTGTGCTCTGCACACCGGTACCACCGGTGCCCTAAGCGGTTCTACCGCTTGGGACTTATCCACCCAAGTGACCAGGGCCAGGCAGTTGCACCGGTGCTGTACCGCTCGATCACCGCACTCAGGGGTGTCACCCTACTGTTTCAAAGCGGTGGTTGAGCGGTGGCTGAGCGCTTTTTTAGGCTGTTCTCCACAACCGGTACTACCGCCGGTCTGCCCAGTTGTACCGCTTGATAGGGTTTCTGGAGGTTACCCATGAGTCCTGGTTGTACCGGGACGAGGAGCGGTTGTACCGCTGCAGTGCTGTTTTTGCAGTAACGGTTGGATTTTAGGTTTTCTATATAAGGGTGGTTCTTCCACCTACCACACTATCTCTTGTCTCTCTCACTCCACCATTAATGCCATTCAAGCTTTCTTGCCCGATCTCTCTCTCTAGCCACTCAAACTTGTTGATTTGCTAGGGATTGAAGGAGGAGACCTAGATCTACACTTCCACCAAAGGATATTTGATTCCCCCATACTTTCTTGTGTGGATTTTGTTACTCCTGGGTGTTTGAGCACCCTAGACTGTTGAGGTCACCTCGGATCCACATTCCATTGTGGTGAAGCTCCATGGTTTCGTTGGGAGCCTCCAATTCAGTTGTGGAGAGAGCCCCAACCGTGTTTGTAAAGGTTTGGTTGCCTCCTTCAAGGGAACCAATAGTGGAATCATGGCATCTCGTATTGTGTGAGGGCGTGAGGAGAATACGGTGGCCCTAGTGGCTTCTTGGGGAGCATTGTGCCTCCACACCGCTCCAACTAAGACGTACTTGTTGGGGAACGTAGTAATTTCAAAAAAATTCCTATGCACACGCAAGATCATGGTGATGCATAGCAATGAGAGCAGAGAGTGTGTCCACGTACCCTTGTATACCGAAAGCGGAAGCATTATGACAACGCGGTTGATGTAGTCGTACGTCTTCACGATCCGACCGATCTTAGTACCGAACGTACGGCACCTCCGCGATTAGCACACGTTGAGCTCGGGGACGTCCCTCGTACTCTTGATCCAGTTGAGGCCGAGGGAGAGTTTTGTCAGCAAGACGGTGTGGTGACGGTGATGATGAAGTTATCAGCGCAGGGCTTCGCCTAAGCACTACGATGATATCACCGAGGTGTGTAACTGTGGAGGGGGGCACTGCACACGGCTAAACAATGTCAACTTGTGTCCTAGGGTCCCCCCTGCCCCCATATTTAAAGGGGGAAGGGGGGAGGCCGGCCGGCCCTTGGGCGCGCCAAGGAGGGGAGGGGTCCTCCTCCTAGTAGGAGTAGGACTCCTCCTTTCCTAGTCCAACTAGGATGGGGACAGGGGGAAGGAAGGAGAGGGAGAGGGAGAGGGAGAGGGAAAGAGGGGTCGCGCCCCCTCCCCTAGTCCAATTCGAACTCCCCTGGGGGGGCACCTCCTGGGCTGCTGCCCTCTCTCTCCCCTAAGGCCCACTAAGGCCCAATACTTCCCCAGGGGGGTCCAGTAACCCCTCCGGCACTCCGATTTTCTCTGAAATCACCCGGAACTCTACCGATGTCCGAATATAGCCGTCCAATATATCAATATTTATGTCTCAACCATTTCGAGACTCCTCATAATGTCCATGATCACATCCAGGACTCTGAACTATCTTTGGCATCAAAACACATAAATTCATAATCCCGATCGTCACCAAACTTTAAGCGTGCGGACCCTACGGGTTCAAGAACTATGTAGAGATCACCGAGACATGTCTCCAGTCAATAACCAATAGCAGAACCTGGAAGCTCATATTGGTTCCTACATATTCTACGAAGATCTTTATCGGTCAAACTGCATAACAACGTACGTTGTTCCCTTTGCCATCGGTATGTTACTTTGTCAGGACCCCGACTCAATGCCACATCAATCTAGCATGTAACACCTCATATCACTTTGCGGCCTCACGCACGATATTCCCACGGGTGTCGCCTTACCTTTGCCCGGGACCGTTTGCGCCTTTTGGCACACGTATATGATAGTGTCGCTAGCATCCATATGATAAGGAGCCGGGATGACATGGCTAGTCGTAAACCCAAAGTGGCACAGACTTACGAGGACAGGCATCCATGACCCAGCATCGAGCGTGTCGGTCATCGTTGAGTGAATCGAGGCTGTAGCATCTTTGGGCTAGCAGGACTCCGGTGAACCGGGTTGTAGCGGGCTAACAGGACTCGGGTATTCATCGCGTGACATTTCCCCGAAGGGACAGACACAGCAACGAAGAAGGACACATGCCGGCCAGCCTAAGTGTTTTGGAGCAGTAGCAAGCTACCATGGCTCGGTGGAAACACTAGGAGACATTTCCCGGTAAGAGAGGCTACTAAAGATAAACAACTAGATAGTCAGATCCCACACATACCAAGCATTTCAATAACATACACACAATATGCTCGATATGTGCAAATACAACATGGCATCACAACATGACTCTACGACTCAAGTATTTATTCATTAGGCTCCGAGGAGCGAGATATTACAATCATGGGTCTCACGACCCAACATTCAGAGCATACAAGTCAAGCACAAGAGGAAGCAAACATGTCTGAGTACAGACATCTACAAATGAAAAAGGCTGAGAAGCCTGACTATCTACCAGATCCTGCCGAGGGCACAAGATCGTAGCTGAGGTAACAAGCTAAACGTCGAAGTCCAACTGGAACTACAAGCAAGACTGAAGTCTCTCTGCAAAAACATAAAATAGGCAAACGTGAGTACAAATGTACCCAGCAAGACTTACATCAGAACTAACTACATATGCATCATTATCAATAAAGGGATGGTGGGGTTTAAGCAGTAGCAAGCCAGCTTTGACTCGGTGGCTATCTGAACTACATTGCAAGGAACTCTTTTGAGGTGGCGCTACACGAGTCCACATATTCACCATATCAATACACCACTATGGATCCGCTCCGTCTCCCTCGAGAACGCCATCCATAGCACTCACGCTTATCTTGTGCATTTTAAAGTATCCACTTTCACTTGTCTATGAACTGTCAGAGCAACCCAGAAGTCCTTTACATGGACACGGCTATTGAATAGATGATGTTAACACTGCAGGGTGTACTTCTTCACACGCTCTCACCACTTACCGCCGTTACGACATGTACTCGGCAACCTTCAGCGGAAGCCCAGCGTGGGTGTCGGCCACGGCCTACCTAAACACTCAAGTCCCTAGTCCAGGTTTATCGCCTATTTGGGTTCCATCCATGAGGAGATCCGGCCGGGGTTTCGCTCACAGCCCCAAACGATGTGAACAGGGTTCCGTGACACCAAATGGGCGCCCAGTTTACCCGGCCACGTGCCTACCGCATCACAGCCCACCCCTACGGTCAGCGCTGCTTGCGGCCTCCGATACTACAAACACGAAACTACTTGCAACTCCCGGACGGAGGACAAGGGTGATTAAGAAGAGAGGGTCCATTGGTTTCGGGCCCAATGCGTGGTAGTAGCTGAATCATGGATCACAAACACAGAACTCGGTTCTGAGGGCGGCTGCAATGAGACAACCCACCATGTACTCCTACATGGCCTCTCACTGCTACCTTTACCAAATCGTGTTCACACACTTAGCTCACACACAGTGAGGACATGTTCACACACCTCGATTCATCCTTGATGAATCGGACCCGACTCAACTCTAAGCGATAGCAGGCATGACAAACAAGCATGAATGAGTAGGCACAACAGGCTCAAACAACTCCTACTCATGCTAGTGGGTTTCATCTATTCTTGTGGAATGACAGTCATCACGAGAGGATAAAGGGTTCAACTACCGCGATAAGTAACAGTTGAATCGATGTTGTCCTAATGCAATAAAAGAGAGCATGAGCGAGAGAGTGGGTTGTATCGGAATGAACAAGGGGGTTTTGCTTGCCTGGCACTTCTGAAGATAATATAGTTCTTCATCGGTGTCGTCGAACTCGTTGTCGAAACCACGTCTATCAAGAGAGGACAATTACCGGCAAACAAAGAGGGACATAATCAATGCAATGCAATAGATATGATGCATGATAATGTCATGGCAATATGCTGTTGATTGAGCTAATGCAACTAGCAACAGGTTAAATGGAGTTGGTTTGAATCCAAGATTCAAATTCAAACTCCATATGTGGATATTTAAATGTCATTTATATGATTTGTGCTAAACAGTAGCTATAAGTTGTTCTAACATGCATGGAAATGGTACAGATGGATAGGTTGGATTTTTCTGATCATTTTTCATATATAATTTATTTCATTTGGAGTTACGGTTGAATTTATATGAATTTTAGAAGTTTGAACTAAATTCTGGAATTTATAAATCATTCTGGATTTATTTTAATTCCAGAAAAGGATTACTACGTTAGCATGATGTCAGGGTGATGTCAGCAAGTCAACAGAGGCGGGTCCAGGTCAAAACTGACCAATGGGGTCCAGCGTCGATGACCCAAAGTGTTGTTCGATGTCAATGGCGGTGGGTCGGTCAATGTACCACGTCGAGAAAAGTCAACCTGACATGTGGGCCCGGTGGGTTAGTCTAATTTAAACAGGGAATAATTCCGGGGTTAATTTAGCGCGTGGGGCCCATCCGTCAGTGGCACAGTGATCAGCTAATGGCATCATTAGTGTTAACTAAATGTGCCACGTTGGCTCGCCGGAGTTCGGTTGCCGATGAAAACGTCGACACCGTGCACGGAAGGATCAACGGGTAGCACCTACGGGCTCTACGCGGCGCGGTGAGCAAGATGGACATGACGGCTGAGCCATTGCATGGCGAGTCACGCCGGCGGTGAGCACAAAGCGGCGGTGCGGTGAGCTTCGGTGTGGTGCGTCGGTGCGAGAGAGGAGCGGAGAGGGAGGACGGCGATAGCTCATAGTGGTCTCGACGGGCGGGTCAGAGAGGTCGGGGAGGAGCTGAAGTGGTCACGGCGGCGAGGGGGATCTCCGGCGTCGGAAGGTTGGAGATGATGTCAATGGCGGTGATACAACGCGTCCCCGGTTGGTTGGCTGGTCGAGGGCGTGGAAGACGTTGTTGCGGAGCTTTCAGGCATGGTGAGAGGTCGAGGGGGAGGCGGTGGACGTGGCGATGCTCGTCGGCGCTCTCAGCTGCGCTCGGTTCTTGCGAGAGAGAGGGCCAGAGGAGGATGTGAGAGGGGAGAGAGACAGAGGGAAACGAGGGCGTGTCCGTGGCGTGGCTGGAAGCGCCGAGACGTCGTGGGGCGGCAAGCAGGAGCTGGCGCGGCTCGGCTGCGCACGTCGACACGGCGTCGTCCTCCTGGCAGAGGAGGAAGACGACAGGGAAGGAGGCGGTGGTGGGCTGGGCCAGGTGGCTGGGCTGCCAGCTGGGCCGGCCAGGTGGGCTGCATAGAAGGTAGGTCCTCTCTCTCTCTGGTTTTTCTATTTACTAATGTTTTCTATTTTCTTCTGTAACTTTGTGGACTTTCTAAAAATACTTAAGCAACCCCAAAAATTCACCAAACTGCACCTGGTCCTTATTTGGAATATTTCCAACATGGAACATTTTAGTTTGGGATTATTTGAGCATTTGAAATATTTAATAGCATTTAAATGCCCAAATGCAAATACTATATGATTTAATTCAGTGACCAAATATGTCCTGCAAAAATATAAACCATTTTTGGTAGATGCTTCCACCTCAAACCAGAAATGTTGAACATTTTTAGAGGGCATTTTGAGTTCAATGAAAAAGGTTTTATTTTGACCCTAGTTGAATTCATTTGGTGCTAGGGCTTAAACAATCCCCATTTCAAGTTTCTTTAAATTTAAACATGATGCATGGATGACAAAGCAAAGACAAGCAAGGCCTGAACTGGGGATGTGACATACTTGCCCGAGATTCGATCGTCGGTATGTCAATACCTAGTTCAATCTCGTTACCGGCAAGTCTCTTTACTCGTTCTGTAATACTTCATACCGCAACTAACTCATTATTCACAATGCTTGCAAGGCTTATAGTGATGACTATTACTGAGAGGGCCCAAAGATACCTCTCCGAAACATGGAGTGACAAATCCTAATCTCGATCTATGCCAACCCAACAAACACCTGTGGAGACATCTGTAGAGCATCTTTATAATCACCAAGTTACGTTGTGACGTTTGATAGCACACAAAGTGTTCCTCCGGTATTCAAGAGTTGCATAATCTCATAGTAATAGGAACATGTATAAGTCATGAAGAAAGAAATAGCAACATACTAAACGATCAAGTGCTAAGCTAACGGAATGGGTCAAGTCAATCACATCATTCTCTAATGATGTGATCCCGTTCATCAAATGCCAACTCATGTCTATGGCTAGGAAACTTAACCATGTTTGATTAACGAGCTAGTCAAGTAGAGGCATACTAGTGACACTCTTTTGTCTATGTATTCACACATGTACTAAGTTTCCGGTTAATACAATTCTAGCATGAATAATAAACATTTATCATGATATAAGGAAATATAAATAACAACTTTTATTATTGCCTCTAGGGCATATTTCCTTCAGTCTCCCACTTGCACTAGAGTCAATAATCTAGTTCACATCACCATGTGATTTAACACCAATATTCACATATGTATGTGATTAACACCCATAGTTCACATCGTCATGTGACCAACACCCAAAGGGTTTACTTGCATCAATATTCTAGTTCACATCGCTATGTGATTAACACCCAAAGAGTACTAAGGTGTGATCATGTTTTGCTTGTGAGAGAAGTTTAGTCAACGGGTCTGTCATATTCAGAGCCGTATGTATTTTGTAAATATTCTATGTCTACAATGCTCTGCACGGAGCTACTCTAGCTAATTGCTCCCACTTTCAATATGTATCTAGATTGAGACTTAGAGTCATCTGGATTGGTGTAAAACCTTGCATCGATGTAAGTCTTTATGACGAGCTCTTTTATCACCTCCATAATCGAGAAATATTTCCTTGGTCCTTACTAAGGATAATCTTGACCGCTGTCAAGTGATCTACTCCTAGATCAGTATTGTACTCCCTTGCTAAAATCATGGCAAGGTACACAGTAGGTCTGGTACATAGCATAGCATACTTTATAGAACCTATGGCTGAGGCATAGGGAATGACTTTCATTCTCTTTCTATTTTCTTCCATGGTCGGGTTTTGAGTGTTACTCAACTTCACACCTAGAAACACAGGCAAGAACTCCTTCTTTGACTCTTCCATTTTGAACTACTTCAAAATCTTGTCAAGGTATACTCATTGAAAAAACTTATCAAGTGTCTTGATCTATCTCTATAGATCTTGATGCTAAATATGTAAGCAGCTTCACCGAGGTCTTTCTTTGAAAAACTCCTTTCAAATACTCCTTTATGCTTTCTAGAAAATTCTACATTATTTCCGATCAACAATATGTCATTCACATATACTTATCAGAAAGGTTGTAGTGCTCCCACTCACCTTTTGTAAATACAGGCTTCACCGCAATTCTGTATAAAACTATATGCTTTGATCAACTCATCAAAGCATATATTCCAACTCCGAGATACTTGCACCAGTCCATAGATGGATCGCTGGAGCTTGCACATTTTGTTAGCACCTTTAGGATTGACAAAACCTTCTGGTTGCATCATATACAACTCTTCTTTAATAATTCCATGCAATTTTGACATCCATTTGCTAGATTTCCTAAAATGTGGCAATTGCTAACATGATTCGGACAGACTTTAAACATTGATACGAGTGAGAAAATCTCATCGTCGTCAACACCTTGAACTTGTCAAAAACCTTTTTCGACAAGTCAAGCTTTGTAGATAGTAACACTACTATCAGCGTCTGTCTTCCTCTTGAAGATCCATTTATTCTCAATGGCTTGCCGATCATCGGGCAAGTCAACAAAAGTCCACACTTTGTTCTCATACATGGATCCCATCTCAGATTTCATGGACTGAAGCCATTTCACGGAATTTGGGCTCATTATCGCTTCCTCATAGTTCGTAGGTTCGTCATGGTCTAGTAAGATGACGTCCAGAACATGATTACCGTACCACTCTGGTGCGGATCTTACTCTGGAAGACCTATGAGGTTCCGTAGTAACTTGATCTGAAGCTTCATGATCATCATCATTAGCTTCCTCGCTAACTGATGCAGGAATCACATGAACTGATTTCTGCGATAAACTACTTTCCAATAAGGGAGCAGGTACAGTTACCTCATCAAGTTCTAATTTCCTCCCACTCACTTCTTTCGAGAGAAACTCCTTCTCTAGAAAGGATCCATTCTTAGCAACAAAGATTTTGCCATCGGATCTGTGATAGAAGGTGTACCCAACTGTTTCTTTTGGGTATCCTATGAAGACGCACTTCTCCGATTTGGGTTCAAGCTTATCAGGTTGAAGCTTTTTCACATAAGCATCGCAGCCCCAAACTTTAAGTAACGACAATTTTGGTTTCTTGCCAAGCCACATTTCATAAGGCGCCATCTCAATGGATTTTGATGGTGCCCTATTTAAAGTGAATGCAGTCATCTCTAGAGCAAAACCCCAAAACGATAGCGGTAAATCAGTAAGAGACGTCATAGATCCTACCATATCTAATAAAGTACGGTTACGACATTCGGACACACCATTTCGTTGTGGTGTTCCAGGTGGCGTTAATTGTGAAACTATCCCATGTTGTTTCAAATGAAGACCAAACTCGTAACTCAAATATTCACCTCTGCGATCAGATCATAGAAACTTTATTTTCTTGTTACGATGATTTTCCACTTCACTCTGAAATTCTTTGAACTTTTCAAATGTTTCAGACTTATGTTTCATTAAGTAGATATAATCATATCTGCTCAAATCATCTGTGAAGGTAAGAAAATAACGATACCCGCCACGAGCATCAATGCTCATTGGACCGCATACATCGGTATGTATTATTTCCAACAAGTCAGTAGCTCGTTCCATTGTTCCGGAGAACGGAGTTTTAGTCATCTTGCCCATAAGGCACGGTTCACAACCACCAAGTGATTCATAATCAAGTGATTCCAAAAGTCCATCAGTACGGAGTTTCTTCATGCACTTTATACTAATATGACCCAAATGGCAGTGCCACAAATAAGTTGCACTATCATTATTAAACTTCAATCTTTTGGCTTCAACACTATGAATATGTGTATCACTACTATCGAGATTCATCAAAAATAGACCACTCATCAGGGGTGCATGACCATAAAAGATATTACTCATATAAATAGAACAACCATTATTCTCCTATTTAAATGAATAACCGTGTCACATTAAACAAGATCCAGATATAATGTTCATGCTCAACGCTGGCACCAAATAACAATAATTTAGGTCTAAAACTAATCCCGATGGTAGATGTAGAGGTAGCGTGCCGACCGCGATCACATCGACTTTGGAACCATTTCCCACGCGCATCGTCACCTCGTCCTTAGCCAATCTTCGGTATCCGTAGCCCCTGTTTTGAGTTGCAAATATGAGCAACAGAACCAGTATCAAATACCCAGGCGCTACTACAAGCATTAGTTAAGTACACATCAATAACATGTATATCAAATATACCTTTCACTTTGCCATCCTTCTTATCCGCCAAATACTTGGGGCAGTTCCGCTTTCGGCGACCAGTCCCATTGCAGTAGAAGCATTCAGTTTCAGGCTTAGGTCCAGACTTGGGTTTCTTCTCTTGAGCAGCAACCTTTTTGTCGTTCTTCTTGAAATTCCCTTTCTTCCCTTTGCCCTTTTTCTTGAAACTAGTGGTCTTATTGACCATCAACACTTGATGCTCCTTTTTGATTTCTACCTCCGCAGCTTTTAGCATCGCAAAGAGCCCGGGAATAGTCTTGTTCATCCCTTGCATATTATAGTTCATCATGAAGCTTTTGTAGCTTGGTGGCAGTGATTGAAGAACTCTATCAATGACACTATCATCAGGAAGATTAACTCCCAGTTGAGTCAAGTGGTTGTGGTACCCAGATATTCTGAGTATGTGTTCACTGACAGAACTATTCTCTTCCATTTTATAGCTGTAGAACTTATTGGAGACTTCATATCTCTCAATCCGGGAATTTTCTTGAAATATCAACCTCAACTCCTGGAACATCTCATATGCTCCATGATGTTCAAAACATCGTTGAAGTTCCGGTTCTAAGCCGTAGAGCATGGCACATTGAACTATCAAGTAGTCATCAACACGCGTGTGCCGGGTATTAACAATGTCTGCAGTTGCGGGCACGGGGGGTACACCTAACGGTGCTTCCAGGATGTAATTCTTCTGTGAACCAATGAGGATAATCCTCAAGTTACAGACCCAGTCTGTGTAGTTTCTGCCATCGTCTTTCAACTTAGCTTTCTCTAGGAACGCATTAAAATTCAAAGGAACCATAGCACGGGCCATTGATCTACAACAACATAGAGATGCAAAATACTATCAGGTACTAAGTTCATGATAAATTAAAGTTCAATTAATCATATTACTTAAGAACTCCCACTTAGATAGACATCCCTCTAATCATCTAAGTGATCACGTGATCCAAATCAACTAAACCATGTCCGATCATCACGTGAGATGGAGTAGTTTTCAATGGTGAACATCACTATGTTGATCATATCTACTATATGATTCACGCTCAACCTTTAGGTCTCAGTGTTTCGAGGCCATATCTGCATATGCTAGGCTCGTCAAGTTTAACCCGAGTATTCTGCGTGTGCAAAACTAGCTTGCACCCGTTGTATGTGAACGTAGAGCTTATCACATCCAATTATCATGTGGTGTCTTGGCACGACGAATTGTAGCAACGGTGCATACTCAGGGAGAACACTTGTACCTTGAAATTTAGTAAGGGATCATCTTATAATGCTACCGACGTTCTAAGCAAAATAAGATGCATAAAGGATAAACATCACATGCAATCAAAATATGTGACATGATATGGCCATCATCATCTTGTGCTCATGATCTCCATCACCGAAGCATCGTCATGATCTCCATCGTCACCGGCGCGAAACCATGATCTCCATCGTAGCATCATTGTCGTCTCGCCAACTGTTGTTACTACGACTATCGCTACTGCTTAGTGATAAAGTAAAACAATTACATGGCGATTGCATTGCATACAATAAAGCGACAACCATATGGCTCCTGCCAGTTGCCGATAACTTTGTTACAAAACATGATCATCTCATACAACAATTTATATCACATCACGCTTGACCACATCACATCACAGAAAGCCCTGCAAAAACAAGTTAGACATCCTCTACTTTGTTGCTGCAAGTTTTACGTGGCTGCTACGGGCTTCTAGCAAGAATCGTTCTTACCTATGCATCAAAACCACAACGTTTTTCGTCAAGTGTGCTGTTTTAACCTTCAACAAGGACCAGGCGTAGCCACACTCGATTCAACTAAAGTAGAAGAAACAGACACTCACCAGCCACCTATGTGCAAAGCACGTCGGTAGAACCTGATGTAGGGTGGAACCCTATAGCGACGATCTTTCACGTTTGGAGTGGGATCCCTCGAAGAACACGATGAACACGGGGAAGAACGGGGAGAAATCACAAGGGGAAACACTCAAGAACAAGTCCAAATCACACATCCACTAGACAATCAAACACACAAGATCACAAGGTACATGAACAACAAAGGGAAAGATACAAGGTAAGGTTCATCTCCAAGAGGAGGTCTTGATGATATCCTAGATGGATCTTCCCACAAGGGGGTGTTGATGATATCCCGCAGGATCTTCTCACATGGAGGTCTTGAACTCCATGGGAGTGGTAGTCTCTCTCTCTCAAGAGTAGAGGTAGGAGCAAAGCTCACCTAAGAATGAGCTATCATATTTGCTAACCCTAGAAAGGAGGTGGAGGAGGTCTATTTATAGCCCAAGGGGCGAAGGGGTAAGTGAGGGGCGAATGGGTACACGGGCCTCGGCCCGGAGGCATGCACGCAGGCAAAGCCCGAATGATCCGGATGGGTGTCCGGATGATCCGGCCATCATCCGGATGATCCGGGAGGGGGCCCGGATGATCCGGCTTCACATGAGGCCTTCGGGTGTCTTCGGACGAATTATCCGGAGGGGGACCCGGATGATCCGGCCGATCCCGAATGATCCGTACGGCGGTCCGGATGTCCGGCCTGGCTCCTGCAGCCGCTCCGTCTTCTTCTCCTTTCTTCCGTCTTCTCTTCCACGCTTCCCTCACGGATGGTGTAGTCGTTCCTTGGCGCTTGCACTCCTCCTCGTCGTCCGTGAAGTTCCGACAATACCTATGCATGCACACGGGAGAAGTGTCAAGTAGTATGCCATCCTCGAAGGGGTAAAATGAGCACGTGTAAAGGAGATGATTCACCTTAGTGTGTGTGAAGTAGATGTCGCACGTGTCACTTGCCAAATGGGCTCTTGACATGGTGATGTCCATAGGATGCTCCGCATCATTCCCTCCCCCTTGGGAAAGATCCGACCTCGGATCGAAAACCAAATCACCATGGGAAAGAGATGGCGTTGCCGTGTAGAAGTGGTCGATCACCAAGTTCTTGTCATCGTGAAGTTCCAAATGGGCACTCTCCAATGTCGCACCGTCTTGTAATTCCTTCAAAAGTACCAAAGATAACAAGCACTTGGAAAAACAAATGTGGTTGTCGTAAGAGCAAAACCAAGCATTCAAGAGGTGATTCACCCAACAAGTGTTGTCATAAAGCATAGCATATGGTTTGACAAAGAAGTGTGTCATGACATTTGGACATATAAATTGAGCACAATCAAGTACATCATGGGAACAAGCATGTAAATGGGAGGTCAAGATGCAAATATATGTGATAAGTGAACAAGCATCTACCTCAAGGTCATAGCAAGCATGCATAAAGAGCTCAATGAATGGTCTATGGTAGGCATAAGAGTCATTCACAACACCAAATATAGTGAAATGTCTAAACACATGGGGCAAGTGCAAGACAATCCAAGCATAACGTGCATTGGGTGTAGTGAAGATATCGTGGCACTCAACACAAAGGAAAGAGCAATTGTTCAACATGTGTGAGGCATGAGCATATATGTCATCAACCCAAGAAAGCAAGTAGTGGAACATGGGTGATGCAATATAGCGAGCATTCATAGCTATCAAATCAAGCAAGCTAGTAGTGCGAAGATGCAACATACTAGGAGGAATCATGGAAAACATGTCATTGGTGCAAATAGTGGGCATGAATAACTCACAAGTCATAGCACAAGCATGAAAGCAAGATATGAGTACAATATCATGAATGTATTGGCGAGAGGCCATATGTGAATAGCAATGGGTCATCATGACTCTCCCAACACAACAAGCATCAATAGAATGGGGCACATGATAAACATGGCAAAAGCAACAAGGATCTCCACCAAGCATGCAAATACACATAGGAATATCATAATGGAGAATCATGGGTAGATGCAAACAAGGGTCACAATTGCATGGCAAAGGCATAGAAGCAAGCATAGCATGCAAAGTGAACACGGTAAAATGAGCATAATGTGAGAAGTGGTAAATGGCCCATAGCCGTGTGAGAGCCAAGTAGAGGAGTTGCGCGTAGTCCTTGCGCAAAGGGGATGGTGGTAAGGATAGTCCACGGGATCCCAATTCATCGTTGCTCTCAAGAGCTCGTTTTGTCAACTCGTGGGTTTGCGAGGTTGACAAGTATTCATGGGTACCTACACAAAAGAGACACAAACCAAAGAAATTGTGCGCGTGGTAAATGTACACATCATCCATCATGATGTGTATGTGCATGTGTGAGTTAGCACAAGATAAGCATCGCTCAAAGAAATTTGATGCATGGTATAAGAACATGTCATCCATCATGAAAGAATAGGTATTGTGTATGACACGATGGGGACACAAATTGAGAATGCAAGTATATGGCACATCAATAGTATGTTTATTCGTGGGTAGCATATGGTGCACACAAGTATGGGGATCATGCAATGAATGGGATGGATCAAATTCCCCTAACATGTATGAGGAAACTATGGGGGCCTCCTCATGAGCAATATCGGAAACATCATATGGAGAAAATGGATAACATCCAAAAACAATGCATATCCGAAGCTAGGTGGTCATGGCATGGCATATGAGATAAATGATGCAAAGGGAGCATATCAATATCATCACAAGAGAAACAAATGCCAATAACCATGGGCTTGTCATCTATGCCATATGTGCGAATTGGGTTTATTTTAATGGCATATGCATAGTCACTATGAAGAGATTGCAAATAAGACATATGGTTGATCTCATGCATAGCATATGACAAGGCAAGCGGATTATCAAACATGATGTGACCTAAAGAATTGTCACAAGAAATCCTATGTAACATGGCATCACAACTAATAGACTCCACAATAGAATCATCATACTCATCATAAATGGGCAAATCATCGCATGGGGAAATCATACTAGCATGAAGCATGGCAATAGGTGGATCAACATCATGCAAGCAATCAATGTCAAGAATGTCCACTAGTGGGACTAGAGCATCACCGTCACCTATGTTACCTTTGTCATTCCACTCAAGTGGTGTAGGTGAGGTGGGAAAGACCAAATGGTGGTCATCATCATCATCTTGATGGAACCATGTGGGGGGTGCATCATAATCCACCATGGCCATCGTCTTGTCCAAAGGGAGGACGAAGTCGTCGAGGATCGGCGTGTCATCATAAATGGGACCTAGCACCAAATGAGAAGACACAATAGAGGTAGAGGTCAAGTTGTTAGAAATGCAAATGGCCTCATATGCCTCATCAACTATCTCACTCTCCCTATGTGGTGGTGGCTCACTCACTCCCTCAAGATAGGTGCACTCAATGTCGCATATGGTGGAGTCACTCAAATCACTCAAGTGGTGGTGGTGGTGGCTCTCCTCACATGAGAATTGGGGTGGCTCATCATATATGGGGCTAGTGGTGAAGTCACTCTCGCTCTCAATATGGTGGCAAAAGTCACTCAAGTCATCATACATCGCCGTGGTCGAAGGGAAAGTCCCATGCTCAACCATCTCATCGTGGTCGCCGTGGATGAAGGCCGAAGATGGCACATCATCACTCTCGTTGTGGATGAAGGCCGAAGATGGCTCAACATCACTCTTGTCGTGGATGAAGGCCGAAGATGGCACATCATCACTCTCGCCTCCTAACATGGAAGCATCATCCTTGCTCGCCACCTTGTCACTCGCCTCCAAAGCTTGGTCCTTGAAGGTCTCCGTAGTCGAACTCGTCGCCGCACCGTCTTGAAAAAGAGTCAAAGTAGACTCGGCATCATCAATGCCACAAAGAGGGATGGCGGTGAAGTCGCACTTGGGAGCATCATCTTGGAGCTTTTCGTCCTTGGACATCGTGGTGGTACTAGCCTCATGCTTGTCGTAGAGCTTGGTCGCCGCGAAGTGTGCTTGGGGTGGAGAAGCCTTGGCCTTCATGAGTTCTTATTCCGCCTTGAGAGCACCAATGTAGTAGTCGTCGATGGACTTGTAGTTCTCGATGAAGATGGTCTTGGAGATGTCATTGTGCAATCCCATCATGAAGTGGAACTTCATTGACATGGGGTCGTCCACGCCGGCTCGTCGCAAGGCAATCATGATCTCCTTGAAGTACTTGTCGATGGACTTGGATCCTTGGGTGGTGTTCTCCAATTGGCGTCGAAGTTGTTCCGTGTAGGTTGGAGGCACAAACTCTCGCCGTAAAGCTCTCTTCGTCTTGGGCCAACTCATGTCGTAGTACTCCGAAGGTGTGTGAAGCCACCATGTCGAGGCGTAGTCGTGGAAGTTTCTTGTGGCGCACTTCACTTGATCTTCGGGACGAACTTGATGTAGCTTGAGGTAGTCGTCCATCAAACGCTCCCACTCGAGGTACTCCTCGGGTTCTTGAGTCCCATAGAAAGGAATCTTGTGGTCGGTGTCGAGGTCGTAGTAGCTCATGGAAGTCGCGGACTTGAGCTTGGGTAGCTTCTCTTGAGCGTAGTCTTGGGGTTCTTGTTGGCGAAGATGCCGTATGTCCGTAGGCGAAGATGCCTTGAAGTCGCTTGACGAAGATGCCAAGGGAGATGGTGAAGTCATTGAGCGGTTTTTGATGTAGAGCTCTTGACCTTCACGTTCTTGTTGGTGATGGTGTCGATGCCGATGTGATCTTGCCGGAGATGGTAGCTCGGAAGCATGTGCTCTTGAGCGTCCTCTCGAAGATGAGGAAGATCGCTTGTAGGACTTGATGAGGGCTTTGATCTCCTCCATTTTAGCTTGCATCTTGGCGTCGGAGTTGTTGTTCATGGCATCGAAGTCGTCGTTGTTGTTGTAGACCGAAGATGAAATGCCTTGCCTATCCATCACAAGACTCGAGTAGAGGTGAGTAGGAAATGAGATAAACAATACCAAGTTACCTTTTCCCAAAGTTGAGGATGTATCCCGTGTTACTCAATGTGAGATGAAAGAATAGTGGAATTGGTACCGGACTTGTTCACTCACACCTATCAAGTAAAGCTTATGGTAGAGCTTGGTGAGGATAGTGGCACAAAAATTTGATGCAAAATGTTAGCAAGATTCAATAATGTTGAAAGAGATTCACAAATTCGCAAGTGAAACAAGTAGATCAATAGCAAATGGTACACGGAAACACACACACGGATAGATAAATGGGGTCGTGCAACCAAGGAATGAGCACAAAATGTGGAGTCCACGGAAAACGCTCGTGTTGCACAACTCAAGAGAGACGCTAGCACGATTGCTCAATAGGCGGATCGACACTTGTGCACAACCTATAGATGCGAAATGGATAAACTTCTATCCCAAGTATGCTATGTATGTATGGTTCCCGGTGTTTCTCTCAAGCATGATATCATATGATGTAGATTTTGGTATGGCTCTTATTTGCAATGGGGGTATGATGCTATGGCACTTGCTCACGAGCTCTTTGCTCTCTTTTTGCTTAAAAGCTTTTCTCTTTTTTTCTCTATGGCCAATTTGCACAATGCACAAACCAAGATAGCAATTGTGTATATGCGGGAACAAACTTGAGGCACAATGGATGATATGATACCAAGATGATATGGTACGTATGCAATGGATGGTGTAGACCACTAATGTGCACAAGTAACATTGCCGGCAATACTCAAATGGCTAGTCTCGATAGGCAAGTAACGCAAAATGGGCTAGGGGTTAACAATGCAATTGCAAGGGAATATACAATGGTGTCGTCGAGGTTACCGTCCTTGGAGATGATGAGAGGTGGTGTTCTTGATGTAGATACCAAGATGATGGAGACTCGTCCCTAAGTAGCCGAAACACCTTAGGAAACGGAAAAACCGCGAACTCAAAATCTCAAATGACAAATGTCAAATGGTGGTAGCGGAAAGCGATGGTGGTTTTGCACTAGGCAAATGCGAAAGTGGAATGATGGGCTATATACGAGTCGGAGTTGAAGTTGCCGTCCCTAAGTAGCCGAAACACCTTAGGAGACACAAGCCACAACTCAAACAAAATTGGGTTAAGTTGGGGTGGAATTATATGGTGGGCAAGGTTATGCGGAAGTGGTGGTGGTGGTTGATGAAGAAGCAACCGTTCCTAAGTAGCCGAAACACCTTAGGAGACTCTAATATCAACTCAAACAACCACATATGCAATGGGGAACAAAATGGGTTAGGTTGCGGAAGTCGGTGGTGGTAATGCGGATGATATGGTAGAGGGCCTAGGCAAACTTGCCAAATTTCAGAAAATATGATGGAGTCAAATGATGTTGGTGGTATTTTTGTGGGATAGGGGATGTCAATAGCTTCAAAACGAGCTAAAGAACGTCAAAAACGGAGTTCGGATGAATTAGTTATGACCAAAACAAAATTTCAGCCGAGTCGATTGTCGAGTTAACCGGACATCCGGGAGGAGGTCCGGATGATCCGGGCTAGGTCCGGATGATCCGGGTGTACATCCGGATGATCCGGGTTCGTCAGCTCCGGTTCTGTTTTTCGGGTGCGTGGGGTATCCGGACGTCCGGGGGGCGGAGGCGTCCAGCTGATCCGGGGGATGTCCGGATGATCCGGGAGAAGGTCCGGATGATCCGGGCAAGTCAATCCGCTCAGGATTTGCTCGTGGAGACGAATTTTTGGGCGGAATTTGGGGATTTTGGGGTCAAAATTGACGAGATTCCGTGGATGGAAGGTGGGGAAACTTGGGGGAAAGCCAGATCCACTTGAAACCAAGCAAATCCACGGATCAAAATCAACAAAACATCATCAAACCAACAAATCACAAAAAAATTTGGGGTCTATTTTTGGTGGGGATTTTCGGATTTAGGATGAAATCAACAAAATCAAGCTAGAAAAAGAGGGGTAGGGGCTCCAAAAACGTGATCAACGTGGCTCATGATACCATATGATGTAGGGTGGAACCCTATAGCGACGATCTTTCACGTTTGGAGTAGGATCCCTCGAAGAACACGATGAACACGGGGAAGAACGGCGAGAAATCACAAGGGGAAACACTCAAGAACAAGTCCAAATCACACATCCACTAGACAATCAAACACACAAGCTCACAAGGTACATGAACAACAAAGGGAAAGATACAAGGTAAGGTTCATCTCCAAGAGGAGGTCTTGATGATATCCTAGATGGATCTTCCCACAAGGGGGTCTTGATGATATCCCGCAGGATCTTCTCACATGGAGGTCTTGAAACTCCATGGGAGTGGTAGTCTCTCTCTCTCTCAGGAGTAGAGGTAGGAGCAAAGCTCACCTAAGAATGAGCTATCATATTTGCTAACCCTAGAAAGGAGGTGGAGGAGGTCTATTTATAGCCCAAGGGGCGAAGGGGTAAGTGAGGGGCGAATTGGTACACGGGCCTCGGCCCGGAGGCATGCACGCAGGCAAAGCCCGGATGATCCGGATGGGGGTCCGGATGATCCGGCCATCGTCCGGATGATCCGGGAGGGGGCCCGGATGATCCGGCTTCACATGAGGCCTTCGGGTGTCTTCGGACGAATTATCCGGATGATCCGGAGGGGGACCCGGATGATCCGTCCGAGCCCGAATGATCCGGACAGCGGTCCAGATGTCCGGCCTGGCTCCTGCAGCCGCTCCGTCTTCTTCTCCTTTCTTCCGTCTTCTCTTCCACGCTTCCCTCGCGGATGGTGTAGTCGTTCCTTGGCACTTGCACTCCTCCTCGTCGTCCGTGAAGTTCCGGCAATACCTATGCATGCACACAGGAGAAGTGTCAAGTAGTATGCCATCCTCGAAGGGGTCAAGTGAGCACGTGTAAAGGAGATGATTCACCTTAGTGTGTGCGAAGTAGATGTCGCACGTGTCACTTGCCAAAGTGGCTCTTGACATGGTGATGTCCGTAGGATGCTCCGCATCAGAACCAGTCTCGCGTAAGCGTATGCGTAATGTCAGTCTGAGCCGCTTCATCCAAAAATACCGCCAAATCAAAGCATGACATGCTGGTAAGCAGCATGACTATTATCGCCCACAACTCTTTGTGTTCTACTCGTGCATATAACATCTACGCATAGACCTGGCTCGGATGCCACTGTTGGGGAACATAGTAATTTCAAAAACACTCGTACGCACACGCAAGATCATGGTGATGCATAGCAACGAGAGGGGAGAGTGTGACCATGTACCCTCGTAGACCGAAAGCGGAAGCATTATGACAACGCGGTTGATGTAGTCGTACGTCTTCATGATCCGACCGATCTTAGTACCGAACGTACGACACCTCCGCGATCAGCACACGTTCAGCTCGGGGACATCCCTCGTACTCTTGATCCAGTTGAGGCCGAGGGAGAGTTTCGTCAGCACGACAGTGTGGTGATGGTGATGATGAAGTTACCGGTGCAGGGCTTCGCCTAAGCACTACGACGATATGACCGAGGTGTGTAACTATGGAGGGGGGAACCGCACACGGCTAAACAATTTCAACTTGTGTCCTAGGGTGCCCCCTGCCCCCATATATAAAGGAGCAAGGGGGGAGGCCGGCCGGCCCTTGGGCACGCCAAAGAGGGGAGGAGTCCTCCTCCTAGTAGGAGTAGGACTCCTCCTTTCCTAGTCCAACTAGGAAGGGGAAAGGGGAAGGAAGGAGAGGGAGAGGGAGAGGGAGAGGTAAAGAGGGGCCGCGCCCCCTCCCCAAGTCCAATTCAAACTCCCCTTGGGGGGCACCTCCTGGGCTGCTGCCCTCTCTCTCCCCTAAGGCCCACTAAGGCCCAATACTTCCCCGGGGGGTTCCAGTAACCCCTCCGGCACTCCAATTTTCTCCGAAATCACCCGGAACTCTTCCGGTGTCCGAATATAGCTGTCCAATATATCAACCTTTATGTCTTGACCATTTCAAGACTCCTCATCATGTCTGTGATCACATCCGGGACTCTGAACTATCTTTGGTACATCAAAACAAATAAACTCATAATACCGATCGTCACTTAACTTTAAGCGTGCGGACCCTATGGGTTCGAGAACTATGTAGACATGACCGAGACACGTCTCTGGTCAATAACCAATAGCGGAACCTGGAAGCTCATATTGGTTCCTACATATTCTACGAAGATCTTTATTGGTCAAACCACATAATACGTTGTTCCCTTTGCCATCGGTATGTTACTTGCCCGAGATTCGATGGTCGATATATCAATACCTAGTTCAATCTCGTTACCGTCAAGTCTCTTTACTCGTTCTGTAATACTTCATCCCGCAACTAACTCATTAGTCACAATGTTTGCAAGGCTTATAGTGATGACTATTACTGAGAGGGCCCAGAGATACCTCTTCGAAACACGGAGTGACAAATCCTAATCTCGATCTATGCCAACCCAACAAACACCTTTGGAGACACCTGTAGAGCATCTTTATAATCACCTAGTTACGTTGTGATGTTTGATAGCACACAAAGTGTTCGTCTGGTATTCGGGAGTTGCATAATTTCATAGTCATAGGAACATGTATAAGTCATGAAGAAAGCAATAGAAACATACTAAACGATCAAGTGCTAAGCTAACGGAATGGGTCAAGTCATTCACATCATTCTCTAATGATGTGATCCCGTTCATCAAATGATAACTCATGTCTATGGCTAGGAAACTTAACCATCTTGGATTAATGAGCTAGTCAAGTAGAGGCATACTAGTGACACTCTGTTTTGTCTATGTATTCACACATGTACTAAGTTTCCAGTTAATACAATTCTAGCATGAATAATAAACATTTCTCATGATATAAGGAAATATAAATAACAACTTTTATTATTGCCTCTAGGGCATATTTCCTTCAGTACTTCCTCTCAAAGGGAAGGAACTTCGGAAACACATCCTCGTCTCCACCGGCTCAACTCTTGGTTATCTATTACAATTACTTGTGCAAGCTTATTGTGTTGAACCTCTTGCTTGTTTGTGTGCTTGTTGTTGTTGCATCATATAGGTTGCTCACCTAGTTGCATATCTAGACAACCTACTTTGATGCAAAGTTTAAATTGGTAAAGAAAAGCTAAAAATTGGTACTTGCCTATTCACCCCCTCTCTAGTCAACTATATCGATCCTTTCAATTGGTATATATGTGAGTTCTTGATCCCATCTTGCAAGTTGTAGACACCTATTACGATCTATGATCCGCATACCCCAAGGTGACAATAATTGGGATTCTTTCCGGTGATTACCGTAATATGAGAAGTTCATGTATTCACTAAGTGCTAACGCTTTGTTGCGGTTCTCTATTAAAAGGAGGCCTTAATATCCCTTAGTTTCCATTAGGACCCCGCTGCCATGGGAGGGTAGGAAAAAATATGTCATGCAAGTTCTTTTCCATAAACATGTATGACTATATACGGAATACATGACTACATTATATTGATGAATTGGAGCTAGTTTTGTGTCACCCTAGGTTATAATGGTTGCATGATTAATGCCATCCGACATAATCATCCATCACTGATCCAATGCCTATGAGCTTTTCACATGTTGATCTTTGCTAAGTTACTTTGCCATTGCACCTGTTACAATTGCTGCGAAACTGCTACTTTTACTTTTGCCACCGTTACCATTACTTCCTTACTACTTTCCTACTAAAAACTTTGTTGCAGATACTAGGTCTTTTAGGTGTGGTTGAATTGACAACTCAACTGCTAATACTCGTGAATATTCTTTGGCTCCCCTTGTGTCGAATCAATAAATTTGGGTTGAATACTCTACCCTCAAAAACTGTTGTGATCCCCTATACTTGTGGGTTATCAAGACCATTTTCTGGCGCCGTTGCCGGGGAGCATAGCTCTATTCTTTGAGTTACTTGGGATTTATATCTATTGATCACTATGAAGAATTTTAAAGATACCAAAACCAAGATCTATCCCTATACTATGAGGGGAGGTAAGGAACTGCCATCTAGCTCTGCACTTGATTCACCTTCTATTTTGAGTAAGCTTGCGACACCACCACCTGCTAGTAACCTTAATATGTCGCAAGTAATTGATGATGCTACTTCTACTATGAGTGATACTACTTATGATGATGCTAGTACCTTGCTTGATAACATTGTGCCACTAGATGAATTTCTTGATGAACAACTTGCTAGGGTTATTGAAACTGGAGATTATGATTCCCCCTAGATATGAATTGTCTAAGGTACTTGAGGGTTATATTATGGATGAAGAGACTGCTAGAGACTTTTTTGCTTGCAATGATAGAGATGATCTTAATAAATTACTAGTCAAGCTTAAAGAAAAATCTTTGAATTCTAGAATGCAATATGACCCTATGTTTGCTACTTCACCTATCTTTGTTACTGATAAGGATTAGCAAACGTGCTTCCATGGTTAAAACTCAAGTGGAACAAGTAGTCAAGGCACAAAATGATTTGCTCAATGAGATGAATATAAGAACAATGATAATGTTGTTAGAGTTATGACTAGAGGTGGTAAAATGACTCAGGAACCTTTGTATCCTAAGGGCCACCCTAAGAGAATTGAGAAAGATTCTAGATAATTGATACTGATGCACCTAGTCCTTCTAGTAATAGAAAGAAAAAGAAAACTGATAGGACTTTGCATGCTTCTAGTGAACCTGTTATAGACACACCTGAGAATCCATATGATATTTCTATTTTCTGATGCTCAAACACAATCTGGTGATGAACATGGATCTAGTGATAATGTTAATGATGATGTTCATGTTGATGCTCAACCTAGCAATGATAATGATGTGGAGATAGAACCCGCTGTTGATCTTGATAACCCACAACCTAAGAATAAAAGATATGATCAGAATGATTTTATTGCTAGGAAACATGGTAAAGAAAGATTGCCATGGGTTCAGAAACCCATGCCCTTTCCTCCAAAACCATTCAAGAAAAAGGATGACCATGATTTTGAGCGCTTTGTTGAAATGCTTAGACCTGTCTTTTTGCGTATGCGTTTGACTGATATTCTGAAAATGTCTCCTTATGCTAAGTATATGAAAGATAATGTTACAAACAAAAGAAAGATACCGGAAGCTGAAATTTCCACCATGATTGCTAATTACACATCTAAGGGTGCAATACCAAAGAAACTAGGAGATCCAGGAATACCAACTATACCATGCTCCATTAAAAGAAGCTATGTTAGAACTGCTTTATGTGATCCTGGAGACGTTGTTAGTGTTATGCTTTCTCTTTATATCGTAGCCTGGATTTGAATAAGTTGACACCAACTGAAATCTCTTTGCAAATGGCCGATAAATCAACTGCTATACCCATCGGTGTTTGTGAGGATGTACCTGTCGTAGTTGCAAATGTCACTATCTTAATGGACTTTGTTATTCTTGATATACCTGAGGATGACAGTATGTCGATAATCCTTGGTAGAACCTTCTTGAATACTGCAGGGCTGTTATTAATTGCAACAAGGGCAATGTCATTTTTCATGTTAATGGTAATGAGCATACGGTACACTTTCTGAAGAAACAACCTCAAGTAAATAGTATCAACTCTATTGGAGAAACTCCAACAATTGCTATTGGAGGTTTTAAGTTTCATATTCCTACTATCAAGAAGAAATATGATATTCTTATTGTTGGGGACATACATATCCCTATTGAGGTAACATAGTGTTATACGAAGATTCTTCGGTTTCATGTCATTCGAAAGAAGTTCGTTAGCGGGACTTGATCAACCTCGTTAATGGATTCCTTTTGATAGGCATGTGATGGATGAATTTAGGAGGCACAACTTTCTGTACCCAACTTTTACTTTCTGCTATTTTGATTAAATAAAGTAGAAATGCTATTATATCTTTGTTTTCTGAATTATCCGTGCAATAAAAAATGAAAAAAAAAGTTCTCCAAATGCCCTGAAAATTTAGTATGATTTTTTCCAGAATATTTAAGAATTTTAGGCACTCAAAACACCTCAGGGGGATGCACCAGTGGGACACAAGCCCACAGGGCGCGCCCACCCCCATGGGCGTTCCTACAGGGCTTGTGGGTCCCCCTCACTTATACCAGCACCCATTCACTTCGTCTTCCTCCAGAAAAAATCCCACCATTGCTCAAACCCGTGTTCTAGCTCATTTTGCTGCCATTTTCGATCTCCTCGCTCAAAGCTCCAATTGCAAAACTATTTTGGTGGATTGTTCATCGGGATATGACTCCACCAACGGTCCAATTAGTTTTTGTTCTAGTGCTTTATATATTGCAAATTTTTGCTGTTGTGGTGACCTTGTTCTTGAGCTGCATGTCAAATTTATATGGTCCAAGGTAGTTTCGTTACATGATATAGCCTTTAGACACTTGTAGGAGTAGTTACTATTACTTTTGTTGAGTTTGGTTCACTCTTATTTCGAGTCACTAATTTGTTTTTTAGAAATATGTCAGAGGAAGAAAATGTTGAGGAAAGTGTTCAAAGGCGGTTCCTCAAAGAAGAAATCTCCAAGGCTCGCAATACGTGAGTCGGACCTTGAACTACCAAGGGATGCTCAAGTGCATCCTTGTCAATGGCCGTCAGATGATTTCATGACCAGTGCCGGTTTCAAAGATGAGTTCTATGCATATGTGCATAACGTCGAGCTGACAGACTTCGTGTCAGATAAGTGTCCTCAGTACTACAACCTTACCGATTCTTTTGTGAGGAGATTTAATTATTCTGTTCAGCGCAATATGCATTCAGTTTTGTTTTATCCTTATGATAAATCGTTTACCATGGACCTAGAAGATTTTAATGAAGCATGCAAAATTCCACAATGGGGCAGTTGTACTGAACCTCGTAAATTTGATTGTTCTGAGTTCCTTGCTAGCATTACTGTAGGAGAAACCAGAACCATAACACAATCCACAATAGGGAGCATTCACTTTCCAGCATTACATTACTTTGCTCTCTTCATAGGAACATGCATTAATGGTAAACATGATCACAGTCACCTTTGCGCCCCTGATCTCATTGTTCCTAAGAGCGCAGTAATGAATGATAAAAGATTTAATTTGGGGGCTATCATTGCACGTAGACTGCATAATAATGCTAAAGATGGAGACTTCTTTGGTGGAATTTATGCCACTCGCTTAGCTGCTTATCTTGGTGTCCCTGTCGGGGATATACCCCGTGGTATGATCCGGCCGGAAATATGACCCGACCGGACTTGGCGACTCACCAGAGACCCGACTGATACTTGGCGACTCACTGGAGACCCTCCCAAACCTCGGCGACCCATTAGTGACCCGGCGGGCGGGTTAGACGATCGACAAGACCCAACGGCCCAGAAGGTGACTCGTGGGAAGGCCGGCTTATGTTCTGGTGGGCCGGCTTAAGAGGAAAGGCATAAGGAATATTTCCCTTACAAAGGAAGCAAGACTAGGACTCTACTTGTAATAGAGTAATCCTAATCCTACTGGGGCTCCACATGTAACGTGTCCCTTCAACTTATATAAGGACGGGCAGGGCAGCCCAAGAAGGGGAGATAATCTCTAAGGCTAGATACAGTTAGAGGAAAGCCGGCTTATACAACAACTCCCTCATGAGCATAATGAGACCTAGACACGAACAACATGTAGGGCTATTACCGGATGATGTTTCCCGGGGCCTGAAGCTGTCTAAACCCTTGTCTTGTGTGGTAATCCACCTCGCGTCTCTCATCCCGATCAACCCCTCTAAATCTACCACATAGATGTGTTGGCCTCACGACTAAGTCCTCATAGTAGGACATCTGCCGTGACAAATCCATGATAGTTGGCGCCCACTGTGGGGACTACGCACGGTGGTGTTGAGTTCTTGGAGGGATCTTTTCCAGGGGTAGAGAAGTTTGCAATGTTTCGGACGAGGAAGAGCTGGTCAGAGAGGATTTACATCAGCTTCGAAGTTCATCAAGTTCAAATTTACAATTAATGTGAATTTAGGTTCGGGAAGAATTAGGGTTGCGATCAACTCCGCTCGGCCACTATCTTGCAAGTCGCCGAGGCGGAAGGTTTTCCTGTCATTGTCAACATTGATCTAGCGGAGGGCTCAAGACTTGTGCCTCAGCCGCCCAGAGCAAAAGAAAATCAATCCTGACAGAGTCTTGATTTAGGTCCCAGCCAGTGTTGTTTCAGAGATCAAAATCAAACATTGCTAGTCCACAACCCAGAAAAGATGCCCACGACCTGTGGCTAGTCTGGACTTTGCCTTTTCTGGCTGAGTCGTCATCGTGCCTCATTTCCCGTCCGAGTGGTGGTCGCGCCCCGTCTCATGTCTGAGTCGCCGTCACTGACCTATTTTTGTCACCGACGAGCCGACTCTACAACGCTTGCCTCGACGAGCCGCCTGCTCTGCTGTGGCCGAGCGCCGCCTACCTTCACGGCAAGGGCTAAGTCACCGCCTCCTGACACTCTAGCCGCAACTGATGCACCGAGCCGCCCCTCGCTCCAAGGCCGACCCTGTTAGCCGCCTCTCCACCGTCCTGAGCTGCCTTCACCAAGTCATTTGTCGGAGTCCCCCAAACAATGGGTTTGCCGGGGCACCATTGAGCCGCCCACATCTCCGAGCCGCCAATAAGCTCACCCTCACATGCCTCAAGCCGCATCCACGGCCACCCGCTCCCTGCCATCACCGAGTCGCCGCTTCGCTGTGCGCTGCCACCTTTGAATTGTTGTGTCAGTATTGAGCCTCCATCAAGAGAATGCAATCAAACGACAGGTTCCAGCTGCGGTTTCAGTAACATATGCTAACTCATATCAGAATCCAGAGCCAAGAGCACATCAGGGGTTATTCAGTTTGATTCAAAACTTTCTGCTAAGAGCCAAAGTCAACCCAATCATCAAGTACTTTCAATTAGTACTCCTATTCATCACGTGGAGGTTACAGGGCTAGACAAAAATCCCGCGTAGAGTACAAGGCTCAAAAGTTATTACCACTTACGTGAAGTGACTTGGGCACATATTCCTTGGTTTAGGATGAAGAAACTTACGGAGCATCTACCCGAGCATAAACACACGTTCAGTCCGGTATCTGGGCATTTAAATCGCAGAGGTTGTATGAGCGCTCGCAAACGCACTAGATCCCTGGTGGACACGCACTGAATTATTAACCCGGTAGTCTGGTTTGCATGGACACATCAGGTTACCCGGCGAACCCGGGGTAAATTATTGTCATGTGGTTCAATCAACAAATTGAAGGCCACACCAAATGTTCGCCCGCATTTAGTTATCCAACGGACACAGGCAATAAGCACAAACCTTGATGCGTGATCAGTCTACCTATCCAAATTTGGTTTGCACAATCAGTATCATCCAACAAAAAATGCCAGGTGATATCCATCTAAGTATGTTTTATTGGCACATATGGTTTTTGTCAAAGAACAATTATTTTGGTTTGTGATATTTATATGCAGGACCATTATTCATTACAAAGGTGTCGCAAGGGGGCGTGCGCGAATATTGTTTTTGCACTAACGCTTGTCCGTGCCATGCTGCTTGATAGATACGTGCGCAAAGTCGCCGCCCACACTACATCAACACCTGTGACTAACTCATCGTCGGTGTTGCGATTGCCTCGCCCGACCGCGCTGGCTTACAACGCCACGATCGGCTCATCTGTCTGCTCC
The DNA here is from genome assembly GCA_021437245.1 of Aegilops speltoides. Classification (NCBI taxonomy): domain Eukaryota; kingdom Viridiplantae; phylum Streptophyta; class Magnoliopsida; order Poales; family Poaceae; genus Aegilops; species Aegilops speltoides. The sequence continues at coordinate 209,026,934 of CM038147.1, read as the reverse complement.
CACGGCCGACTCAGCTGTGATTTTCAGCTTCACCGTGGTGATTATCAACTCCGCGGTGGATAATTACTGGCCTGACATATCAGGTGAAATCCATCCAGTATATTTTTATATTACATATTTCTTTCTTTAAAAAAGAGCAATTACTCTGGCTTGCAAGTTCTCCAAGGCAGGACAAGTTTTCTACTGCAAAAGGGACTATTATATCACTGAGCTGTTGAATGACTCATACCGGTTTATATCACGGCCAAATATGGAGAATCTCAAGACAACTCCTCGAGTCGTCTTAAGACTCGGGGGCTACGATGACATGACTCGGTGGAATTGGCCAGTTTCAGTGAATTCAAGAACTCCGGGTCATTAGAGGGAAAGATAACCCGGTCCCGGAGACTGCTACCATATTGATGAAAATTTAAAGGCCGTCAGAAAAATTCCGGCTTAAATGAAGGATTCCGATTTACAATCTGGTTCAAGGGAAATCTGTCTCTCACGAAGCTTTGAAGCTCTCAATATCAGGTTTAAAATTCCAGTTTAAAAAGAATCCATCTCTCGCAAGTTCGAGTTCTCAGGAAAATTAAAGGTTGCCAAAGAGAACTTGCTGCCATGATGTGCGGTTCAAACATGGGCATCCTGCCTTATTGGCTTGTCATATTATTGATCACTTGGGGGCTTCCTGCTCATTGAGCATAGCTATGAATACCCTCTTGATCCGGCTTGTATGCCTTAATTGCAAATACCATGGGGGCTTCCTGCTCACTGAGCATAGCTATGACTACCCTCTTGATCCGGCTTGTACACCTTGATTACAAAATACTTGGGGGCTTCCTGCTCATTGAGCATAGCTGTGACTACCCTATTGATCCGGCTTGAATGCCATTGCTACAACCCATTTGGGGGCTTGCAGCCCGAGTTAAAGGAACCAAAGAGAGTCTGGTGTAGAGCACAACTTGAGGGAGTCCTGGACTAGGGGGTGTCCGGACAGCCGGACTATCATTATCCGCCGGACTCCAAGACTACGAAGATACAAGATTGAAGACTCCGTCCCATGTCCGGATGGGACTTTCCTTGGCGTGGAAGGCAAGCTTGGCGTCTGGATATGTAGATCTCCTACCATTGTAACCGACTGTAACCCTAGCCTCCTCCGGTGTCTATATAAACCGGAGGGCTTTAGTCCGTCTGACAACATACATTACAACAATCATACCATAGGCTAGCTTTAGGGTTTAGCCTCCTTGATCTCGTGGTAGATCCACTCTTGTACTACCCATATCATCAATATTAATCAAGCAGGGCGTGGGTTTTACCTCCATCGAGAGGGCCCAACCTGGGTAAAACATCGTGTCCCTCGTCTCCTGTAACCATCCGCCTAGACGCACAGATTCGGGACCCCTACCCGAGATCCGCTGGTTTTGACACCGACATTGGTGCTTTCATTGAGAGTTCCTCGTAGTCGTCACCGATAGGCTTGATGGCATCTGCAACCAACGACGCTGTCGGTGAGACTTTTCTCCCGGACAGATCTTCAGATTCGGGCGGCCAAGATCGCGGGCTAATTAAGCAGCCATCCGGAGCAGATCGAAGCTACGCCCCGCCGTCGAGTCAGATTTGAAGTTTAAACTTCACGGCCGATGTCGCGGAGACTTGATCTTGACGGACCCGAGCCACACCAAGCACGCCGCGCCTTTGCTGCGATGGGCATGATCTAGCTCTGCCGCGAGCAAAGCCTTGGTGGCGCAAGACGAGTCCGCTCCGCCATTAGTCCGGAGCCGATTGCCCAGATAGAGGATCGGTGGATGGACACCGCCTCGGGGGCTTCAACTTCCACGGCGATGGAGCCGAACACTGATCTTGTCCCCTACAAAACTCGTGATTCCAAGGCGCCGGACTCCTTGCCGGATTCCGAACCTCCCACGCCCCTACCAATCGATTCGGATTGGGCGCCAGTCATGGAATTCACCGCCGCAGACATCCCAACGCTCGCCCTTTGGCGACATCCTAAATTCACTAAAGCATCTCTCGCTATCGGGAGAGTCCTGGCCGGACTATGGCCGGGACGGTCGGGATACGGACGACGAAGAAATTCAGAGCCCACCCACCACCCACTTTGTAGCCACTGTCGACGATCTAACCGACATGCTAGATTACGGCTCCGAAGACATCGACGGTATAGACGACGACGCCGGAGACGAACAAGAAACAGCGCCTATAGGGCACGCGAGGACCACCTCGTCATACGACATATACATGGTGGATACCCCAAAAGAGAGCGATAACGAGGACCAACGGGCCGTGGCAGAAGATAACCCCGCCAATAAACAACCAAAACGGCGGCGCAGACGCCGCCCTAAGCCCCGCCTCGACAGCAACAATGCTCCTAAGGACCCTGCAATACAGCAGGGCACAAAAGTGGACGACGAACATGCAGATAGGCAACCGTCCGAATAGGACGAGTCAAATAATCAGTCCAGGCCCGGCGAAAACGACGGTTCGGACGATCTCACGCTGGACACGCCGCCGGAAGGTAAAAACCTTCGGAAAAGACTCATCGACACTGCAAGAAGCTTGAAGAAGGAAAAGCGGAAGCTCAAAACAGCGGAAGACACACTCAGAATGAGGTGGAGCAAAGTACTCAAAACCGCGGATAAATACGGCAATGGCCACCAATCAAAGAGCTACCCGAAGCGCAAGCTGCTACCAGAATTCGATGACGAGGCCATAGAGCCCCCACAGTCAAAAAATAAAGAGGCTGCCCGGTCGGATAGACGGCCAGATGACAGGCCAAATTCTAAAAGCGGCGCCACACATAAACCAACCACTGAACTTGGAAGGACAGATGGCCCAGCCAGGTCCATCTACGGGCCAAAGAAGAAGGCCCCAGGAAGCAAGGCAACACGTCAAGTGTCCAAAGATAGCGGCACACCCAAATACAGGGGCGCCGCACACCCACTATGTTTCACCAATGAGGTGCTGGACCATGAATTCCCAGCAGGATTTAAACGAATAAACATAGAGGCCTACGATGGAACAACAGCACTCGAGTCGGATAGAAGATTATATACTACATATACACATGGCGGAGGAGATGATCTCCACGCCATAAAATACCTACCCTCAAGCTCAAAGGGCCAGCCCGTCATTGGCTTAAAGGCCTCCCAGAAAACACTGCGGGAAGTTGGGAAGAGCTCGAGGACGCGTTTAGAGCAAATTTTCAAGGGACTTATGTCCGCCCTCCGGATGCAGATGATCTAAGTCACATAACTCAACAGCCCGGAGAGTCAGCGCACAAATTCTAGAACAGGTTCCTCACTAAAAAGAACCAAATAGTCGACTGTCCGGACGCCGAAGCCCTAGCAGCTTTTAAACACAACGTCCGAGACGAATGGCTTGCCAGACACCTCAGCCAAGAGAAACCGAGGACAATGTCCGCCCTAACAAGCCTCATGACCCGCTTCTGTGCAGGAGAGGACAGCTGGCTAGCAAGATGCAGCACTAGCGACCCAAGTACATCCGAGATAAGAGATGGAAACGGAAAATCACGGTGCAGAAAAGAGCAGCGCTGGAATCAAGAGAAAAGCCCAAAGAGCACGGCAGTCAACGCCGGATTCAAAAGCTCGCGGCCAAACAACAAAACACCGCCTCTTAAGGACAACGGCGATGAGCTGTCCAACTTAAACAAGATTTTGGGTCGGATATGTCAAATCCACAGTACCCCCGGAAGGCCTGCAAACCATACCCATCGAGACTGTCGGGTTTTCAAACAGTCCGGCCGACTAAACGCCAAACACAAGGGGCTCGACGCGTCAAGCGAAGATGATAAACCCCACCAGCAGAGCACCGGAAAACAAAAGACTTTCCCACAAGAGGTCAAAGCAGTAAACTCACTTCATGTGATACTACGGAAAAATAGTGCGGCACTTCTAAAAGAGCCTCGCACGGTCCAACCAAAGAGACCATAGAGATTGGATATCAAAACCAATCACTTTCGACCACCGACTATTCGAAGCGTTACGAACGCGGACGGACTGCCCTGATATTGAATCCCATAATCAACGGATTACAATTTACTAAAGTCCTAATGGACGGAGGCAGCGACTTAAACCTGCTGTATTCAAACACAATCCGCAAGATGGGGATAGACCCTACCAAAATTCGACACAGCCGTACTTCCTTCAAAGGAGTAACGCCAGGCCCTTATGCCAAGTGCACAGGCTCCCTATTACTAGAAGTCGTGTTCGGATCACCGAACAACTTTCGGCGCGAAAAACTAATTTTTCATATCGTCCCATTTAAAAGTGGATATCAAGCACTCTTGGGACGAAAGGCTTTTGTCTGTTTCAACGCCATACCACATTACGTGTCTCTTACACTCAAGATGCCTGGTCCGCGTGGCATCATCTCAGTGCGGGGGTCACCCAAAGACCCCGGACACGGATAAACGAGTCCGGCATCAGTAGGCTAGGGGCTCCCTAGCCGCACACCCCTTCACAAGGGGTTGCGCGCACAAACAATCGCGGACTCATTCAAACCCCGCTTTGCTTATTCATATTTTTTCTTTCACACATACCTTTTTCGCACGAATTGTTTTCAAACTAAGCGTTCCTCTCTTTTTTCATATGAACAACATGCATACCCGTCCAGGATAACGGCTGCGCGGAGACACAAAGCGCAGACGCAGAGGGACCCGTTGCGAGGATTCTTTTCAGATTAAGACCCTGCGTAAACCTTTTTTACTGTCTCTTGTTGTTATTCTCCCTTGGTTTCTTCCTATAACCAAAGCGGAGCCTGACATTTGGGCATCGGCCGCGTCAGAAGACCATGCCCGTACCTGGACACTAGGGGCTTAGGGCATTATTCTGCCCATTATCATAAAGACCGAACACCTTAGGGAGTGTTCGGCGTCTCGAGTTAGGCATTATATGCATCAGCTCCGAATCATGTCTTTGGTCAAATGTTGGGTTTGCCCCGCTCCTGTGTTTTGCTGCCTTACGTTCAGATCATCGGCTAACGCGCACCGGGAGAACTATCTGCGATTGTGCCCCGTTAATTTGGCGAGCACCTCAAGAGAGAAAGCCGCCGATCGTCATGATATAGCGAGAGACTGGTCAACCACTCGATCGACTACCGGAATGTTTAGAATTCCCCGCTTTGACGAAGGGCCGTTTCCCGGTCAGGCACACACGCGCCCCGAAATCGCAGAAGTGCGGTGCCCCCAGGGGCTATATTGTAGCCCCACCCTCGAACTCCACTGGCTAAGTGAAAGTGATAAAGCATTATAGTCCGGATTGCCTCGTTTGCTACGCTACCACCCCCTAAACAGGACCGAGACGTCGGATTAAGTGTGAACACGCGCTATTTTTGCGAACACCCCCGCACCTTGTGCGTGGGGGCTGAAGCCGAAGACTGCAATCTTTCAGGTTATACAAACGTATATGTAAACGGCCGCATAGGAGAAGTTTTACTACTTGGGACGCACAACTATAAAAAGCAATCATAGCATAATCATTGTTTTACAAGCTAAAACGTTCATTTGAACATGACATTTTTTGAGCATTGCGACTCTATTACACGAGCACCACGCATAACTTCCCCGAAATAGTGCTCGGCGGGAGCCGGCTTTCATCCGAACCCCGGGAGGCAACAGCGGTGGCATCCATCTCTGTCCAATGCGCCTTCACGCGGGCAAGAGCCATCCGCGCACCTTCGATGCAGGCCGACCGCTTCATCTCCTTGATATGCGGCACCGCTCCAAGGAATTGCTGCAGTAAGCCGAAGTAGCTCGTCGCCTTGGGCCTCTCTGGCCAGACATGAGCCACGATGTCAGTCATGGCAAGTCCGTGAAGGAAATATGCCCTAGAGGCAATAATAAAGTTATAATTTATTTCCTCATATCATGATAAATGTTTATTATTCATGCTAGAATTGTATTAACCGGAAACATGATACATGTGTGAATACATAGACAAACATATAGTCACTAGTATGCCTCTACTTGACTAGCTCATTAATCAAAGAAGGTTATGTTTCCTAACCATAGACATGTGTTGTCATTTGATTAATGGGATCACATCATTAGGAGAATGATGTGATTGACATGACCCATCCCGTTAGCTTAGCACTTGATCGTTTAGTATTCTGCTATTGCTTCCTTCATGACTTATACATGTTCCTGTAACTATGAGAATTGTGTAACTCCCGTTTACCGGAGGAACACTTTGGGTACTACCAAACGTCACAACGTAACTGGGTGATTATAAAGGAGTACTACAGGTGTCTCTGAAGGTACATGTTGAGTTAGCATAATTCGAGATTAGGATTTGTCACTCCGATTGTCAGAGAGGTATCTCTGGGCCCTCTCGGTGATACTCATCACCTAAGCCTTGCAAGCATATAACTAATGAGTTAGTTATGAGATGACGTATTATAGAACGAGTAAAGAGACTTACCGGTAACGAGATTGAACTAGGTATTGGATACCGACGATCAAATCTCGGGTAAGTAACATACCGATGACAAAGGGAACAACGTATGTTGTTATGCGGTTTGACCGATAAAGATCTTCGTAGAATATGTAGGAACCAATATGGGCATCCAGGTCCCGCTATTGGTTATTGACTAGAGATGTGTCTCAGTCATGTCTACATCATTCTCGAACCGTAGGGTCCGCACGCTTAAGGTTTCGATGACAATTATATTATGAGTTTTTGTATTTTGATGTACCGAAGTTTGTTCGGAGTCCCGGATATGATCACGGACATGACGAGGAGTCTCAAAATGGTCGAGACATAAAGATTGATATATTGGACGGATATATTTGGACACCGGAAAGGTTCCGGGAAAATTTGGAGCTCCGGGAGGTTACCGGAACCCCCCGGGAGGTATATGGGCCTTATTGGGCCCATGTAAGAAGAAGGGAGAAGGAGCAAGGGAGGGGGGCGCGCCCCCCCAAGCCCAATCCGAATTGGGGAGGGGGGCCGGCCCCCCCCTTCCTTTCTCCTTCCTCCTCTTCCTTTCCTACTACTAGTACTCCTTCCTACTACTAGTACTCCTTCCTTCCCCCTCCAAATAAGATTAGGAAAAAGAGGGGAAACCTACTTGGAGTAGGTTTTCTCCTCCCTATGGCGCGCCCCCCCTAGGGCCGGCCACCTCCTCCCTCCCTCCTTTATATACGGGGGTAGGGGGGCACCCTAGGACACACAAGTTGATCATTGATCGTTCCTTAGCCGTGTGCGGTGCCCCCCCTCCACAATATTACACCTCGGTCATATTGTAGCGGTGCTTAGGTGAAGCCCTGCGACTGGAGAACATCAAGGTCGTCCACCACGTCGTCTTGTGACGAACTCCCCTCGGCGCCTCTGCTGGATCGGAGATCGAGGGTGCGTCATCGAGCTATACGCGTGTCAAGAACTCGGAGGTGCCGGAGTAATGGTGCTTGGATCGGTCGGACCGGGAGGACGTACGACTACTTCCTCTACGCTGCGTTAACGCTTCTGCTTCGGTCTACGAGGGTACGTAGACAACACTCTCCCCTCGTTGCTATATCATCACCATGATCTTGCGTGTGCGTAGGAATTTTTTTTGAAATTACTACGTTCCCCAACAGTGGCATCCGAGCCTAGGTTTTTATGATTTGATGTTATTTGCACGAGTAGAACACAAGTGAGTTGTGGGCGATATAAGTCATACTGCTTACCAGCATGTCATACTTTGGTTCAGCGGTATTGTTGGATGAAGCGGCCCGACCGACATTACGCGTGACGCTTCGCGAGACTGGTTTTACCGCCGTGCTTTGCACACGGGTGACTAGCGGTGTCTGTTTCTCCAACTTTAGTTGAACCGAGTGTGGCTACGCCTGGTCCTTGCGAAGGTTAAAACAGCATCAACTTGACAAACTATCGTTGTGGTTTTGATGCGTAGGTGAGATTAGTTCTTGCTTAAAGCCCGTAGCAGCCACGTAAAATTTGTAACAACAAAGTAGAGGACGTCTAACTTGTTTTTGCAGGGCATGTTGTGATGTGATATGGCCAAGACGTGATGCTATATTTTATTGTATGAGATGATCATGTTTTGTAACCGGTTTTCGCAATGGCAGGAGCCATATGGTTGTCGCTTTATTGTATGAAATGCAAGCGCTCTGTAATTGCTTTACTTTATCCCTAAGCGGTAGCGATAGTCGTGAAGCAATAGATGGCGAACGACAACGATGCTACGATGGAGATCAAGGTGTCGCGCGGTGACGATGGTGATCACGACGGTGCTTGAAGATGGAGATCACAAGCACAAGATGATGATGGCCATATCATATCACTTATATTGATTGCATGTGATGTTTATCCTTTATGCATCTTATCTTGCTTTGATTGACGGTAGCATTTTAAGATGATCTCTCACTAATTATCAAGAAGTGTTCTCCCGAGTATGCACCGTTGTGAAAGTTCTTCGTCTTTGAGACACCACGTGATGATCGGGTGTGATAGGCTCTACGTTCAAATACAACGGTGCAAAACAGTTGCACACGTGGAATACTCAAGTTATACTTGACGAGCCTAGCATATACAGATATGGCCTCGGAACACGGAGACCGAAGGTCGGCGTGAATCATATAGTAGATATGATCAACATAGAGATGTTCACCATTGAAACTACTCCATCTCACGTGATGATCGGACATGGTTTAGTTGATTTGGATCACGTAATCACTTAGATGACTAGAGAGATGTCTATCTAAGTGGGAGTTCTTTAGTAATATGATTAATTGAACTTAAATTTATCATGAACTTAGTACCTGATAGTATTTTGCTTGTCTATGTTTGTTTGTAGATAGATGGCTCGTGCTGTTGTTCCGTTGAATTTTAATGCGTTCCTTGAGAAAGCAAAGTTGAAAGATGATGGTAGCAATTACACGGATCGGGTCCGAATTTGAGGATTATCCTCATTGCTGCACGTAAGAGTTACATCCTCGAAGCACCGCTGGGTGCCGAACTGCTTCGATGCAAATGACGACGTTAAGAATGTCCAGCGAGCAAAGCTGATGACTACTCTATAGTTCGATGTGCCATGCTTTACGGCTTAGAACCGGTCTTCAACGACATTTTGAACGTCATGGAGCATATGAGATGTTCCAGAGTTGAAGTTAATATTTCAAGCAAATGCCCGGATTGAGAGATATGAAGTCTCCAATAAGTTCTACAACTGCAAGATGGAGGAGAACAGTTCACAAGTGAGCATATACTCAAAATGTCCGGGTATAATAATCACTTGATTCAACTGGAGTTAATCTTCCGGATGATAGCGTCATTGATGAATTCTCCAATCATCGCCACCAAGCTACAAGAGCTTTGTGATGAACTATAATATGCAAGGGATGAACAAGACTATTCCCGAGCTCTTCGCGATGCTTTGAAAGCCGCGAGGTAGAAATCAAAAGGAGCATCAAGTGTTGATGGTCAACAAGACCACTGGTTTCAAGAAAAGGGCAAATGGAAGAAGAAGGAACTTCAAAAGAACAGCAAACAAGTTGCTGCTCAAGAGAAGAAACCCAAGTCTGGACCTAAGCCTGGCCCGAGTGCTTCTCCGCAAGCGCATCGACCTTTGAAGCGGAACTGCCCCAAGTATTTGGCGGATAAGAAGGATGGCAAAGTGAACAAAGGTATATGTGATATACATGTTATTGATGTGTACCTTACTAATGCTCGCAGAGCACCGGTATTTGATATGGTTCTATTGCTAACATTTGCAACTCAAACAGGACTACGGATTAAGCAAAGATTAGCTAAGGACGAGGTGACGATCGCGCGTGGGAAATGGTTCCAAAGTCGATGTGATCGCGGTCGGCATGCTACCTCTACATCTACCATCGGGATTAGTTTTAGACCTGAATAATTGTTATTTGGTGCTGCGTTGAGCATGAACATTATATCTGGATCTTGTTTGATGCGAGACGGTTATTCATTTAAATCGAGAATAATGGTTGTTCTATTTATATGAGTAATATCTTTTATGGTCATGCACCCTTGAAGAGTGGTCTATTTTATTGAATCTCGATAGTAGTGATACACATATTCATAATGTTGAAGCCAAAAGATGCAGAGTTGATAATGATAGTGCAACATATTTGTGGTAATCGCCGCTTAGGTCATATCGATGTAAAACGCATGAAGAAACTCCATCTTGATGGACTTCGGAATCACTTGATTATGAATCACTTGGTACTTGCGAACCGTGCCTCATGGGCAAGATGACCAAAACACCGTTCTCGGATCTATGGAGAGAGCAACAGATTTGTTGGAAATCATACATACTGATGTATGTGGCCCGATGAATGTTGAGGCTCGTGGCGGATATCGTTATTTTCTCACCTTCACAGATGATTTGAGCGGATATGGGTATATCTACTTGATGAAGCACATGTCTCAAAACATTTGAAAAGTTCAAAGAATTTCAGAGTGAAGTAGAAAATCATCGTAACAAGAAAATAAAGTTTCTACCATCCGATCGTGGAGGAGAATATTTGAGTTACGAGTTTGGTTTACATTTGAAACAATGTGGAATAGTTTCGCAACTCACGCCACCTGGAACACCACAACGAAATGGTGTGTCCGAACGTCGTAATCGTACTTTACTTGATATGGTGCGATCTATGATGTCTCTTACCGATTTACCGCTATCGCTTTGGGGTTATGCTTTAGAGACGGCCGCATTCACGTTAAATAGGGCACCATCAAAATCCGTTGAGACGACGCCTTATGAACTGTGGTTTGGCAAGAAACCAAAGTTGTCGTTTCTCAAAGTTTGGGGCTGCGATGCTTATGTGAAGAAACTTCAACCAGATAAGCTCGAACCCAAATCGGAGAAATGTGTCTTCATAGGATACCCAAAGGAGACTATTGGGTACACCTTCTATCACAGATCTGAGGGCAAGATTTTCGTTGCTAAATTGGATCCTTTCTAGAGAAGGAGTTTCTCTCGAAAGAAGTGAGTGGGAGGAAAGTAGAACTTGATGAGATAATCAGATCTACTCCCTTATTGAAAGTAGTTCATCACAAGAACCGGTTCTGTGACAACTACACCAATTAGTGAGGAAGCTAATGATATTGATCATGAAACTTCAGATCAAGTTTCTCTTGAACCTCGTGAGGTCTACGAGTAAGATCCGCACCAGAGTGGTACGGAATCCTATTCTGGAAGTCATGTTACTTGACCATGATGAACCTACGAACTATGAGGAAGCGATGATGAGCCCAGATTCCGCTAAATGGCTAGAGGCCATGAAATCTGAGATAGGATCCATGTATGAAAACAAAGTATGGACTTTGGTTGACTTGCCCGATGATCGGCAAGCCATTGAGAATAAATGGATCTTTAAGAAGAAGACTGACGCTGATGGTAATGTTACTGTCTACAAAGCTCGACTTGTTGCAAAAGGTTTTCGACAAGTTCAAGGGGTTGACTACGATGAGACTTTCTCACCCGTAGCGATGCTTAAGTCTGTCCGAATCATGTTGGCTATTGCTGCATTTCATGATTATGAAATTTGGCAAATGGATGTCAAGACTGCATTCTTGAATGGATTTCTAGAAGAAGAGTTGTATATGATGCAGCTGAAGGTTTTGTTGATCCAAAAGGTGCTGACAAAGTGTGCAAGCTCCAACGTTCCATTTATGGACTGGTGCAAGCATCTCGGAGTTGGAATAAACGCTTTGATAGTGTGATCAAAGCATATGGTTTTATCTGAGACTTTTGGAGAAGCCTCAGATTTACAAGAAAGTGAGTGGGAGCTCAGAGCATTTCTAGTTTTATATGTTGATGACATATTATTAATTGGAAATGATATAGAATTTCTGGATAGCATAAAGGGATACTTGAATAAAAGTTTTTCAATGAAAGACCTCGGTGAAGCTGCTTACATATTGGGCATCAAGATCTATAGAGATAGATCAAGACGCTTAATAGGACTTTCACAAAGCACATACCTTGACAAAATTTTGAAAAAGTTCAAAATGGATCAGGCAAAGAAAGGATTCTTGCCTGTGCTACAAGGTGTGAAGTTGAGTCAAACTCAATGCCCGACCACAACAGAAGATAGAGAGAAAATGAAAGATGTTCCCTATGCTTTAGCCATAGGCTCTATCATGTATGCAATGCTGTGTACCAGACCTGACGTATGCTTAGCAATAAGCTTGGCAGGTAGGTACCAAAGTAATCCAGGAGTGGATCACTGGACAGCGGTCAAGAACATCTGAAATACCCGAAAAGGACTAAGGATATGTTTCTCGATATGGAGGTGACAAAGAGCTAGTCGTAAATGGTTACGTCGATGCAAGCTTTGACACTGATCCGGACGATTCTAAATCGCAGACCGGATACGTGTTTATATTAAACGGTGGAGCTGTAAGTTGGTGCAGTTCTAAACAAAGCGTCGTAGCGGGATCTACATGTGAAGAGGAGTACATAGCTGCTTCTGAAGCAGCAAATGAAGGAGTCTGGATGAAGTAGTTCATTTCCGATCTAGGTGTCATACCTAGTGCATCGGGACCAATGAAGATCTTCTGTGACAATACTGGTGCAATTGCCTTGGCAAAGGAATCCAGATTTCACAAGAGGACCAAGCACATCAAGAGACGCTTCAATTCCATTCGGGACCAAGTCCAAGTGGGAGACATAGAGATTTGCAAGATACATACGGATCTGAATGTGGCAGACCCATTGACTAAGCCTCTCTCACGAGCAAAACATGATCAGCACCAAGACTCCATGGGTGTTAGAATCATTACTGTGTAATCTAGATTATTGACTCTAGTGCAAGTGGAAACTGACGGAAATATGCCCTAGAGGCAATAATAAAGTTATTATTTATTTCCCCGTATCATGATAAATGTTTATTATTCATGCTAGAATTGTATCAACCGGAAACATGATACATGTGTGAATACATAGACAAACATATAGTCACTAGTATGCCTCTACTTGACTAGCTCATTAATCAAAGATGGTTATGTTTCCTAACCATAGACATGTGTTGTCATTTGATTAATGGGATCACATCATTAGGAGAATGATGTGATTGACATGACCCATCCCGTTAGCTTAGCACTTGATCGTTTAGTATTCTGCTATTGCTTCCTTCATGACTTATACATGTTCCTGTAACTATGAGAATTGTGAAACTCCCGTTTACCGGAGGAACACTTTGGGTACTACCAAACGTCACAACATAACTGGGTGATTATAAAGGAGTACTACAAGTGTCTCCGAAGGTACATGTTGAGTTAGCATAATTCGAGATTAGGATTTGTCACTCCGATTATCGGAGAGGTATCTCTGGGCCCTCTCGGTGATACTCATCACCTAAGCCTTGCAAGCATATAACTAATGAGTTAGTTATGAGATGACGACATGTAAGCGAGTAAAGAGACTTACCGTAACGAGATTGAACTAGGTATTGGATACCGACGATCAAATCTCGGGTAAGTAACATACCGATGACAAAGGAACAACGATGTTGTTATGCGGTTTGACCGATAAAGATCTCCGTAGAATATGTAGGAACCAATATGGGCATCCAGGTCCCGCTATTGGTTATTGACTAGAGATGTGTCTCAGTCATGTCTACATCGTTCTCGAACCGTAGGGTCCGCACGCTTAAGGTTTCGATGACAATTATATTATGAGTTTTTATATTTTGATGTACCGAAGTTTGTTCAGAGTCCCAGATATGATCACGGACATGACGAGGAGTCTCAAAATGGTCGAGGCATAAAGATTGATATATTGGACGGATATATTTGGACACCGGAAAGGTTCCGGGAAAATTTGGAGCTCCGGGAGGTTACCGGAACCCCCCGGGAGGTATATGGGCCTTATTGGGCCCATGTAAGAAGAAGGGAGAAGGAGCAAGGCAGGGGGGCGCCCCCCCAAGCCCAATCCGACCAGGGGGGGGCCCCCCCCCCTTTCTCCTTCCTCCTCTTCCTTTCCTACTACTAGTACTCCTTCCTACTACTAGTACTCCTTCCTTCCCCCTCCAAATAAGATTAGGAAAAAGAGGGGAAACCTACTTGGAGTAGGTTTCCTCCTCCCTATGGCGCCCCCCTAGGGCCGGCCACCTCCTCCCTCCCTCCTTTATCTATGGGGGTAGGGGGGCACCCTAGGACACACAAGTTGATCATTGATCGTTCCTTAGCCGTGTGCGGTGCCCCCCTCCACGATATTACACCTCGGTCATATTGTAGCGGTGCTTAGGCGGATCATCACCACGCCATCGTGCTGACGGAACTCCCCCTCGGCGCCTCTGCTGGATCGGAGATCGAGGGTGCGTCATCGAGTTGTACGCGTGTCAAGAACTCGGAGGTGCCGGAGTAACGGTGCTTGGATCGGTCGGACCGGGAGGACGTACGACTACTTCCTCTACGCTGCGTCAACGCTTCTGCTTCGGTCTACGAGGGTACGTAGACAACACTCTCCCCTCGTTGCTATATCATCACCATGATCTTGGGTGTGCGTAGGAATTTTTTTTGAAATTACTACGTTCCCCAACAGTCCGGATAATCTATTTAGCTCGGCCCATTCGGCCAACCGGTCGGTCAACGGAAGTGAGCGATCCGGACTATGGAATTGAGACCAAAATAGCTCTTCCGTCTTGTGATCCTTCTGGCTCCGGAAGTGCTCAACGGCATCAGCCGCACTTGCCGCTAAGTCCATATATGGATCCTCCGGATTCCACAGCTGATTAAATTGAGCATACTTTTGATCCATAAACCGGCGACGCAGCAGAAAAGGCTTGCCAGCCACGATATCTCCGGCCTGGCGCAGCTCCTCCTTCATGGCCCGCATTGCAGAGCGGGCTTCCTTGGCCTCGGCGGTGGCCTTCCTCAGGTCTTCCCGCTCTTATAAGCGCTCCTTTTCAAGAGCCTCATTGCGGTCGGCGGCATCTTTTACTTTCACGGCCAATTCGGCCACCTCTTCCCTGCTTAGGCAGTGTGCAGCCCTTTCGGATTTCAACTCCTCGGCCGCCCTCGAGGCAGCCGCGTCACTCCTTCGGGCTTGCTCCTTAGCTTGAGCAAGTTCGGCCCGAAGGCTCTCCACAGCAGCAGCACCGTCTGTATAACAGCATTTAATTTATCAGAGGAGGGCTTTGACCCCTCAATAAAGCGACTATGGAGAACTCATTTACCTTGCGACTCGTCAAGTCGCCGGTTGACAAGTGCGATGTCCGCATCCGCCACGTCAAGTTGCCGCATTAACTCGGCAACCCCACTAGTCCGGCTAGCCCTTGGACTATCCGCCACCTGCATAGGAACGGCGACATTCAGTACTTGCGATTTCGATCATCGGCACGCTGTCGCTTTAGACAACCTACCGAGTCTCAGGGGCTACTACCTATACAGGGCGCACTTTTATGTGCAAAACGGCCAAAAAACAGGTGCGTCATTTTCGCATACCTCAAATCCCGCCAGCAAACTCGTAGCGGCATCACGCAATCCGCTCTCGGCGGACGAAATCCTTCCAATCACCATACGCATCAACGCACGATGATCTTCTGAGATGGACGCCCTCTCCAGCAGATTCTTCAGTTCTCCCGGCCGGACACTAGCGGGCGCCGAACTCCCCGGCCCCTCCGGACTCGGGGACACCCTCCGTGACGATACTTCAGGCTCGTCTGCCCTATCTGACGGCGCAGCAGACGGGGGTGTTTCGCTCTCCATCATCTCCGGAAGAAGGTCCCCCGAAGACGAACTCATCTGCGAAGGCGGCAAATCCGAACTGCAAGATAAAAATTTCGGTCACCCACAGAAGCACAAATGGAGGTATTTTCTTACTAATGAACCCCCCTTCTCATACTTACGGCTCGTTGGAGGGCTGATCGTTTGGTGATGATTGTACGTCCGGATTCTCCCCGGACGCCGGACCCCCCGGTGAAGATCTCTTCCCCCGTTTAGGGGCTTTGGCCTCCGGATCTTCGGATGCGGTCCTCTTCTCCCCCTAGAAGGAGGAGTTTTTGATTCCCCCCTCTTCAGACGCCCCTTTGGGCAAAGTAATAGCTCCTTTATCTTTCCCATCGCCCCCTTTTACGGGCGCGACCTCCAACATTCTGACCAGCACGGGCTCCAGTGCGGTCTCTGGGAGGGTAGCCGGACACCTTATCAGCTTCGATCGCGCTACCCACTCCTGTGAAAAGTTATGGGTCAAGAGGCGACCTTAGAAAAGCAGATAAATAAAACGTCCAGATTCTAAGCTATTTACCTGAGTATCCGGGCGATTGCGGCTTAGGCCTTCGTCCTCGGTCAATTCCGGACACGCCACCTGCGGTCCGAAGAACAACCTGTACATCTCCACAGGTGTTGCACCCATGAAGTGTTGGAGAATTCGAGGTCCTCCGGTTGAACTCCCATAGACGGAGAGGACGGCGTTTGCGTGGCGGAAGACGCTGGTTAGCATTACCGCTTCACCACGACCAGATTGATCTCCCTCGCTTGGAGGTCTCGAATCCGCCCCGCAGTGAGGGCACGTCTTGGATGGCCCCAATTGAGCCCTTGGTTGACCCACGACATCGATCGGCGTGGAGGTCCCGCGGAATGAAGGCGGCGGCTTTTGCTTGCTGCCCTTCGAGCGGTGATATAGAACCACTCCTGTTGCCACATCCGAGTTCCTCTTGAAGGAACCCTCGAGCCACGGGCATCGGCCCTTATGCTTATGGTCGCCCGCCAAGACTCCGCTTGACGCCCCCCGATCATCTTCGGCTCCACATTGAAGGTTTTCAGCCACAGGCCAAAGTGGGGGGTGACGCGGAGGAAGGCCTCGCAGACGATAATGAATGCGGAGATATGGAGGATGGACTCCAGAGCCAAATCATGAAAGTCCAGCCCGTAGTAGAACATGAGCCCTCTCACGAAGGGGTCCATCGGGAAGCCTAAACCCCGACGGAGGTGGGGTACGAAGACAACGTACTCGCCAGGCTCGGGGGAGGGCACGGCCTGCCCTTGGGCAGGCAAGCTGTGCGAAATCTCTTAGGACAGGTACTTGGCCTCCCGCAGCTTTGACACGTCCTCCTCCGTGACGGAGGAGGGCATCCACCGACCATGGAGGTCGGAGCCGGACATGGTTGAGAATCCGGCGCCGAATCTGGGGCTCAGGTGCTTTGGAACTAGGAGCGAAGGAGATTCGATGCAAGATTGAAGAAAAGGAACGGTCCTTGGTCCTCTTATAAAGGGAAAAATACCAAGGGTCGCCTCGTGACTGCTCGATTCACCTTCGATGGAGGAGGCGGCGGCAGGCACGGTTGGGTTACCCACGCACGTATTGATGAGAATCCCGGAATAAGGGGAACACGATCTCTGCTTCAACAAGACGTGCCAAGGAAACCGCTTCGCTAAACGTGCTGAGGTGGTATAGTAAAAAACGATTCAAAGGCTTGGTAGCGGTGTGATGTCATGCCACATAATACGTCAGCAGATTGGACTGGTGTACATTTTATTCTCTCTATGATGGAATGTGGAATTTATTTTGCAGAGCCGGACACTATCCTGGTGTTCATGATCTTCTCAGGGTTATTCAAGGGAGGAACCCGCCTTGCAATGCCGAACATTATGCGCGCCGGACTTATCGTCATTGAAGCCTGGTTCAGAGCTACCGAGGAGTCTGGACTAGGGGTGTCCGGACAGCCGGACTATCATTATCCGCGGACTCCAAGACTACGAAGATACAAGATTGAAGACTCCGTCCCGTGTCCGGATGGGACTTTCCTTGGCGTGGAAGGCAAGCTTGGCGACACGGATATGTAGATCTCCTACCATTGTAACCGACTGTAACCCTAGCCTCCTCCGGTGTCTATATAAACCGGAGGGCTTTAGTACGTAGGACAACATACATTACAACAATCATACCATAGGCTAGCTTTAGGGTTTAGCCTCCTTGATCTCGTGGTAGATCCACTCTTGTACTACCCATATCATCAATATTAATCAAGCAGGACATAGGGTTTTACCTCCATCGAGAGGGCCCAAACCTGGGTAAAACATCGTGTCCCTCGTCTCCTGTAACCATCCGCCTAGACGCATAGTTCGGGACCCCCTACCCGAGATCCGCCGGTTTTGACACCGACACAACTCAAACATGGGCACCCTGCTTTAACCGCTCAATATATCACTTGGGGGCTCCCTGTTCATTGAACATAGCTTTGATAACCCTTTTGATTGGCTTGAAACACCAGGTGTATACACCAAAAATTTCAGTTGATCCTACCTTGTACGTCTGCCACTCCTCCCAGGTAATCCTAGAATGATCCGCCGAACTCTTGACAGTCAATCTTATTAAGACCCTGAACTTGTCAAGGTTAAAACGGTGGTTGGTCATGTGAGGCCCGACTTACATGTTTGAATGAAGGATTAACTTCGTGGCTGTGCGGCCCATGAAAAGTACTTGATGTTGAGGCTTGGACACCTATGAAAGCCTTGATTTTTTGTTATTTGCTTGAACATTTTTGAGTTCATCTTGTGTACCGTATTTACATATGGTTTAAAATTGGTTCAGGCCATGTTGCCTTGATCCTTATGATTCATATTTGAATTTATCCAGAGTTTTGATAACCCGGCCTGGCTTTGAACGATAAGTCACTAGTGTGCTTTGAGTAAGTGCTTGGAGATGTTCACTCTAAGTATTTGGGATGTTATCCTTGCTGCATATTGCGTTGTAAGCCGGCAGTATGAACTGATTTCACAGGCCATGTAGCCCCTTGATTATATGGCTCATCATTGAGCATCTTTGGGTTTGATATCCCGCCCTGATAGCAGACTTTAAGTCGCTAGGGTATTTTGCCTTGAGCAATCAAAATGATGATATTTCATGACTCCGGATTGATACTGGCCCCGGATTATAATAGGCATCACCGTGGTATTAATCTATAGGTATGTCTTTCAATAATGGTATGAATATTTTGGTTTTGGTAAACTGCCCTGGCTATGGACTTTAAGTCGCCAGTATACTTTGGATTGCGCAATTGGGATTATGCGCTTATGAATACTTGGGTTGTCACCCTCACTGGATGTGGTGATGTAAGCCGGCAATTTGAGCCCATTTTCCAGGTATATTTTTAAATTGTTGGATAAAAATGCGAGGTTTAATAAACCGCCCTAGCTTTGGATGTTAAGTTGCCAGTATATTTTGGATTGCTCCATTGTAATCATGCGCTTATAAATTATTGGATTGTTACCCTCACTGTATATGGCGATGTAAGCCATCAGTATAAATCAATCCCGCAGGTATGTTTTCCTGGTCATATGAATATGCGAGGTTTGATAACCCGCCTGGGCTTTGGACTTTAAGTCGCCTGTATATTTTGGCTTGAATGGCCTTGATTTTAGTCTTTCCATAATTGCATAAGACTATTATGTTTGGGTTGTTACCCGCCCTGGTTTTCAACGTTAAGTCGCCAGGGCATATGTTGTTTAAACTTTGTGTAGGACATGGAGAGCTTTAAACATAAGTAAAAATGTTGCTACGGATCATTAAGTTTAAACCCATTATCTGACCATATGAAGATATTGTCGGGTTATCCAACTCCGGGTTATATTGCTCAACATTGAGTTTATTGAGGCTATGAGCCGCCAAAGTGATCTTTTCAAAAACTGGACATGATATGAGCCGCCATGGATGGCCTATCAGTTTTTGATTTATTACAAAGGCTATAAGCCGTCGGGTTGTATCCCGGAGGACAATGGATGCGCATTAAGTCACTATTGACCAAGAGCTGCCAGATTATATTATTCCAATCTTTAATAGCCAACTTGGCTGGATTTTTACTATGATATTGAATGATTGAGGTTTTCAAAGTCACCTTAGCACAATGACTATTATTTCTTTATCAATGGATATGATTTATTCTACAATAGAAGTAATAGTCCCGAGTTGCTGCAGGCTTACGACCCGACACTTGGGGGCTACATTATTGAAATCATGATTATATCAAATATGGAAGTCCCATGTCGATGCAAGCATGCACCATGACACTTGGGGGCTAATGCAAAGTCATTTTTTACTCGTCTTATTGAAGACCCGACTCATCACATCGTAATGAGCCGGCCCTTGGGGGCTACCAATTGCTCCCATGAAAAATTCATAGTACACAAGCCTTAATCCATTATATTGAAGGGTCCATCGCTTCGTTGGTAGAGCACAAGGATCTTAACCTTATGGTCGTGGGTTCGAGCCCCATGGTGGGGGTTACATCATATGATGTTATGTTCAGTGAAGTATATATAAAGTCCCAACTCAGTATTATCTTACTGAGCCGGCCCTTGGGGGCTACACGTTGCTGCTCAAGTCTACATGATCATATCTACAAAGTCCCTGCTCATTACTACATAATGACTCGACACTTGGGGGCTACACATGGGAAGTTCAAACTATGCAGTTTATGATTGACGGCTTAATGAGCAACCCGGATTTCTCCAAGTTGCAACATTTATATTGAAGCAAGTCCTAATCTGTTACTATGCTCCCTTCTTAAGACTTGGGTGCTACAAGTGATATGCATATAAGGGAGGTACATTTTAAAACTTGATTTTAGCAACAATTATGACCCGGTGCTATCAATATTTATAAACCAGATATTTTGGCAATGATAAACCAGCAAGTTCTACAGCTTTAAGCCAGCTAAAAATCAGATGAGTATTTCAAGACCAATATTTTTGTTAAGCATCGGGAGCTGAATCAAATGAATTATTCTTCACAATTTTTTTCTGGGAGAAACCAATGTCAGCAAATTGATTATGAAGCTGGCCTATTGACCCGGATTTTCTAGAAGAAGGGAATGACAAGGACTTAAGGATGATCAGGTGCTGGTGTCGGTGTCAAAACCGGCGGATCTCGGGTAGGGGGTCCCGAACTGTGCGTCTAGGCGGATGGTAACAGGAGACAAGGGACACGATGTTTTTACCCAGGTTCGGGCCCTCTCGGTGGAGGAAAAACCCTACTCCTGCTTGATTAATATTGATGATATGGGTAGTACAAGAGTAGATCTACCACATGATCAAAGAGGCTAAACCCTAGAAGCTAGCCTATGGTATGATTGTTGTTCGTCCTACGGACTAAAACCCTCCGGTTTATATAGACACCGGAGAGGGCTAGGGTTACCCAGAGTCAGTTACAATGGTAGGAGATCTACATATCCGTATTGCCAAGCTTGCCTTCCATGCCAAGGAAAGTCCCATCCGGACACGGGACGGAGTCTTCAATCTTGTATCTTCATAGTTTAGGAGTCCGGCCAACGGTGATAGTCCGGCCATCCAGACACCCCCTAATCCAGGACTCCCTCAGTAGCCCCTGAACCAGGCTTCAATGACGACGAGTCCGGCGTGCATATTGTCTTCGGCATTGCAAGGCGGGTTCCTCCTCCGAATACTTCATAGAAGATTTTGAACACAAGGATAGTGTCCGGCTCTACAAAATAAGTTCCACATACCACCGTGGAGAGAATAACATTTACACAAGTTCAATATGCTAACGTATTCCGCGGCATGACATCACACCATGGCCAGGCCTTTATTCGAATCGTTTTTACTGTTCCACCTCAGCGCGTTTAGCGAAGCGGTTTCCTTGGCATGTCTTGTCAAAGCAGAGATCGTGTCCCCTTATTCCGGGATTCTCATCAATACGGGCGTGGGTAACCCAACCGCGCCATCGACACGGCGCTTGGGAGATAAGCAAGTTTTACGGTGGTGGGGACGATAGTTTCGTCTCGTCCATATAAGGGATAAGGATCCACCTTTTACCTCGCCTTCTTCCTCCTTTGCTTATCCATTCCGTGTACTCGAGCTCAAATACCCCAAGTCCGCACATCTCGCCTCAACCTTCCCCAGCCATGTCCGGAGTGGGAGGCAAGTGGATGGCCTCCTCCGTCACGGAGGGGCACATCAAAAAGTTGAGGAAAGCCGGATACCTGCACAACAACATTGCACACCGGCTTCCAGACGAGGGGCAGCTCGTCCCCACCCCCAGGCACCATGAGAGGGTGGTGTTCCTTCCCCATTTCCTCCGCGGACTAGGCTTCCCACTCCACCCATTTGTC
The DNA here is from genome assembly GCA_021437245.1 of Aegilops speltoides. Classification (NCBI taxonomy): domain Eukaryota; kingdom Viridiplantae; phylum Streptophyta; class Magnoliopsida; order Poales; family Poaceae; genus Aegilops; species Aegilops speltoides. Next base: position 209,004,880 of record CM038147.1, on the reverse strand, counting down.
CGGGGGCTCATGTTCTACTACGGTCTGGATTTCCATGATCTGGCCCCGAATTTCATCCTCAACATCTCAGCGTTTATCGTTGTGTGCGAGGCCTTCCTCCGCATCAAACCCCACTTCGGCTTATGGCTGAAGACCTTCAATGTCAAGCCGAAGGTAGTGGGCGGCCAGCAGGCGGAGTGCGGAGGCGCCATGGTGGGCAAGATGCCCAACGTCATATGGCTCGAGGGCGCCTTCATGGAAACCATCAAAGGGTGGCAATCGGGGTGGTTCTACATCACGGAGCCACGTGACCCTGAATGGGCAGTGGCCCCCGAATTCAGATATGGCATCCCCACACGGCTCACCTCCTGGAAAGAGAAGGGCCTGACATGGGGTGATTTGGAAGAGCTGACCAGACTCCAAACTCAAGGCCCAAAACCTTGTGAACAAGAAGATCAAGCTCGTCAACGCAGTCCAGGTCATGCTCATCCGCCGGATCCTCCCGTGCCAACAATGGGCTTTCAACTTGTGGGAGTTTGATCCGGCACAGCACCAGACCTTGAGAAGGCTCTTCGACACTATGTACGAAGACGCCTAGAAGGTGCGTTCAAGGGCGCCGAGGCTCCCGCATCCACTACCGAAGATCGCGGATTCAGCTCGCAGCGTCAAGCCAGCGAGGTAAGCTATTTTACCCTTTACAGGATGCTTATTTTCCATAGTTTGACTCTATGCGGGATCTAAACTCCCTTACCTTTGACAGGCCTGGCAGAAGAAGTCCGGGCAGGTTAACTGTCTGTCTCCCTTACCAGAAGACCCAGCGGACGCCCGATTGACGGGGCTGCTGGTTCCGGCACCTCACGTGGTGCCAAACAAGAAGTCCAAGAAGAAGGCCACGGGAACCCGAAAGAGTTCCTGGCATCAGGTGTTATCGGACTCATCGTCCGATGAATCTGAGGCGGACTCCTCCCGCGAAGACGAGGAGGAGAAAAAAGAGGCTTCTCCCCTAGCGGGGGGAGAGAAGAAAAGGAAGGCCTCCCCAACTAGGGAGGCCGGAGGGTCCAAGAAGGGAAGGACCCTTCCTCCGGACTTTTCCACCAATGTCGACGATGGGGACGAGGATTGGCCCTTGAAGGCCAAGCCCCTGGCGAGATCGTAAGTGTCCGGATTCCAGAATAACTCATGATTTTTCCTTTGTCGCGTAGTGTCTTCTAACGCCGAATACAACCATGTAGCCCGCCCAAGGACGAGCTCCCCGCTTCGTCGAGCGGCTCCCTGGATTCGTCGGATGTGAATAGCACTTCACTTCCGACCGCCTCCTCCCTCCATGATGCAGACGACGCCGCGGTGGAGTCCCAAAAGGGGCCCAACCAGGAGGAGGTGGTCCTGGTGGCGCCACAAGGCGACCTCCCGGACTCCGGGCGCAAAGAGGGCAAAACCCCAGAGGGCTCTAAGTCCGGCCCTGTGCCGGACTCCGTAACGGAACCTATAGTGATTCCGAATTCCGGCAGGCGGGCCCTTCGTAAGAAGGGCAAGACTGCAACGCCGGTGGCCTCCGTCCAACCGGAGGCACCCGATAACTTGCTGGAGACGCTTAACGGCGCCTCTATCGACGAGGAGCACCGCACTGTTATGAGTGTGGTGATCTAGAAAGTTCAGTCCGCCAAGAGCGGGCTGACTGAAGCCTGTACCAGCCTTCTAACAGGCTTTGAGGTATGTAATTAAGATATGTAAAAATAGTACCACATAGACAGTAGCCCCTGATGCTCAGTTTGGTGTTCGGAAAGAAAAGCCAAACTGAGGATCTAAAAGATATACGCAGGAGTCTAACATAAGCATGCTAATATGGGAATGCAGGCTGCGCTGCTGACCTCTGCCGCACTGACTGCAGAGGTCAATGTATTGAAGCAGAGCCTCGAGCAGTCCGAGAACGAGCTCGGTCGTGCCAAGAAGCAGCTCGAGGACAAAGAAGGTAAGTAATACCTTATTAAAGTAATACCTTATAGAAAGGATTTGGTTGCAAAAAATAACAGGAATAACATGGGTATTGCAGGGGCCATGAACGAGGTGGCGACCCTGAAGGAAGCGGTGTCCAAGGCCGAAAGCAATGCGGCCGCGGAACGCACCGAGCGAGAGAAGCAGGAGGCGCGGGTGGCGGAGGTGCGGCAAGAGCTCCAGGCTCTCGTGGAAACACATGAGATTTTGGAGCGTGACTCGAAGACTCGAGAGTCCGAGCTCGCCTCGGCTCTTGAGAGTGCCAAAGCCGCTAAGGCCGAAGCCCAAAAAGCCCTCCAGGAAATTGAGGCAATAAAGAAGATAGCGGCAGGTAAGGCATTCTTTATGCAAAGCAAGCACGTGAAAGTGAATTACTTGTTACTTACCCGAATCCAGAGCTCTCCAGGAGCATTTGCAGATCTGCCCCATAGTGTGTCCGACACTGCCACATTCTACCGGGCCGAGGAAGGGAGATCCACGGAGAAGGTATTCTGGTCTCAGTATGCTGAGGCTGGACACCCGGTGCCCCTGAGCGACCAACTAAAGCAGCTGGTCGAGCTCCATAAGGTGGCCGAACAGGCCATGAAGGGTCTCATAGCTCGGCTATGGCCGAAGGAGGCCATGCCTGGGAGCTACTTCGGGCTGGTGCGGCGGCCAGTGGACGCTTGTCCATGGATTGAAGTCATCAAGTGCTCCGTCTGCATCGAAGGTGCCCGTAGGGCCCTTGCCCGTGCTAAAGTGCACTAGGGCAAGATGGACGCTGAGAGGCTTGTGACGGACGCTCCACCACCGGGCAGGGAGTATCGCAAGCCCGAGATGTATTATGAGAACATCCTGAAGGGCGCCCACCTTATAGCGGGTGAATGCTCCAGAGATGTAATTTTCGAGTAAACTCGCATTTGTTATCCTGTACACTTGAAAACTTGTTCATATGCGCTAAGCAATGCTTGTTAATTTAAAATATTACCTTCTGTGCGGCCGTTTATCAAATTTGAGAGATGGCAAGTCGTTGGCTTCAGCCCCCATGCCACGAGTGCTGGGGTGTTCAGGATAAACTTGAGCGCTCTTGTTCCCATTTTTGGGTCTGTCGAGGGAGGCGCTCAACACAACGAACGAGGCAACCAGACTTATAATGCTTGAACACTCCCACTTAGCCATAGAATTCTATAATTTTAAATTTCGCGCCCCTAGTGTTCGGAAGACCGAATTGGGCGCTTATCCACGCTGGGCGGACAAAGCCGACTCCTTGCTCTAAGCGCATAAGTCTTTAGGGACTCGAAAAACCTCTCGAACAGCGATCGGCTCTCGCCCTATCATGATGGTCAGTTTTAGCTTTCTCCATCGAGGTGCTCAACCCAGCTCAACTGGGCACAATCGCGAGTGGTTCTCCAGCTACCTTAGCCGATATAATGAACATAAGGTACCAAACACATGGGAGCCGGGCAAACCCAACTATTGACCCAAGACATGATTCGAGCCAATGCATATAATGTTATAAGTTCGGGTGCCGACTTGTGAAAGTGTTCGACTTATCACACCATATTTTGGGGAACTTAAGCCCTGGTGTATTTGGCCGCACTAAAGCGCATTTGATGCAACATGTCATAAGTGAACATATATGGATAAAAAAGGAATGCAATAATAGGCAAAAGTTGTGCATTGTTTATTAAAAAAAGGCTGCGGTAAAAACACAACGATACAAATAGTGCGATAAGCAGGGGATGGGACTATTTGACATGTCGCCCTCCAGGAGCGTGCTGCGAGATGATATGTAAAACAAGTATACTGCTTGTTATAGAGACCACCTGTACACTCGACGTAGCTTTCTCTTCCCTGGTTGTTGCATCGTGTATTCGGCAATTCTACTGTCGGACAGGGCTTATGGAAAACAGAGTCCTGAGAATAAGAAGAAAAAAGAATGACACGATTGGGAGCCCCTGGTGCGGTTGAGCCGCTCTCCGGGCATGCCATGGTCGTGCCCCTACCCCTATGCCCATGGTATCTCCAGAGCGTAGTTATGTACGCGTGGTACTGGTCTCGCGATTTCGCGAGGGATGGGGTTGGGGCCGCATTGCTATGCATGCTCGGAACATGCCAGGCGGTCTTGTTGTAGGTTACTCCGGGCGCGCTTGGCGGTGTCGGGGCGCTTAACACCGGACTTCGAGAATTGCCTTAAGAGGCTGCTTTGTACTTCCGCCGCGAGAGTCATTGTATGCTCCTCCGTTCGAGAGAGCGTTCGGTGTTTCTATTGACCATAATGACTCCTCGAGGGCCCGGCATCTTGAGCTTGAGGTATCGTGAGTGCGGCACCGCATTGAACTTTGCAAATGCGGTTCGTCCGAAAGCGATGCATGATAGCCGCCATGAGCGGGACTATGTCAAGATTAACTCCTCGCTTGAAGTTATCCGGGATCCAAAGACCACTTCAAGTGTAATCGAGCTGTCATACTTGGCCTCTACACCTGGTATGATGCCTTTGAAGGTCGTCTTTGTGAGTTTAATCCTTGAGGGTCTATGCCCATTTTGCGCCTTTGTATCCTAGTAAAGCAGGTTCAGTTCTTTGCCGCCGTCCATCAGACTCTAGTGAGGTGAAATCCATCGACGATTGGGTCTAGAACCAATGCGGCGATTCCGCCATGGCGGATGCTAGTGGGGTGGTCCCTTCGATCAAAAGTGATCGGGCAGGAGGACCACGGATTGAACTTTGGGGCAACTGGCTCCATCGCATATACGTCCCTGAGTGCACGCTTCCGCTCCCTTTTGGGTATGTGGGTTGTGTATATCATGTTCACCGTCCGCACTTGTGGGGGGAAACCCTTCTGTCCTCTATTGTTTGGTGGCTGGGTCTCCTCGTCATCGCTATGCAGCCCCTTGTCATTGTTTTCGCGATTAACTTGCTCGCTGCTGAACACCCAACAATCCTGTTGGTGTGATTGGCTAACTTTTTCGAGGGTCTCGTATCCGCACGAGCGACGAAAGTATCTGGTCCAAATTGGACGGGCCCGGAGTATTTCTTTTGAATGCCTTTTTCCGCTGACCGGGTTTAGAGCCTCTCAATCCGGCATTGACTGCCGCATCCTAAGTATTGTCGCCATTAATGTGGCGCTTGTGCTTGTTGCGACGCGACCTGCCGTTGGTGTCCTTGGTATCCGAATTAGCAGGGCTCTTGGTCATGTTGTTACTACGAGCTAGCCAGCTATCCTCTCTCGCGCAGAAGCGGGTCATGAGTGTTGTGAGGGCTGCCATGGATTTCAGCTTTTCCTGTCCTAGGTGCCGGGCAAGCCACTCGTCGTTGATGTTATGTTTGAAGGCTGCAAGGGCCTCTGCATCCAGACAGTCGACGATTTGATATTTCTTGGTTAAGAACCGTGTCCAGAGTTGTCTGGCCGATTCATCTGGCTGCTGAATTATGTGGCTTAGGTCATTGGCGTCGGTGGTCACACATAAGTGCCACGAAGTTGTCGAGGAATGCGGCTTCGTGTCTTCCCAACAACCGATTGACTCACTGGCAAGCTGTTAAGCCAATGCCGCTGGTCCTTTAAGCTTGAGTGGGAGGTATTTGATGGCGTGTAGATCATCACCGCAGGGCATGTGGATATGGAGGAGATAGTCCTCGATCCGCACCGCGGATCTGTTGTGCCATCGTATGATTCAATGTTTACGGGTTTGAAACCCTCGATTTGATGATCCATTACTTCGTCATGAAGCATAGTGGGTGTCTTGGCGCCTCAGATTGGGCTATGTCACGACGCAGCTCAAATGAGCTTTGTTCTCGTGTTCGCCCGCCGAATTGTCAGTATCTGGCGTGACGGTTGTCATCATGTATCGTGGGGCGCCCACGCGATTCGTAGATCGATCTTGTTTGCCTTGCCTTGTCCTCGAGTATATCCTGCAGGTCTGGCGCATTTTCCCGTGCCTTGGTATTTTTTGAGCGACGCCGGGGTGCGGCTTGAGTGTAGGGCCGAGAGGCCTCTCTGTCGCGGCCATGAGGTGGCCGGTCGGCCGTATTATGCACTGGTGACATAGATTTAGGTGCTTCCTCCTATAATGGGGGTAGCAGCCTGCGTTTTGGGTAGCTCTTGGAGGGGCGTTCGAGTTCATACTCTTCGGCCGCAAGGACTTCAGTCCATCTATCAGCTAGCAAGTCTTGGTCAGCTCTAAGCTGTTGCTGCTTTTTCTTGAGGCTTCTTGTCGTGGCCATAAGCCTGCGTTTGAAATGCTCTTGTTCGACGGGATCCTCAGGCACGACAAATTCGTTGTCGTCGAGGCTTGCCTCATCTTCGGAGGGAGCCATATAATTATCATCCTCTACCTATCTGTCTGCCGCTCTCTCATGAGGGCTGGCTTCTCCATCCTCCTGCGCTAAATCCTGCTGGAGGGGGTTGTCTTCGGCACTGTCCAGGGTGTTATTGTCTCCGGTGCCGGAATCTCCATTTTTGCTGTGGCGGGATTTAGAGCGGCGCCGCTGACGTCGGCGCTTAGGCTATTTCTTGGAGGGGTCATCCTCCGTTGTTCCATCGCCATTCCCATCCTTTGGGATGTCCACCATGTATATGTCGTATGACGAAGTGGCCTTCTAGTGCCATGTAGGCGTTGGTTCTTGGTTGTCTCCTGCATCGTCGTCCATACCGTCGATGTCTTCGGAGTCGAAGTCGAGCATGTCGGTTAAATCATCGACAGTGGCTACAAAGTGGGTGGTGGGTGGGCATTGAATTTCTTCGTCATCCGCATCCCAACCTACCTGACCATAGTCCGGCCAGGGCTCTCCTGATAAAGAGGAGACTTTAGTGAATTCAGGATGTCGCCAAAAGGCGAGTGCTAAAAGATGTCCACAGTGGTGAACTCCATGATCGGCGCCCAATCGGATTCGATTGGCAGGGGCGCGGAAGGTTCGGAGTCCGGAGAGGAGTCCGGCACTTTGGTGTCACGAACTTCACAAAGACAGGGTTGGTATTCGGCTCTATCGCCGTAGAGGTAGCAGCCCCCGAGGCGGTGTCCAGCCACCCATCCTCGACCACAGATCGGCTCCGAGCTAAGGGTCGGAGCGACACTTCAGCGGCCTCCCGGCACAGTCCGCAGCAGAGCTAGATCATGCCCATCGTGATAAGGCTGGCGCTTTGGCTGTGACTCAAACCCGTCAAGATCAAGTCTCCGCGACGTCACCAGATAGTTCAAACTTCCAAATCTGACCTGATTGCTGGGCGCGAGCTTAATCTGCTCCAGATGGCCAAGCGAGTTGCCCGCAGGCAAAGCCACCGAATCTAAGATTTGTTCGGGGAGAAAAGTCTCACCCTGGACCGCGTCGTTGTTGACGATCGAAGGAGCCATCAGGCCTAAAGGTGACGACACAGAGGAACTCTCAATGAAAGAACCAATGTCGGTGTCAAAACTGGTGGATCTCGGGTAGGGGGTCCCGAACTGTGCGTCTAGGTGGATGGTAACAGGAAACAAGGGACACGATGTTTTTACCCAGGTTCGGGCCCTCTCGGTGGAGGTAAAACCCTACTCCTGCTTGATTAATATTGATGATATGGTTAGTACAAGAGTAGATCTACCACGAGATCAAAGAGGCTAAACCCTAGAAGCTAGCCTATGGTATGATTGTTGTTCGTCCTATGGACTAAAACCCTCCGGTTTATATAGACACCGGAGAGGGCTAGGGTTACACAGAGTCGGTTACAATGGTAGGAGATCTACATATCCGTATTGCCAAGCTTGTCTTCCATGCCAAGGAAAGTCCCATCCAGACACGGGACGGAGTCTTCAATCTTGTATCTTCATAGTCTAGGAGTCCGGCCAACGGTGATAGTCCGGCCATCCGGACACCCCCTAATCCAGGACTCCCTCAGCTGGCTTACAAGAATATTTAACTCGGAGCACAACCTGTAAAATTTGTTCTTATGTTTATCTTGCAGATCAGTTCAATATGGATAAATCCAAATTAAACTGGGGGCTAATGTTGGGGATATACCCCTCCGTATGACCCGCCCGGAAATATGACCCGGCCGGACTTGGCGACTCACCAGAGACCCGGCTAATACTTGGCGACTCACTGGAGACCCGCCCAAACATCGATGACCCATTAGTGACCCGGCGGGCGGGTTAGTCGATCGACAAGACCCAATGGCCCAGAAGGCGACTCGTAGGAAGGTCGACTTATGTTCTGGTGGGCCGGCGTAAGAGGAAAGGCATAAGGAATATTTGCCTTACAAAGGAAGCAATACTAGGACTCTACTTGCAATAGAGTAATCCTAATCCTACTGGAACTCCACATGTAAGCCGCCCCTCCAACTTATATAAGGAGGGACAGGGCACCCCAAGAATGGGAGATAACCTCTAAGGCTAGATACAATTAGAGGAGAGCCGGCTTATATAGCAACTCCCTCATGAGCATAATGAGACCTAGCCACAAACATCATGTAGGGCTATTACCGGATGATGTTTCCCGGGGACTCAAGCTGTATAAACCCTTGTATTGTGTGTTTATCCGCCTCGCGTCTCTCATCCCGATCAACCCCTCTCAAGCTACCACATAGATGCGTTGGCCTCTTGACTATGTCCTCACAATAGGACATCTACCGTGACAAATCCACGACAGTTGGCACCCACCATGGGGCCTACGCACGGTGGTGTTGAGTTCTTGGAGGGATCTTTTCCAGGGGTCGAGAAGTTCGCAATAATTCGGACGAGGAAGAGCTGGTCAGAGAGGATTTACAGCAGCTTCGAAGTTCATCAAGTTCAAATTTACAATTGATGAGATTTTAGGTTCGGTAAGAATTAAGGTTGCGATCAAGTCCGCTCGGCCACTATCATGCAAGTCCCCGAGGAGGAAGGTTTTCCCGTCATTGTCAACAATGATCTAGCGGAGGGCTCAAGACTTGCACCTCAGCCGCCCAGAGCAAAAGAAAATCAATCCTGACAGAGTCTTGATGGAGGTCCTAGCCCGTGTATGTTTCGGAGATCAAAATCAAACATGTAACCTGCCCCTCCAACTTATATAAGGAGGGGCAGGGCACCCCAAGAAGGGGAGATAATCTCTAAGGCTATATACAATTAGAGGAGAGCCTGCTTATACAACAACTCCCTCATGAGCATAATGAGACCGAGCCACAAACAACATGTAGGGCTATTACCGGATGATGTTTCCCGGTGCCCGAAGCTGTCTAAACCCTTGTCTTGTATGTTAATCCGCCTCGTGTATCTCATCCCGATCAACCCCTCTCAAGCTACCACATAGATGCGTCAGCCTCATGACTAAGTCCTCACATTAGGACATCTGTTATGACAAATCCATGACAGTCCCCATAAGAGAAAATGATTTTCCTTTGCCACCTGCTTTCCTTGATTATAATGCTATGGTATGCTACCAGTTTCTTGAGAGAAATGAATAGTCCCTCCTGTACCGACTAATCTTTGACAGGCAGCATGCTGTCCATATTACCCCTCCTGCTCCTGCTTTCTTTGACTCACAGGTAAAACGAAGATACTTTATAACCAGGGAGGAGGCGGCTGAGTACGAGAGAGAAAGGGAGACTGCTCGCCTTCACGAGGCAGCCCTCCAGGCGATAGCTGTCGCACCCCAGTACAATCCCGACTACCACTTTGGATATCCACCAGGCCAGTCGTGGCCCTAGACCAACTTAGGCCAAAAGCCTAAGCTGGGGGGAGTACGTATCTCCCACCGACATTACATCCATGTCCACACACTTATTCCAGTTGTCGGTGTTCATACCTTTTCATTGTATCATCCTTGCTAGTCTATTTCTTTTTTTCGCTTTCTTCTTGTGTGTTTTGAAAAACTTTGAGAAAATCCAAAAAAATAGTTCTAGTTTCTTTCTAGTTCAATTAGTTGTAGTATTAAAAGAAAACCCAGAAAGATTTCTTGTTCTTCTTTTGCTTGTTGGGAGCTATCCCATGTAAATAGTTTTTCTTGTTTTTGTTTTCTTTTTGTTAATTTGCTTTCTTCAGAAAAACAAAAACACCAAAAAGATTTCAATGTGTTTCTTTGAAATTCTTTTTCTTTTCTTTGGGTCGTAAGGAGAAGACCACGATGAACATGTTGAGTGGCTCTCATATGCATTATTGTTGAAATTCTTTCAGCCGTATTACCTTGTCTTCTCCTCTAAATAAATGTTTGCAGATTCCAGCTTAGTCCAATGCACGTGCATTCTTATTATTGTTCACATTGTTCGGTCATGCAATGAAAGGCAATAATGATGTTATTTGATGAATTGATTGAGATGGAGAAAAGCTGGTACGAACTCAGCCTATTTTGTCTTTGTAAATATGATTAGCTCATCGTTCTTGATTCAGCCTATTATGAATGAAACATGTTTGCAAAGACAATTAGAGATTATAGTTACTCATGCCATGCTTAATTAGCTAGGAGTGTATAATAGTTTGTCTTGAGTGTCAACATGCATTTTAAAATAGTTATGATGTAGTATGATAGGATGATATCCTCCTTTGAATGATTCAAGTGGCTTGACTTGATGCATGTTCACACATGTAGTTGAAACCAAATCAACATAGCATCCACGATATTTGTGTTCACGGTGATTTATACCCTACTCATGCTTGCATTCAATGTTGGTTAATCTCAATGCATGTTTCTGACCACTGTCGCTCTCTAGTTGGTCGCTCCTCAATCTTTTGCTAGCCTTCACTTGTACTAAGCGGGAATACTGCTTGTGCATCCACTTCCTTAAACCCAAAGTTGTTCCATATGAGTCCACCATACCTACCTATATGCGGTATTTACCTGCCATTCCAAGCAAATTTGCATGTGCCAAACTCTAAAAACCTTCAAATGATAATCTGTTTTGTATGCCTGAATCACTCATGTAGTGACTGGGGGTTGTCAGTATCTTCCATGCTAGGTGGGTTATTCTCACGATGAGTGTTTATTCACTTGTCATTCATGAGAAAGTGGCTGGTAATCGGGATGCCCAGTTCCACGCTCAAAATCAAATCAAAATATAATCATAAAACAAAACTCCCCCTACACTGTTGTTGGTATGGACGGTACCCATGGATTTAGCTAGCCGTGGAGTGTGATTGATTGGTGGAGGGGAGTAAAAACTTTATCATTCTGTTTGGGAACTGCCTATAATATATCTAGCATGGAAGATAGTGAGATCTCTTGGTTGTTATGTTGACAATGAAAGGATACCGCTCAAAATTATATTCATCTCTGTTTCAAAAGCTCCGAGCTCTGGCACCTCTGCAAATCCCTGCTTCCCTCTGCGAAGGGCCTATCTGTTTACTTTTATTGTTGAGTCATCATCCTCTTATAAAAAGGCACCAGTTAGAGAGCACCACTTTTATTCATATGCATAGTTTTTAATTGATATTGAGTTTGACTATGACTGGATCTCTTTTGCCATGAATTATAATGTCTAGTCAATCCTTGGTCTTAAGAGGTGCTCTACATTTATGTTCTGTAGTCTCAGAAAGGGTAGCAAGATACCATTTTGTCATATTATATCATGATTGCTTTGAAAAAAGTGTTATCATCTGAGATTTATTATTATTGCTCGCTAGTTGATTATGCCATTGATATGTAAAGGAGAGACCTAAATGTTATTATGAATATGGTTAGTTCATAATCTTTGCTGAAAAATTGAAAATCAGTTAGACATATTTGCAACAACAAGATCAAACAGAGTTTGTAAAAGTTTTTCTTTGCCACTTTTAGTTTGCCAACTGAATTGCTTGAGGACAAGCAATGGGTTAAGCCTGGGGGAGTTCATACGTCTCCATTGTATCTACTTTTCCAGACTCTTTTGCCCTTGTTTTGGACTCTAATTTGCATGGTTTGAATGAAACTAACCTAGAATGAAGCTATTTTCAGTAGAATTGCCATGGTGTTATTTTTGAGCAGAAATAGAAGTTCTCGGATTGACCTGAAAAATTATGGAGAATATTATTGGAATTAATAAAAAATACTGGCGCCAGAATTATTCAGAGGGGGCCACCAGAGCCACAAGCCTCGGGGCGCACTCCACCTCGGGCGTGCCTCCGCAGTGCTAGGGCCCTCGAGCCCTCCCGACCTCAACTCCAACTCCATATAACCCTATTTAGAGAGAAAAAATGAATTAGAAGAGTTCACCATGTTTTTCGATGCAGAGCTGCCTCCGCCTCCTGTTCTTCATCAGGAGGGCTGATCTGGAGTCCATTTGGGGCTCCGGAGAGGGGGGTTCGTCGCCATCATCATCACCTACCTTCCTATGTCGCCAATTTCATGATGCTCACCACCGAGAGTGAGTAATTCCTTTGTAGGCTTCCTGGACGATGATGGGTTGGATGAGATTTATCATGTAATCGAGTTAGTTTTGTTAGGGTTTGATCCCTAGTATCCACTATGTTCTGGGATTGATGTTGCTATGACTTTGCTATGCTTAATGCTTGTCACTGGGGCCCGATTACCGTGATTTCAGATCTGAACTAGTATGTTTTCATGAATATATGTGAGTTCTCGATCCTATCTTGCAAGTTGTAGACACCTATTACGGTCTATGATCCGCATACCCCAAGGTGACAATGATTAGGATTCTTTCCGATGATTACCATAGTTTGAGGAGCTCATGTATTCACTAAGTGCTAATGCTTTGTTCCGGTTCTCTATTAAAAGGAGGCCTTAATATCCCTTAGTTTCCATTAGGACCCCGCTGCCATGGGAGGGTAGGACAAAAGATGTCATGCAAGTTATTTTCCATAAGCACGTATGACTATATATGGAATACATGCCTACATTATTTTGATGAATTGGATCTAGTTCTGTGTCACCCTAGGTTATAATGGTTGCATGATGAATGCCATCCGACATAATTATCCATCACTGATCCAATGCCTACGAGCTTTTCACATCTTGATCTTTGCTAAGTTACTTTGTTGTTGCCCTCATTATAATTGCTACTTAAACTACTATCACATTACTTTTGCCACCATTACAAGTATTTCCATACTACTTTGCTACTGAAAACTTTGCTGCAGATACTAAGTCTTTCAGGTGTGGTTGAATTGACAACTCAACTGCTAATACTCATGAATATTCTTTGGCTCCCCTTGTGTCGATTCAATAAATTTGGGTTGAATACTCTACCCTCAAAAACTGTTGCGACCCCCTATACTTGTGGGTTATCAAAAATACAGGTTAGCCATATGATGTTAGCAAAGTATAAGTAATCATGTTGTTACCAAAATTTTAAAGTCAGGGTTTAGAAGGTAGGATCGTTCCAAAAGAACCCAAGAAAAAAATATAAAGGAATTCCACCGTTGGGTGTCTCCACGATGCCACACAAAGGTCTTTACTTCAAATGAGATCAAAGGAAAAGGAAATTCTAGGCGGTAGAACCGCCCGGTGAATTCCAAAAGAAAATAATATACGAGCCAGTCTGGTGTCTGGAGCGACGCCTCAAAAGGTCGTGAAAATAAATGCCACGGTCGGGTGTCTAAAGAGACGCCTCATAATGGGCTTATAAGGAAATAAGAGCACGTGTATCTAGGAGGTAGAACCTTCCCAAAGATACTCATAATTTCCTATGAGAGAAAGGGGTTAGTCCATAATAACATTAGTGATAATGATTATCCATCATAAATCATGATCAATTTCTGATTTAGTGCTTTTCCTCCGAAGACCGACACTAAGACCGACACTTGACCCATCCCAGACTGTAGTCCTTAACTGCGGACATGGCTATTCGAATGGGTTTTTATACTCTGCAGAGGTTGTGCTCTTTACCCACAAGTAAAGGATTTCTTTAGTCAACCCCGAGACATTGACTAATTCCGATTACGGCCTTTGGGTTGAAAACACACCTAACCAGCACATACGAGCTTAACTTCCCTGATGCCAGGAATCACCCAAAACATCTTTCAAGTAAAACTCTAAGATGGGGAAGCTACAGCCTCGAATAGCATGGGATCTGTCAGGGGTTGGGTGCGACATATGCCAATGGATGGCTTATCATGGTGGGAGCGAGTAGAACGTCGCCGGTGCCTGGAAGCGGGATAAGGCATAGACACGAACGCCGGCGGACTTTACCTAGGTTCGGGGCTCTCCTAGGAGATAACACCCCTAGTCCTGCTCTGCGGGGTCTCCGCATGATCACTAATGCACAAGTGATACAATGTTGCTCCTCGAGCTGTGTGCTAGAGGTAGGGGGAGGCAAGGCTCAGCTCTCTTCCTGCTCTACGGGGTGGCTAGTGCTAATGGGGTCGAACCCTTTGCATGGGTGGCCTGGGGGGTTTATATAGGCCTACCCCCCACGGATACAATGGTAATCCGCCGTCATTGGCCCGGCCAGTGTCAAGATCTCCACCTCCGGCCTCTCCGATCACTGGGCCCGGCCACCGGTGTGGCTCACCGACCGTTAGTGGCTGCTCACTATAGCCATGTCGCAGACGAGGGCTTGTCATTTTTGCATATATCCCCGCCACCAAGGGGGCCATCAGTATACCACACCGTCTCATCACTTAATGGCATGCATGCTCGATAAGGGACGGCCGCCGGAGGCCGGCCCTCTTGAACCCGCTGGTCGAGCCGCCTTCCTTGAAGTCATCGTCAGGGCCCGCTTTGGCAGGCTGCACTGACAAAGCCGCCATGGGGAACAGACTACCGCCGAGAGACGCTGAGGAGACATGGCACATGCCCCACCGCGGGAGATCTCCGCTCAGACGGAGTACTCGTAGCCATGCCCGCCCCGAGCATCGGAGGCGACGCTACCATCAGAGCTATGCTCCGTGGTTGTACTCTCGGGGGGGCCTGCCATGCTGCATTTGTAGAACGGTCGCTCGCTCGCTGCCGCCTCTCTCGGAGGGCGGCTGCCAGGAACCGGCCGCCCGGAGTGCCGTAGTCTGGGGACATCTGCCCTCTGGCAGCCGGCCACTGAGCCGGCCGGCCCCAGAGGGCGGAGCTTCGTCTTGGGGCCCAGCTAGGCGGAGCTGACCCAAAGTCTTGGTAAATCTTGGGACTCGGGTGAGCCTACCCGTGGCCCATTACTCCAACAGTAGTCCCCGAAGCCGGTGATGCGTCCTGGTCGAGGGGCCGCGAGGTCTCAGCGGCTTCTCCCCTCCCTGAGCTCTAGAAAAAATGTCGGTCCGCCTGGTGGCCAGCCGACCGTTCCAGCCGGCCTCCACCAGGCGGAGTCATACGGTTGCTTTTGAACCTCCAGGCGGGAAACAGGTGGCGTGCTCGTTAGCTTCCAGCAGCCGCCACACGGACGCTGCCTCACTCGCTGCGATCAGCTCGGCAAGCCCGCCATCCCATGCTCGATGGGACGTGACACCGGCCGGCCCGCCACTACCACGCCGCAATCCGGCGGATTTATCGCGCTGTAACGGGCGTTGCCATCCCACGACTATTCATGGCGGGTAAATCTGCTGGAGATCGGGATCGTGGGCACGTGAGCGCAGTAAATCCCAATGACCCCATCGCCCGCCTCGCTTCATAGCCCGGTGCTATAAGTAGGGGAGGAGGTGCGCAAAGTTCCCGTGCCCCTCCCACTCCTCTTCTTCTCTCGTGTTCCGCCGATGCTTCCAGCGCTGCCATAGCTGCTCGTCATTGCTCGTCGCCGACGCTGCCCTCCGCGCCGCCACCGAGGCCATGGGCGATCGATGGGTCCGACGGTGATCGAGGACCACATCACCTTCCTCCGCGACACACGCCGGATGCCCAACGCTGCCTTCGCTGCGCTGGTACCGCCGAGACGGAGATCAGGCCGGTCGCCGCAGAAGGTGAGCGGGTCGCCTTCCGCCAGATTTCGTGGGGCTTCGCCCCGGCGAGCAACTTCTTCCGCGCCTTCCTCGACTTCTACAACCTTCAACCCCACCATCTCACGCCTAACGCCAGGATTCGCTCTCCGCCTCATCACGGTGTACGAGGGCTCTCGCATCCTCCCCACCATCGAGTTGTGGGGAGCGTTTATGGGAAGCTCGCACCTCCGCCAGGAGTCGGCAAACGAAAGCGGGGCTACGTCTGCAGCGCCAAGTGGCTTAACCGAACGCCTTCCCCACATCAAGTTGGCGCAATGGTGAAGATGTGGCAGCAGTCCTACTTCTACGTCGAGAACCTGGACCCGGCTGCCGACTTCCTCAACCTGCCGGCCTACGAGGCCACCCCCCCTACCGGGGCTCGCCCCACCTGGGGGTTCAAGCCGAAACCGGTGTCGGCGGCCGCCATTGGCCGACTCCGGGTGCTCCAGGAGTCGGAGGGCTTCGTGGCCTCCGACCTCCTCGTCGCCTTCGTCGAGCGCCGGGTCGTCCCACTCTAGAGCCGCCCTCATCTGATCTTCCGGATGGGCGGACACCGCGATCCACGCCGGCTATGCATGAAGGGAATGCCGCCCGCTGAAGTCTCGCGGATGGTGAACGAGATCTCCAACCTCAAGATGTCGGAGAAGGAATGGCGGTACGGGAAACGGCTGTACTCTCGCCACAACCCGCCCCCTACGGTAAGTTTCTCGTCTTTGTCTTTTGGGCCACTCTCTTCTGCTTCATTTCTCTTCATGGCGCCGCCCTTCGAGACCTGACTCCTTCTTGGTTGCAGATTTATATGTCCGAGGCAACGGCCGCCCTCATGGGGCCGGGTGATAACCTCTAGGCGATGTAGAGAGAGGCGTGGGACGACCGACTTAGGGCGCCGCCTGTCGATGATGCGACAGGCGGCGGAGGTGGAGCGGACAGCGGTAGCAGAGCAGGCGGCTCCGAGGGAGGCGGCGGCGTGGAGGCTTGGCCTGACGATGACGAGGATGACGACGTGCCGCGCCCCGCCCGGAGCTCTGCCACCACCGTCGCCGCCCTTTCTCGGGCCGCCTGGCCAAGGCAAGCGAACGGAAACAGGGCTCGACTGCTCGGGCGGCGCCCCAAGAAGCCCAAGAATCCGCTGCATGCACTAAGCCGAGAGAGACCGCGCCAAGGCTGCCCAGACAGAGGCAGCCAAGGTGCTCACATGGTGTCGGCGTAAGCCCATCCCCTTACTCCTTGTTCTTTATCAACTGTCGGAAGTTTCGACTTGTCTTCTTTTTAGGGCCCCACGACCTTGAGAAGTCGGGCGCCGGCTCGTCTCGTCAGTCGGCGGTGCCTTCTTCGACTCACCGGATGATCGACCCGCCGCCGACCGGGAGGCGACAGAGCTGAACGCTGGAGGCGCGTGAGGAGGCGGAGGCCGACCGCCCGCCCAAGAGCAAAGCGGTCTTGTCCGCGGCCCCGCCGGGAGGGCGCCTGCACAGTGAAGCCCCGCCGCAGAAGGAACAGCCTATGGAGGCCACGCTAAGAGCCTATACTTTAGACCCTTCGATACTGCGCTCCCGCTTGATTTCGAGGCAACAGCCCGGGAGCCGCGGCGACTACCGATCCGAGAGCAGGGGCGGACGTAGCTATGTTCTGGACGTTTTTGTGCCGCCGCCGCCGCCTCCGCCAAATGAGCCGCAGGGCGAACAGCTGCAGCGCCGCGCCGCTGTCGGGACTCCGGTGGAAACGGTCCGCGTCCGCATTCCCGCGGCCGCTATTCGGAGAAGGCGGCCTGGCGCCGCCGCAGGAGATCGGCGCCGAGCTCGCCCACCCTGACACCGAGGAGACCAAAGCCACGCCCATAGGCTGGGTACACGGAGGCGAATCTGCGCTGAATGAGGCATCACTTGACGCCCGCCAAGCTCCGGCGGAGGCAGTGGCACCTGCCGCAACGAGGCCTACTTGGAGTCGCGCACCGCCATCCGGGTAAGCTGTCCTTTAGTTTCTTCTCCGAGTGCTTTTCTTTGCTTCTCTTGTGGGGGCACGCAAGCGCGCCCACTGGGTGTAGTCCCCAAGTTTCGAGCCGGCTACTAAGCAGGCGGGCCGGAACTTCAACTCGTGATTGCCGATTGCTGACTTTATTTTCGATGTTTCTTCTGCAGGACTACCACAACCTTCATGCGACCGCCTATAACTCCAAGGTTCAGGAGCTGGAGGTGCAGACGACCCATCTCGCCGAAAGCCGGCGTGAGTCTTTTTTCTTTTTCATGGGCATGGCAAGCGCACTCACGGCTGTAGTCCCTATGTTCGGGCAATCGCTGAGCAGTCGGGCCGAATCTCCTCAGTTGCTCTTTTTCCCTTGTCGGTTATTTCCTTTCCATGGGGCGCTACCATGCGTCTGCTGGCTGTAGTCCCTCGAGGTTCGGCCGATCACCGAGCAACAATGGCCGAATCTCCTTGATCGTTTCTTTCCTTTGTCTTTTATGCTTGACTGATGCCTCCTTCTCTTCTTTCTTTCTCTAGAGGCTAATGTCACAGCACAGCAGCACTGGGCGAGGCCTGACCGCCTTCGTGGCAAGGAGGCGGAGTGCGGCAAGCTGGCGGAGGAGCGGGATCGCCTGGTCATCCAACTTGGCGAACAGGTGGAAGCCCTCAAGGCGGCCCAGCAGAAGGCGGAGACCAGCCTCCTCACCGAGTTCGAGCTCGAACGCTCCGCCTGGGCCGACAGGGAGGCCCAGGTGATGGCCTGCTTCGGCAGCATTGAGGACTTGGTCGACGGTAAGCTCTGCTCCCCTGATTTCTTGCCTTGAGTAGCCGGCCCCTGCTTATGGTCTTGTCTTTTTTTTCTTCTTCTGCCCGTACAGACTTCTTCCCGGGCCATACCGTAGCCGCGATCCATATGATCAAGGCCCAACGTGAGCAACAAAGAGCGGAGGCGGCAGACGCTGCAGATGCCCTGCGACTCTTGGCTACTGTGTCCTCAAGATTCAAGCTCGGCTTCGCCCGCCCACCGCTGGCCAGCTGCCTCCAGCCAGCTGTGAGCCCAGCGGTCTCCGCCTCGCCGGGCTCCGCTGGGCTCTGCAGACTTAAGTCGGACTGCCGACCGGCTGGGGTTGCGGCCGCCGCTTGAGGCCCGGAAAGGCTCGCAGCTCGGCAGGTGAGCGCCGGCCTTAGAATTGCCAAGGTGTGGTACCCTCGATCTAGATCCAGCCCGCTTAGCCACTGCCCGGCTGGAGGCGCAGGAGGAGCTGGCGGCGATGGAAACCGAGCTCGTCAACAGGGCGGCGGCGATCGCCGACTTCACCGACACCAATGTCTTTGTGCCGGAGGTGGTCGAGGAAGGCGGCGAAGCTTCGCACGAGTGGCTCGGGCTGAACCTGGCGGACAGCGAGGACTCTGCTGAAGTCATCGACTCCAGCGACAAAGGGGAGGACATGGAGGAGGAAGAGGAGGAGGAGGAGGAGGAAGAAGACGAGAGCGACGGGCCGACATGCCGGGAGGTCGGGTGGATACCAAACCTAACCCGACAGAGCTCAAGCAACGAGCCACGACCGAGGCACCGCCTCACCATTAGAGGCGCCAAGAGGGGCGGACTCACTACCGTCTCCCTCCGACAGATGCCACTGACTGGCCCTCCAAAGACTCCAAATACTGCCATCGTGACCTTCCGCTCGACGGAGCTGGCACGGCCATGCCAGTGGTGCAATGACTCCAAGAGTTTAGCCGAGCTCTTGGCCACGACTGCACCGCCCAACCGATCCTTCACGGCCAACTGCACCGCCACCGAGTCCTTCACGCACTAACCGGCACTACCCAAATGGAGCCTTCGCGCTTCCTTAGGCTTTTTACCTACATTCTGCTTCAGTGCTCAATACTTTGTTAAATTCAAGGCATTCCACCTCACAGGTGTATATCAAACTTTGTTTGAATGCTGGCCGAGGTCTTATCTATGTAAAATATTTTATCATTGCTCATGCTTGATGCTACCACCTCCAACCTTTTTTTCCTTTTTTCTCCTTGGTGTTTTTTTCCTTTGTCACGACCCTTTGGTTTTGTTACTCACTAGCCGCCCGCTCATGGGACTGCTGCTGGCTTGAGAATTCTTAGCCATTGTGAAGGGGCTAGGACTTAGCCATTCGGAGCTTTGGGTAGTAAGGTGGAGCCGCCTGCTGCCAAGCAGCTGACAAGAGAGGCGAGGTCACCGCCACCATATGCATTTTCCTCCTTAGTCGCTTTTTTCGCGGGCACTTTTTGCAACCTTCGCTCGCCATGCAGCCGCTCATGAAGCTGTGGCTTCCGACAAAGGAGGCTTTGTGCCGCACACTACTTGTCCGGCTTCGTGGAGGCGTGCATATTGTAGAAGGTAGCAAGAAGCTCCGGCCGATCGGGTCGAACCCGTACAAGCGGAAGAAAAATAGAGTATACATTCTCATAGGCATGACACTTATCGATAGATAAAGAGGGCAGTCCCCGAGCTCTTCTCGGGGACCCGAGTCTTTATACATAGCACAAAAGGTAGCATGATACATACCGCTTTCAATCAGAAACCTTCGAGGAGGTTTATGCCCACGGCCTCTCCGCTTTTGCTCGAATCATCTCTTTTTGCGTCGGGCTTCGGGCATCGATCGATAGTAGGCATCATTGCCTAGTACTCATCGATGATAAAAGCGCTTCCTAAGGTGCCGAGTTTGTGTTGTCCGCTGTTCGCTGGATCAGCCGTGAGCACAAGGTCTCCCTCCGAAGGACCTTGGCTTCACCTTTGCGGTTGTAGTATCGGCGCAGATTTTACGGGTAGATGGTCACCAACAGAGTGCCAACAGCCGCCTTCTTCCAGAAGTCGACGCCGCCTTTTCCTCAGGCTTCCTTGGCGCTCCGCACGGTGTACATAGTGACTCTTGGGAGTCAAATTCGACATCCGCCGATGACAGCTGGCAATCAGAGACGAGGAAGAAAGGTGTGAAGCCCGCTGATTTGTTTGAGTCGTATGCAGTTCCAAAGGACGGCCGGCAAATTGTCGAGCAAAAGGGCCGAGCGCCCGTGAGGCTCGACTAGTCGGGGCTTGAGGCCGGACAAAATGAGGCCGTTTGCGCGTTCCACCTGGCCGTTTGACTGTGGGTGGGCAACGGATGCTAGGTCCAGGCAGATGCCCTGTGTCGCACAGAAACGAGCCAAGGCTCCCTTGGTGAAGTTGGTGCCATTGTCGGTGATGATGCTGTGTGGGATGCCGTACCGCGTGGTGATGTCGGCGATGAAGGTCACGGCAGTCGGCCCATTTAGCTTCTTGATTGGTTTTGCCTCTATCCACTTGGTGAACTTGTCCACCGCAACCAGCAAGTGAGTCATGCCTCCACGGGCCGTCTTGAATGGTCCCACCATATCCAACCCCCACATGGCAAAGGGCCAGGCTATGGGAATGGTCTTGAGTGCAGAAGCCGGCTGGTATGGCTTGGAACGGAATCGCTGGCACCCTTGGCACTTCTTGACCAGCTCTTTGGCCTCTTCTGGCGTGTCGGCGTAAGAAACCGTATGGAAGGCTTTGGCCACCAGCTGTTTTAAAGTCGCGGTGGTACGTGACTCGCCTCGGTGGATATCTCTCGAGTATCGCTGGCCTTGGTCCGACCACGATCGCCGGTAGACTTCGTGATGCTTCGTCGCACCAGCTCTTTATTGACTATGGTGTGTTGCACCGCCTCCCTCACTTGTCGGGCTAAAATTTACTCCATGGCAGCTCCTTATTCACTGTGAACTTGAGGATCGGCCGAGCCCATGAGGGTGCCGCAATTTCTTCGACTGCAACCTCCGCGACTTGCACGAGGGCGATTGGGTCGGGAGGCGGTGGGTGGGCGGCTGCTTCCACCTGCTGCTATGTCAAGAAGTCCCTCGCCGACGGTGGAGTCCCCGTGTCAGCTCCAAAGTTCCCGTCGGTTCTCAAGTCCCCGGTCGGTCATGGCTGTAGCAGCCCCCGTCACCAGTCAAAAACCCTCGCCGCCTTTGAGTCACCTGTCGGATCCGACCGCCTGGGGCGGAACAAAGTTGAGTCCGAATCAGAGACGGCTTGACAACGGTTTTAGAAGGCGGCGAAGGCGACGCCTACCGTATTGCTTGTCGGGCTTGAGTCAATCCGCCAAGGCATCTCGCTGCTGCTTGTCTTTCCTTGGCACGTGAAGGAATTTTCACCCACAATGTATCCGCCGATTTGTTGCACCGTAAAGCGTAGCTCGCCATGTTTGCATCCTTGGCCCCCAATCACCAAGACTACCGAACCACCAAGTCGGAGTCACCATAACACGTGATCCGCGAATGCCGAAGTTCTTGGTAAGTCGGAGCCCGGTATGAGTCCTCATACTCGCTACGCTGTTGAGGCGCATGGCGGACTTGCAGCACGATTTAAGCTTGTCGCCTTTGGGAGAGGTGGAGGACGACACCGCCCCGCACCGGTGCACATTTTTGAACGATGGCTTGTCACCTTGAGCCGTTGAGTGGAGTCCGTGCAAAGGGCAAATATTGTTCGCCCAATCGCCGAGGAAGCCGCCAACACTTGTGACTTGATGCGCAAGAGGCTAGTAATAGATGGTGGTAGGTACGATCAATAGCCCATTTGGCTACTCGCCCCGAGGCATCCCAAGCCCAATGATCTCAAGAAGCGGGCCATGCGCATTTACAAATTATGGGGTGCTCTTGGAAGTAAGGCTTAGCTTCTTGGCGCAAAGCACGCCGAACACATCTTTCGGTAGTGGGGTAGTTTTGCTTGAGGCTGACAATACTTCTTCAAGTAATACACCGGTCTCGGACCGCAACGCTTTGTCCTTCTCCTTGCGCCTACTACTATGATTATGCCGACAACCCGACCGTGGCTGCAATGTAGAGGAGCATGGGTTCCTTCTCACGGAGCTGCCAGACAAAGGGGTTGCCAACATCTTCTTGAGTTGGAGAAATGCTTCGCCCTCCTTGTCGCTCCACTCAAAAAGTGGTCTTCTTCATGAGTTGGTACTGGGAAGAGCCTTCTTGCCCAGCCTACCGATGAAACGGCCGATCGACGCCAGCGACGCGTGAATTTCAGCACGCCCAGCAGCCAGTGGGCACCTTCATCATCTCAATTGCTTTTGATCTTCATGGGATTGCACTCTATGTCGCGCCTCGAGACCGTAAAGCCAAGAAGCTGGCCGGCCGGTACTCCAAAGACGATTCGGGTTGAGCTTAACTGAAACGGGCGCAGTTCTCAAAGGTCTCCTTGAGGTCCTCCAGCCAGAGTGCCGCTCCGCTCCGCTCACACCACCACATCATCCACATATACATGGGCATTTCAAATTGAAGTTGCTTTGAGGAGGCACTTCTCGCATGCAACGTTGAAACGTGGCGCCGCTTTCGTGCCGAACGCCATGGTCTGCAGCGTATGGCCCCAAATGGCATGATGAAGGCGGTTCAAAACTGTCGGCGGGTTCAGCTTTATCCCGTGATATCCAGAGTATGCGCCCAAGAAACTCAACAGCCGTGATCCGGGCCAGGAGTCGATCACTTGATCAATCTCAGAGCAAAGGGATCTTTGGGGCAGGCTTTGTTGAGGCCGGTGTAGTCAATGCACATGCGCCATCGCTTGTTCTTCTTCAATACTAAAACGGGTTGGCTAAATGCACTGGAAGAATACTTCCATGATGAATCCTGCCGCCAGAGCCTGGATATCTCTTCTCCAACAACTCTTCTCTTTCTTCTCGACAGCGGTGTATACGCTCACCGCTTGGCGCCAGTCGACATGTAACTTGTGCTCTCATGAACTGGCTTTAACACCCGCATGTCCTTGGGGGACCATGCTAAGATGTCCCATTCTCATGGAGGAAATCGACGAGCTCGCCTTCCTATTTGTTGTCGAGGCTCGTGCCTATGACAGGGGCCTCTACGGTGCCCGGGTCCAAGGGTATTTTCTTCGCTTCTTGGCTGGCTTGAACGAGCCTTCACCTTCCGATTCGGGCGTGGTGGTATTTCCGCTTGCCTCGCCAACGCCACTCACCCGGTCAAGGAGCTACTTCTACAGTAATCACGAGGACTCGCCAATTGGCTGCTATTCATGTGCAAGCGACCGACTTCTTGAAGTCTCTCGAAAATCGCCAGATCCCTTGGTACTGCATCTTCATCTTGAGGTAGGCGAGGTGGGGACTGCCATGAATTTGGCTAGAGCAGGCCGGCCTAGCAATGCATGGTAGGGGCTCAAGGTCCACCACTTCAAAACTAAACTGCTCTCGGCGAAAGTGATTCTTGTCTCCAAGAGGACATCAATTTGTGTCTTGCCGATTGGTGAGCAGGAAAGGCCAGGGACTATGCCATGGAATACAGTCCGACTGGGGACAAGCTGCTTCTGCTTGATTCCCAGCTTCTCCGTCGTATCATGATACAGGATGTTGATGATGCTGCCGCCATCTATCAAGACTCTGGAGAAACGGTCTGCCTCCGCTGTAAGGGTCGCTTCTAGGACTAGGGCGATGAACCGTGGGAAGGCATCACTCGGTGGTCGGCCTTGCTCCAACCGGATGGGCTTCTTAGACCAATGCATGAACTCCGGGTGTTGAGGCCACCGCTGCACTTCTTGTTGTTGTTGCCGTCACAAGGCTCACATCGGCCACGCAGTGAACACAACATAAGCTCCGGTTCCTGGGTAATCGCCTTGAGGGCGCTGACCGGTCGGCCGCCGGCCGGCCGAGGAGGCGGCAGTCAAAGAAAGCGGAGGAGGCAGTGAGTCCATCTCCTTGGCAATCTCGGTGAGCCAAAGGACACTTCCGAGTGGTATGATTGAGGGCTTTCATTCGCTATGGAACTTGGTGGTGCATCTAAAGTTTGCTCGTAAGAGAAGGCGGCAACCAGCCTGACTTGCCGCCTTCGCCGCTGGGGCTGGCTGCCCTCCGCTTGCCGATCTCGATCACGCCACCGGCACGGCTAGTGGGGGCCGGCTGAGTGGCCTTTCGCTTGTTATCTCCGGTTGTTGTCGCCGACCGGTGTCGCCACGGAGTCCGAGGTGCCCGATGCCACCTTCCGATGCATCAACCGTGATTTCGCCTTCATGGAGGTGTCGGCTATGGCGCAGTTTGTCATGGTATGACCAGCAGCTCATCAAGGGTCTCGCTCGCCGCAGAGGAGGCGATGCTTGAGGAGGGTGCCCTCGCACCCGGCAAGAAATACTGATTGCCTCGCACTCTCGCACGCCGCAGGAGTTGGCGCAGCTCGTCCAATATAAGTGAGGTAGTCGCAAGTGGACTCTTGCGGCCCTTGGACGACAGAGAGAGCTGGTCTTGGGGGCCGCTTGTAGTGCCGGTGAAGGCGGATCAAGGCTCTTGCGACATCAACCCAGCTGTTGATGCTACGGGCTTGTAGTTGCTGATCCACGCCCCGAGCAAAGGTTTGAAGAATGAGTCGACGATTTCACGGCAACACGCTTGTTGCTGCTATATGCTGACGGCCAGTGGAGTAGTTTCGATCAGCTGGTCCTCCGGCTTCATGGAGCGGGTATTTGGGCGTGTCTCGCTGAGGGTGAACCTTTGGGGAAGGGGCTCATCATGATTCGGGGCCAAAGCAGGCGGGCCTAGTGCATCTTCCTCTTCAAGCGCTTAGGGACTGTTGAGGCGATCGATCCGGCATGCACTATTGTTCTTCTCCGACTCTCCCGGCGCCAAGGCGGTCGCGAGTGTCAAAAGCGTGACAGTGAGGCGGAGGGGGTATTCGCTTCCACGAGGCGGAGAGGCGGCAGGTCGCCGCCGCCATCGCACGTAGGCGGCCTTCCTCGCCCCGGGCGATGGAGATGCGGTCCGATCACAAGCAGCCGCCTATTGCCTTTTCTTCATGCGGGCGCCACCAACAAGGCTCGAGGTCACCCCATGATCTCGGCGTGGGGGCGGTTCATTGTCTCGTCTGCTGGTGCGTTTCGCCAAGAAGCCTCGTGTCGCGCGTTGCCGTGGTTCAGAGCTGCTGACTCGCTTTGTCATGTGACGGAGCTTGTCGCCGCCGTATTTGTTCAACTTCATCTGCCACCGCTTAGGCGGCTCCGGTTTTCTCATACAGCGTGGCGTAGACAGGGCGCTTACTCTCAACATGGTGGCGACAGCCGCTGCCATATGTCACAGCCAACTGCGGGAGGGCGGTTAGGCCCTCAGAGCCGGGTGCTACCACAGCCCGGTCCATTCAAGGCCGAGAGGCGCCCGATAGCGACGCATGCCGGCTAGGGCGGCTAACGCCTCGATAAGCCGAGGCGGCGTGCTCTCCAGCACTCAGCATCCGTGCTTCTCGTGAATAGGCACGAGGTCGCGCAGGTGGCCTCGGGAATCTTGAGCATGCCCGCCCGAGTGCTCGCCAGCATGACGCAGCACTGACGCGACGGTGCTCCCGCCAACAGATTTCGCGAGGAGGCGGTTTCATCGCTGACCACCACGCTGGTGGAAATGCGCCGAAGCGATGCCGTGGTTCGGAGTCGACAATCATCGACGGTCAAGCCGACGGACTTTAGGTCCACAGCGGGCTCACGGGCGCATATGGAGCTGGTCGAGGAGGCCGATGAGGCGGCCTCGGGGCAGCTTGTGCCCGTGTCGGAGGCCGCATTCGGCCGGGAGGTCAATCATGCAGGCAACTCGCTGCGCAGGCGATCTCCGTACCATGTACGCTGCCGAGGCCGACGCTGTCGGGCGCGGTTGGGCTGGCTTGACGCCAGAAGGAACAGGTTCCCGCCCATAGCAGATCTCCGGAGACGGTGCACCTCGCCCCCATGGTGGGCGCCAAATGCTCTGGGTTGGTGCGATATATGCCAATGGATGGCTTATCATGGTGGGAGCGAGAACGCTGCCGGGTGCCTCGAAGCGGATAAGGCGAGACACGAACGCCGCGTGATTCTTACCTGTGTTCGGGCTCTCCTAGGAGATAACACTAGTCCCGCTCTCATGGGTCTCCGTGATGATCACTAATGCACAAGTGATACAATGGTGCTCCTCGAAGTCAGGTGCTAGAGGCGGGGGAGGCAAGGCTCAGCTCTTCCCCGCTTCTACGGGTGGCTAGTGCTAATGGGGTCGAACCCTTTGCATGGGTGGCCCGGGGTTTAGATAGGCCTACCCCTGTGGGTACAATGGTAATCCGCCGCTGTTGGCCCGCTTATCGTTGTTCTCCAGCCCGGCTTCTACGCCGATCACCGGGCTAATCGACCGGTGGGGCCTCGCTAACCGGTTAGTGGCTGCTCACTCGAGCCATGTCAAGCAGGACGAGGGCTTGTCACTTTATGCGTACATAGCCCCGCCACCGGGCGGGGGGCTACCGAGCCACACCGTCTCATCGCCTTAATGGCATGCATGCTCGGGATAAGGGACGGCCGTCACTGGAGGCCGGCCTTCTTGAACCCGCTTGGTCGAGCTTCGCCGCCTTCCTGAAGTCACCGGTAGGGCCCGGGGCAGGCTGCACTGATAGGGCCGCCATGGGGAACAGGAGTCCTCCCGCCGGAGCGACGCTGAGGAGACATGGCACAAAGGCCCCGCTGCAGTGAGATCTCCGTCTGCACGGAAAGACTGTAGCCATGCTCGCCCCGAGCATCGGAGGCGACGCGCCTACTTTGAGCCATGCTCCGCCTTGTACTCTCAAGGGGGGCTCGCCATGTCAGCTTGTAGGACGGCCGCCGTTGCCGCTCTCTCTCGAGGGCGGCTGCCAGAACTGCCGCCTGAGCGCCAGAAGTCTGGTCATCCGCCTGGCAGCCGCCATCGAGCCGGCCGGCCCCAGAGGGCGGAGCTTCGGCTTGGGGCCCAGCTAGGCGGAGCTGGCCCAAAGTCTTGGTAAATCTTGGGACTCGGGTGAGCCTACCCGTGGCCCATTACTCCGACAGGATCGCAATATTTATACCGCACGCAAACTAAGGGGTGATATCCCTCTTTCGCGTCAATCGAAGGCACCCATGCCCCCTGACCCGATGACTGGCTTTAATCCATGGCCGTGGAACCCTCATTGCGGCCCCTCTGTATGATGTGTGCAGGAAAGGGGTTAGAAACTTACTAAACCCTACCCTACCCAAGGCAGGAACGAGTGGCATCACGAAACAAGTATGGGGGGTTACTGGAACAAGACTCTATCTACGGTTGACTAAGGAGGTTTAAGTTTCCCTGTAGTGATTAGCACAATATATATCCTTGGTGGCACCCAAAATGATCACCATCTGGCATGCCCTAACATGCCCTCACTAATCATTCTCGTCACAACGAGATTTCTGTTTCACGGTCACTCTTTCTCGTGACAAATTCTTTCCTGCATGTTAGTCAGAACAAATATAGCCATGTGTGGCACGAGGCAATAACCACATCCACATATGTTCATATTTAAGTGAAACAATTCTATTAAAGAATCCACACATGCCTAAATATCATTATGCAAATTTTATTTGAATTTTCATACACATGATCAAATTATTCTAGCAAGCAAATAACCGAACTTTCACCATATCAAGTGTTCAAGATGCTTGCCTTGGGTATGTGGTGGTGCTGGTTCACTCCACAATTTTGTAAAAAATCATCTTCCCTCCATTTCCCTATTTTCAAAATATTGCAATTACCACATAATTTCAAAATAGTACAAAAAAGTTGTTTGGGAATTTTTGAAATAAATACTAAAATAAACTAGATGAAATATGAGGAGTGCCCGAAAAAGAATCAAATTATTTGGAGTTGTGGTTTAAAAACTAGAGGTTGTCAAAGTATGGTCAAATATCTGATTTTAATTAAAGTTTATAAAAGAAAACGGTTCGAGAATGAATAGGCCTTCTATTTGAGAAAACGTATTCTGGTGAATATGCTATCTTTAATAGACGGAAAAGGTTAAAACCCTGACGTATGGGCCCCACCCGTCAGGTTTGAAATTGGGCGGGCTTGTACACGGGGAAGACGGTGGTTACCGGCGGCGATCAACGGCGAACTAGGTTGTGGAGAGGGTGCAAGCATGCTGGTGGGATCCTTCCACATTGATGGGTGTGGATTTGGTCGCTGGCGTTCATCACAGCGACGGAAGCATCAACTCTGGCAGACGGTGTCTTCGGGTGGCGGTGGACTTCACCGGAGGGAGCTACGAACGTCAAATTGATGCGCGGGTAATATGAGGTGGTGCACGAGGAGCTCTTGGGAGGATTTTGGGAGGTTGAGGTGGACGAATAGCGTCGGGTTCTTCTCGGAAGCCGCGGCGGATCGGGCGGCCAGGGATGGGGAAGATGGCCTCCCCGAGGTCGATGTAGTGTGTCGATTAGGAATGCGGTGGGGTGGTGTGAGTGCTGAACATGACTCGGGGTGCCCTTTTATAGCTCGAGCGGCGATGACTGGAGATGATCAGATCACGTTGGAGTGAATTTGGTTGGCGAAGGTAGTTGAGGTCGGTGCATGTGAACGGTGGGTGTTAGAGGGACGGGAGGGAGCCTCTCGAATTGCCAGCACGGATGAATTGATCTCTATCCACTTCCCCCACAATGGAACTCGGGTACGTCCATGGCGGACGGTGGCAGCCTCAGTGATTGGCAGGTGGGTCTGGGCAGCGGGGACGTTGCTCTGGTGTCGGGTGGAGGACATCCATGGAAGCGGAGGAGGCCTTAGACGGTGCAAGGAAATTGATGGCGCGTTGGTGGCCGTGGCTATCCAACGGTGCGCCATGGCTTGGACGGCGGCCGTTTCACTGGCTTTCCACCGGACATACGGCAATGAGAGGCTGGCGGGAGCCCCCCTGGAAGAGGCATTGAAGGCTAGGCCTGTGCGGTGCAAGCCACTGCAGCGTTTGCCCAAATTTTGGTTCATCTAGATTCCTGCCCGAGAGCTGTTCGATGAAATGCCATTGTGAGCTAGGGATTTTATCTAATTTTGAAACTTTTTGTGGTGATGCTCTGATGCAAAGTGAAGTTGTTGTCAAAATTTTAGAATTTTTGGATCTGTGGAAATTGAGGTTTCATCATAGGACATGAATCTGATCCCAAAATTCATTTGAATGAATATTGAAATTTTTGAACTTGAGGACAGAGTGTTTTTGGATAAATGGAGTGCGGGTACTAACCCTAAGCTAAGATAATTTTTGTAGGGTAAAAAATGCTAAGGAGAATGTAGTTCCTTTGCAATTCCAACATAGGCTCAAAATGAGTGCTAGTTGGTTTTGAAAAGGTTTGAATCTGGTAGAAGGAAATATTGTGAAAGCAATTGTGTTAGATACTGCCATAAGGCAGGGGAGGTACTTGAGGAAACTTGTGGAATTAAACTTTGAGTTTTAAAAGAATTATTTGGATTATTTTTAATGCAACAGAAGCATTTCAGAGTTTGAAAATACCATTAAAAGAGTTATATGGGGAAAAATTTTATTATGAAAATTGTCGGTGTACTAAAGTAGGGGTACCTTAGTACTCCGAACTTGTGCCTGAGCGACATGGGCAACAAAGACTTCAAGGGCTTATTGAGGCGCCCGCCAAGACCCTCCACCATTCCTTATTACCGCCATTCAAGAGCAAAGTACTAACCAAGAAAATAAAGGCCCCAAAGAGGAGCTTGCCGAAGACCAACCAAGGCATCACCAGAAGACTTGCCGGCGCCAGCTGCCCAGCGCGGAAGGCCCGACGGCCGCAAGCTTGCCGCGACAACAAGAAGGGCCGCGGCAAGGCACTTGCCGCGCGAGGCTGCCACCCAAACTCCAGCGATCCGCGACGCGGTCATCACAAGGCCATCCCAAGGGCACGTATGCGAGGCACTACGCAGCCATGCGGGCGAGGTGGCAAACGGAGTTAACAGAGACGCCATCGTGGCAACCGGTGGCTCACTTAACGGTCACCTCCGCGACTGTTATGCTGACGGACGGGCATTAAATGCCCTTGTCCCCGCCGAGTTAGGTAGGGACACTGTTGGTCACCATGTACCAACCTGTGTTTTTACCGCTCTACCCCTCTTCCTATGATGCCACCTGTTGGTGCCCCTTCAGACTATAAAAGGAGGCCCATGCGCACGAGAAGGGGTTCGCATTCGACACCCACAACACTACCATACGCCGCATGCTCGAGCAAGATCAAATACAATCACCAAAGCAGCAGAGGGTTTTATCTTCCGAGAGCCCCGGTTGGGTAAAATTGCCCGTCTCCCCTGCAGACTCCGACCTCGATCTGCTCACAGACGCCCTCCGCTCCCCGCCGGATTAGAAGGGCCTCAGGCCCTATAGGTGCTCGAGGCCACAGAGACACGCCCGGCATATTTGGCGCGCCAGTAGGGGTGCCGAGGTCGTGAGATCCGATCCGGTCTCCGCAGCATCAACACCTTCACAACATGCCACCAAAGAAGAAGCCTTCGAGGTGGCCGCCCGTTTACATCATTCCACCACCACCGCCGGAAGCAAGCGTGGAGTGGACGCCGGCGGAGGAGCTGGCGCCGACGGTGGACGACGCCGTCACCAGATCCAAGAACAAGGCCCTGCAGCGCCGGGCGACGGCAGACGCCGCGCACCTTCCCGTGAGGTGCAAGGTCAATAATGCCCGGTGCTCCTAGCACCGTGCTTGCATTGAGCAAGGCTAAGCCGGTGGGTCGCGACGCCGAGGCCAAAGATGCACGCCAAAGATGTCGGTGCAAGTGAGGTACGGCGCCGGACGAGGTGTTGCTCCTCCCAATCCAGCTTGGGAGTCCGAGCACATCCTTCCTCGCGCGCCTTGCCGCCACCGCCACCTAAGACAAAGAGAGGAAGCGCCGCCCGAGCCTACTAAGCAGACTACCCTCCGCCGCCGCACAAGATCGACGATCGAGGATGACTTTATACAGCCTCATCGGCTTCGCTTAACGGCGCATAAGCCCCGCAACCGAAGCGATTGGGCCGACAAGCAGCGCGCCAGCGCAAGCCAACGCCGACAAGACGGCGGGGTGCCACTTCGTGCACTCCCAGCCCGAGGGCCAAGATCGCCACCGCCGAAACCCAACCCCGACGCCGACTCCATCAAGGTCGTCCGGACCCGCGAACTCGCTGTGATCAGCGCCACGCTCTCCAAGAACGGCAACATGAAGACGCTTCGCACCGATAGAGCGCAGAAGAAGCGCGCGTCAATCGACCAGCGGCCGGGCCCACCGTCGACATGCATGCGCCAGGGAACCGGGCGACTTGCCGTCTGACGCTGCAAGTTGCCATCGCGTTCACCCGTGAGCTGCGACAAGTCCCGTGGGCCCAAGACCAAGAACTTCAAGCCCGACGCGTGCGAGAAGTATGATGGCAGGATACATCCGTCGAGTTCTCGATCTACACCATCGCGGTGCAAAGGCCGGAGGGCGCGACGAGAAGATCCTTGCCAACTACTTCCCACCGGTGCTCAAGCCTAACGTCGAGATCTTGGCTCATGCACTTGCCGGACGGCTCCATCTCTTCATGGGCGGACTGTGTCATCGGTTTGTCGGCGGCGTTCACAGTGACCACAAACCCCATGGCGAGAAAGACACTGCATTTGCTCGTCCGTAGGAAGGGAGCCTCGCGCAAGTACATCTGAGAGATTCAAACGGTGCAACACAACATCCAGACGTCCACCCGCCCGCGGTTATCGGCGCGTTCCATCGAAACGTCGCAACCGCCGGATGAGGAGGAGATGGCGATGTGCAAGATTAGAGATGTCGTGAGCTTTATGCTCTGGCGACATGTGTGCACGGGCTGAGGAGGGAGGAAGATCCCGGAGAGATCAAGGAGGCGAAGGATCTCGACAGTGAGGGCGCCGCCCCGGCAAGGAAGAATCGGAGGCGGAGCAATAGGAAGAGAAAAGCTAAAGATGTGCTAGCGGTCGAGCATTCCGGCAACGGAGACAGCTCTGACAAGGCCAAAGCCGATGACTCCGGCGAGGCCGTGGTAGCCGCCGACAAGCAGGATGGCTCCGGCAAGCGATATTGCAAGATCCACCGCACCAAGGGCCACGACCTCCAAACCTGCAAGAAAGTGGAGCAGATGGCGGAGCTACAGAAAGCTGAGTATGAGCGCCGCGACAAGGAGAGGGCCCAGGGAGGCGGCGGAGGATCCGGCAAGAAACCTCCCGTCCGGGGAGGGCACCGCGGCAAGGAGACAGGCCTCCCCGGGGTCGCGACAAGGATGAGGATGAAGATGAGGAAGGTGAAATGGAGGAAGATGAGGCGAGCGACCAAGAGTTTCGAAAGGCAGAGGTCTTTGTGCGTCGTGGCGGCGCCTGCCACGCCTCGCACCGCCAACTCAAGCGGTGGTGCGAGAAGTGAACGCGGCGGAGCCGTCCGTCGAAGTCAGCGCAAGCCCTGAAGTGGTCAGCCGCCCATCGTCTTCGACGTTGAGGATCATCGATCGCGTCCGCTGCGGTCGGGTGCTTACCGATGTTGGTCTCACCAACAATCCGCAACCTCAAGGTCACGAAGATGTTGGTTGGCGGCGAGGCGGCCTGAACCTGATTTCCTCGCGATTGCTCAAGAAACTCCAAATCCCGACAATGAGCTCGAAGAAACGGGTACATTTCAAGGGATAAACCGGGAAGGAGCAAGCCAAAGGGAAGATCACACTGCCCGGTGGCGTTTGGTAGCGAGCTGAATTTCGAGACGAGAGAAAGTCACATTCGATGTTGCTAACATCCCGTTGCCCTACAATGGGATACTAGGCCGTCTGCGCTCGCCAAGTTCATGGCAGCCTCTCCTCGCCTCTAACGTGCTTAAGATGCCTGGTCAGATAAGTGTCATTTCGTCCAAGGTGACAAGAAGGATGCGCTTATCCGCACCGACAAGATCTACCGGGAAGCGGCGGCCGTGGTAGAGCGCAAGCCACTTGCCGCCAAGCTCCCGGGGGAAGAAGAAGGCCAAGTCCGGCAGGATAGCTCGGTGCCCACTGCAAGCGCACCTCCCGGGCCTTCTTATTGCCGTCGACGACGTGCCATCGAGCTCCACCGGCAAGTGCAAAAAAGCAAAGGCAGATCTATCAAAATCTAAGCCCGGCAAGGACAGCTCTGGCGCCCACTTCGGCAAGCGCATCTCTCCGGAGTGCCGCGCTGCCGTCGAGGACGTGCCATCGAGCTCCACCGGCCAGTAAGGCGAAGAAAGCAACCAGTTCCGAACTTTTGAGTTGCATTCCCTGAAAATCCGTACCTTGTCTGAAGAACACTGTCTTGTGAGGGACGAATCGTGGCTAAGTTGCGCCCTTGATCTGTTTCGTGTCCGCTCAACAACAAAAGCGCGCTGCAACTAGCCCGACGAGTTCTTCTGCCGGGCAACACCCGCCAATGAACTCTTGACATCCCGCACCCGGCCGAGTGTGTTCGACCGGCGGGTTCCTCAAGGCGCGAGGGTGAAAACATACAAGGGAGGAAGACAAGGGAGAAGTACGGCCTCGCCGGATTGCAGAAGACGGAAAAGCTAAGTCGCTCGAGCTTGAGTACAGAGCCTTTTTAGTTCTAAGCTTTTATGTTATATTCCTCGAACATTCGTGCCTTGTACGATAAACCTGTCTAGAGGAACCAACTCGTGGTTAAGTTGCGTCCTTGCTTTGTTTCCGAGTCCGCTCAACAATACAAGTCTTGCAAGAATGGCCCTTTGAGAAGGTTTCTTGCGGAAACAACACCGCCAGTGGTGCTGATGTTCGCGACTCAGCCGGTGTGTTAGCACCGGCAAGTTCCCTAGAAGCGTAGGGTAGAAACGTACAAGGGACATAATGGAATAGAGGAAGTAACGTGGCAAGCCTTGCCGTGGGGCGTCCTTTGTATGAGAAACTTGTGCGCGGAGGAGCCGACTCATGGCTAAGTTGCGCCCTTGATTTGTTTTCGAGTCCGCTCAAACAATGAAAGTGCGTTGCAGCTAAGCCCGACGAGGTTTCTTGCCGGAGGCTACATCGCCCGGCGAGACTCTTGATGTTCCTTTTCGACAAGCGTGTATGCCCCGGCAAGTTCCCTAAAAAGCGTAGAGTATGAACATACCAAGGACGAAACATAGCATCGTGTTGCCCAACACGAAGTTACGTTACGAAAAGTAACTTATTACAGCGCTGTCTAAGTTGTTCTCATGACTGGAATAACAGCTGACAAGGAAAAGC
The DNA here is from genome assembly GCA_021437245.1 of Aegilops speltoides. Classification (NCBI taxonomy): domain Eukaryota; kingdom Viridiplantae; phylum Streptophyta; class Magnoliopsida; order Poales; family Poaceae; genus Aegilops; species Aegilops speltoides. The sequence goes on along the minus strand of CM038147.1, from coordinate 208,970,161 downwards.
GAAGGGCCTTTTGGCGCTGGGCCCGACAAACCGACGCTCTTTGGGCCTTGCAAGTACCAAGGCTCCCTCGCAGCTAGCCAGGGTCGCCGGGAGCTGCAATACCAGCGGCAAGAGCAAAGGAAAAGGGCGCAGGCTCCGGTGTCCCGACAAGCTAGAGTCGCCGGGGGCTGTGATATCAGATAAGCTTTCCATCCCTCTTCATGCATCCTTCTATGGACCGGGGGATGCGAGGCCATGTCCTTGAACGAACCCGCCTTGTATGGGAAAACCCATGCGTGGAGGGGCCGAATTGTGGCTAAGTTGCGCCCTTGATTTGTTTTCGAGTCCGCTCAACAAAACAAGTCTTGCTGCAACTAGCTTAGGCAAGGTTTCTTCTTGGAAACAAGACCGCCCGGTGGGTTTGATGTTCCTTTTCGGCAAGTGTGTTTGTGCCGACAAGGTCCCTCGAAGCGTAGGGTGGAAACATACAAGGCACAGGATCAAGTAAAGGGCGTAACCCGGCAAGCATTCCCCTCTTTTCACTAAAAAACATCCCATTCCAATACAAGTCCATAGAGGATGAAAAACATGAAAGAGAGGATTACAAGTTTTAAATACAGCTAAGGCCCGAAGGCTTACAAACTAAGAAGATAAGATGCCCGTAATCCCTCTCCTGTTTCTCTCTTCAGGAGGTAGGTCAAGGAGGCCTCGACAAGAGAAGCTTGCCAGGAAGGGCAAAAGGGGCGCCTAGGTGAGCTACGGGCGCCAGAAGACACCAAGAGAACACCCCAGGGGCCGGCGAGGAGCTTGGCGGAGACGGAGGCGCTGGAAGCATAGCTCGAAGACGGGGTGGTGGGACGTCAGCACGCTGTCGAGGGCGCCTCGCCCTCGTACTCCGACTTGACGGCCTTGCCGCCACCCCTCTTCCTCTTTCGCAGCCACCCTACGCCAGACGCCCAAGGAGACGGCCGGGAAGTTGAAGGCGGCGACCCGATGATGGGGTCGCCGGTGGCCTTGAGGCGACGACCGACGCCTAGTCGGACTCACCGCCCGCCGTCGTTGTCATTGTCGCTCTCCTCCTCATCACTCTCGCTCGAGAGTCTTCGCTTCTCGGAGGAGCTGTCTCGCAAAGATCTCGCCCGGTGCCAGAGTCCCGAAGACCTTGACGGCGAAGGTCGCCTCCATTAACTTAAAATGGAGGGTGAACCCGCCGTCAAGCTGTGGATCTTGGCGAATGTCTTCCACCCTCGATCGAATTACATCACGCCAGGGCTGGGGTTACGACACTAACTCGAGTGCCGCTGATCCCGCAGCCCCTCATGCGCAACTCCAACATCTCGGTGGGTCGGCTCCATCGCTTTTCGCAAATGGAGCCGAAGCCGAGGCGGCGACGAGGTGCTCGGCGCAGTTGATGAAGAACTCCCACGGTCGTCTCGGTATGGACCGCCTCGAGAGGAGCTGCCGGCGGAGAAGAGGGTGGCGCACCGCCCGGCCGCCTCTTCCCAGCGCCCGACCACGTCCTCGACCTCGTCATGCTGCTCGCGCCTCCTCTCCCCTCGTGGCCAGCTCCGCCACCACAAAGGGATAGGGAGAGGCGCTGCCTGGAGGCAACCCTCGCTGCCACCGTTGAAGGACCAGGATTCCCTCCCTCCATGGCAGAGGGGAGGAAGAGTAGCAGAAGTTGAAGCAAAGAGAAGATGAAGAAGAGCGAGATTTTTCTGCTCCCCTTCCGCCCTTTTTAAGGGGCGAAGCGAGGACCCGGCCGCCCCGCTCGGCCAATCGGAGCACGGGGAGGGCAGAGGGGCGGGGCCGGCCCACCACCTCCGCCCGTGACGGCTCGGTTTCCCACCTTCGCCGCTCACGACCCCACACGCATGGGAGCAGCGTGGCGGGAGGCGGCCGGGCGGCAGTGAGATGACCTCACCCCCGTGAATAAAGGCGGGCGCCTGCAAATCGCGCAAGACCACCCACCTCCCACGACGCCGCAATCGGCGTGTGCCATTGCGGGAGGCGCGGTGGACACGGGCCGGTCTGTGGACCCGTGCCACGCGTGCCGCAGATTGTTTTGGGCTGGCCCAACAACGCTCGGCACGATGTATGGCCCGGGCAGGGGCTCTGTCGGTGTACTAAAGTAGGGGTACCTTAGTACCCGAACTTCTGAGCGGCAAATGAAGACCAGCGGCAAGGCTTGTAGGGCGCCATGAGACCCTCCACCATTCCTTATTACTGCCATTCAAGAGCAAAGTACTAACCAAGAAAACAAAGGCCCGAAGAAGAGGAGCTTGCGGAAGATAACAAGGCATCACCGGAAGACTTGCACAAGGCGCCCAGCGTCCGGCAAGGCGGCGGCACGCAAGCTTGCCGCAAGCACAACAAGAAGAAGGGCCGCGACAAGGCACTTGCCGCGGCGAGGCTGCCACCAAACTCCAGTAAGATCCGTGACGTGTCATCACAAGGCCATCCCAAGGGCACGTGGCGAGGCACTCTGCAGACCATGCGGGCGAGGTGGCAAACGGAGGTGACAGAGACGCCATCGTGGCGGCCGTGGCTCACTTAGCAGTCACTCCTCTGCCTTCTTTGAGGCGGCAGGACGGGCATTAAATGCCCTTGTCCCTGCCGTCAGTTTTAGGTAGGGGACACTTTGTTGTCCTTGTTGTACCAACCTGCGTTTTACCGTTCTACCCCTCTTCCTCTGCTGCCACTGTTGGTGCCCCTTGAGACTATAAAGGGAGGCCCATGCGCGCGTAGAAGGGGTTCGGTGCATTCGACACCCACAACACTACCATGCGCTCGCATGCTCGAGCAAGATCAAATCTAATCACCAAAGCAGCGAGGGGTTTTATCTCTCCCGAGAGCCCAGCCGGGTAAAATTGCTCGTCTCCCAGCGGCTCGACCTCGATCTGCTCTGCGCCGCCTCCGCTCCCTACTTGGGACTAGAAGGGGCCCCCGTGCCCCATAGGTGCTCGAGGCCACAGAGAGACACGCCCCGACAAAAATATACTGAATTGAAGAGATAAGTGCAAGAATTATAAATTTCCCACAATATTTTTCCAAAGTTTTCTATATGGAGGGAAGGATTTTTGGAAAGTAGGAAATAGAAAAAGACTCTGAAATTAATAAAAGATCTAACATAATTCAAATTTTATTTCTATCAAAATTTTATTTAATAAAATCATGGTTAAAATTTTGGGGTGTTATAGAAGCTCACTACAAAAAAAGACACATCCGTGACATTTTGGCCTGAACGAAAAATATTATGTCATGCTTATGACAGTTCTATGACGATAATTGTGACAAAACCACGTATCATCATAGATGTTGTGGCTCCGACTTCTATGACAGAAAATGGGCTTTTCGTCCTGGGCGGGCCGGGGACGCACCTGCAAGATATTCTTTGGGCCGTCCATGACATAAAAAATCATGGTAGAAGTGCGGGCGAGGAAATTTTCGCGGAGTTCGATTCTGATGGATTGGCGGGGCGAGCGATGCTGCTTGTGGTTTGCATGTTTCTCTCGTACGTGCGCATGGTGCGAGCCGTGTTGCTATAACTGAACCCGAGCGGGAGGCGTTCACTTACTAGACCCGGGCGATCGCGTGCTGCCACGTACTGAAGCCGATAGATCGATCCCTTCGCTGCTAACTGAACCCGACCGACTCCTTGCTGCAAACTGAACCCGATGGATCACTACTGCTGCTTACTGAAGCCGATCGAACCCCCGTGCGAGACGTAGCTAGCCGGTTTGGATTGCCTCTAGATGAAGAGTACCCGTTGTTTCCGCGCGTGCGATACGTTGAACGAGTCAAGATGTGGTGAGTCGAGCCGGTTGGGTTGACTGTAGATGAACAGTCCCCGGTGGGGGTTGCATGAACAGGACCCCGGTCGTGTGTAGGCAGTTGCCGCTGTATGAACAAGTCCCCGTGGTAGTACGCGGTTGCTGCTGGATGAACAGGACCCCGTGGTAGTATGTCATTGTCGCTGGATGAACAGGTCCCGAGCAGGCCTCCGCACACCCAACCGGTTGTTGTGGATGAACAGGACCCCGTGGAGGCTGGATGAACAGTAGCCTGTGGAGTCCCGTTTTGCGATACGCTACACACCCCTCCGATGAACAGGACCCCATTTCGACCGTAGGTGGTCGAAGAGAACTCGGTTTCCTCTGTTTTGCAGGACACAAGACCCGTTTCGATGAATAGGACCCGGTTTGAGTTGTTCCGTCCAAGTCAGTTGGCTCCCGATGAACATGACACATTCCGACCCAGTCGCTTGCCTCCCAATAAACACGACGTGGTTTCCTCCATTCTGACCCAGCCGGTTTGCTGCCGATGAATAGGACACCATCGTTGTATGCGTTTGAGACCCCGCCCGTGTGTATGTACGTAGCCATCCTTAGTTTCTTGCAGCGTGGTTGTACGTACATGTACATGATTTATACAGGGCTGCCTTAGCTGCTACGTCACACATGCCGCTCCTTGCTCAGCCACGGTTCATCCTTGCAGAGAGACCGAAGGACCGGTATGTACGTACACGTTCGCGACCAAAGAGACAACCCTACGTACGGTTCGACCGGGTGCATCCCAGCTGTTAGGGAGGATAAGGAGGCACTTCCTTGCATGCGAAGATATAGCTGATGGGTCCCAGCTGTCAGGGGGGAATCATGTAACATCCCAATTTTTAATTTGGATGTTTATAAATAGATCATTCATATGCATCCGTGATTTATGCATTTTTGCCCCATTTGTATTATTTGATTTTGATCCATGGAACTTTGAGCAACTCAAGGACCGGAAGAGAGAATTGGAAGTTTCCTTAAATCCAAATTTTGAAAATTCTTTTCATTCAAACTTTGGAGTGGATCAAATTTGGTTTCACTAAATTCATTTCCATTATTTCAAAAATAAAATAAAGAGAGAAGATAAAAGGACTTCTTCAAAAACAGAAAAGAAATATTGGAAATTTGTCACACCCTAGCTAGTTCATGCATTAGAGTGTTGCATCATGTCTATTCCATTCAACAGAAACTTGAAATGGGGATGACAGAACCCCCAGCCCCCTCTGAATCCAACTAGGGCTTACTAAAAATATTTTCAATGAACCTGAAATGCCTTCTAAAATGTCCATCATTTTTGTCTTGGTTCAGAACCTCTGCCAAAAGTGGTGCACAATTTTCTAGGTCATCCTAAGGTCTTTGAATTAAATCATAAGTATTTGAATTTGGGCATTTAAAATTTATAAAATATTTTAAATGTTCAAATAATCCTAAACTAAAATGTTCCATGTTGTTTATATTTTAAATAGTGGGCATGAGCAGTTTGGGGATTTTTGGAGTTGCTTAGGTATTTCTAGAAAATCCACAAAGTGACAGAAAAGAATAGAAAACATAAATAAAAAGAGAGAGAGGGAACTAACCTGGCAGCCCACCAGCCAGCCCACCTAGCCGGCCCAGCCCAGCCATCGCTCAGCCAGCTGCTTGGCCGCCCCATGAGCAGCCAGTGCTCGGCGTCGACACAGGCGTGCCACGCAGCTCTGCCGCCGCTCTGCTTCCTCCCCTCGTCGTTCTGCCGCCCTGGGTCGATCACCCACTCCTCCCTCGAGCTCACAGACACGCCCCCTCCTCCCTAGCTCCTCCCCCTCGCTCTCCCGCACCATGGTCGACGCCACCGCCGCCGCACCATCGCCGTAGTCGCGCTCTCCGTCCTCCCTGCGCCGCGCCACCATGTCCAGGAGCGTCGCTGCCCTCCGTTCCTTCGAGCAAGCCGAGCCCCGAGTGCTCGCTTGCACCGAAGCCACTGCACCGACCTCGTTCGACCCTGCCACCGCCGGAGATCCCTTTCGTCGTCGCCGCCGCACGAGCTCGTCCCCGACCACGCTGTCTGCTTCGTCGAGACCGCCGTGAGCCCAGCTACCTCCTCCCCCTTCCTTTTCTTGCTCTCATGCACCACGGCGAGTGCACGGAGCTTCACCACATGCGCCGCCGCCGAGCTCGTCGCCGACGTGTCTCCGGCCAACCACCGGCCACACCACCATGTCCAACGCACTCACCGCAGCCCCAGGAGCCCAACGCACCTCACCACGAGCCTCGCCGTGTCCCGTAGCCTCGGGTCCGTCTTCACCCGACTCCGGCGACCGCCAAAGTCGTCGCCGGCAACGTTTCCGGCCACCCCGAGCTCAACCACCACCACCAAGAGCTGCGGCTTGCTCCCAGCTACACGTAGATGCCCTCCGCCGCTCTTTTGGCCGTCGGAACGCACAAATGCACTTCCACCGCCGCGTCTGGCCTCGCCGGCGGCTAAACGCCGGCGTGTTTGACCCTTGACTTTGACTAGGGTGGGTCCAGGTTGACTCCCCTGAGTCTATGACAAGTGGGGCCCCCCTCTGCTAATTAACCCAGATTAGTTTTAACTAAATTTAGTTAGTTTAATTAACTACTGACACGCGGGATCCACTGGTCAGTTTGACCTGGACCAGCTCCATTGACCACTGACGTCGTCCTGACGTAATGCTGACGCAGTAAGTTATTTACTGGAATTATTTTTACACAGGAAATTCTAGAAAATACCACAAACTTCAAAAAATCATAGAAATTAATCTGTAGCTCCAAATGCAAAGTGTTATATATGTAAAATGATCAGAAAAATCCAATCTATCCATCTGTACTGCTTTCATGCATGTTTAATCAAGCTAACCTGCTGTTTAATACAGAACAAGATAAAGCACTTAAAAGGGCCACTTATGAGTTTGAAACTTGAATCTTTGGTTCAAAATAGTTCAAACCCATCTGGTCCTAGTTGCATTAGCCCAATACACTCATTTTGCCATGTCTCATGCATGCATCATATTGTTGCATATTGTTTGGTGATGATTGTGTATCGGTGCTCTCTGCGGCGAGTCACCTTCGAGAATCCGTGATTACTAACGAAGAACAATACCGATTGCACCGACCCATCGAATCAAGCAACCAACCATTTGATCATATCGATACAATCCCATGTTCTCGCTACGCTCTCTTTTCTGCATTAAGACAACGCGATTCAAAGCTGCTGTGTGTTTGCGGTAGTTGAACCCATTTCCTCTGCATGACTGTCATTGCCACGATAACTAGATGAAACCCACTAGCATGTGTAGGAGTTGATTGAGCCATGTGTATGTGTTGTTCCTACCTTGCTATGCCTGCTATGCTTAGAGTCGTGTCAGGTCTGGTTCATCTGGGTGATGGGCTAGAGTGAAATGATCGGGTCAGTTTGAGAGTAATGTGTTGAACACGATTTGGTAAAGTTATCGATGAGAGGCCATGTAGGAGTACATGGTGGGTTGTTTCATTGAAGCCGTCCTTAAGCACTGAGATCTATATGTGTGATTTAAGATTCAGCTACTACCATACATTGGGCCCTGAAATATGACCCTTTCGACTTCTTATTCACCCTAGTCCTCTGTCCAGGAGTTGGAAGTAGTTTACATTGTTTGTAGACTCTTTGGAGGCCATGGACAGCATGACCATGGGGTGGGCTGTGATCTGTAGGTACGTGGCACGGTGTACCGGATGCCGTTAGGTATCTCGGGAACCTGTTCACATCGTTCGGGGCCGTATGTGGAAACCTCGGCGGACTCCTGCGGATGGAACTGAATAGGCGATAAACTGGACTAGAGACTTAGGTGTTTAGGTAGGTCGTGGTCTACACCCACGTCGGCTTTAAGCTTGAAGTCTGCCGAGCACATGTCGTGTGCGAGGCGCTAAGTGGTGGAAACATGTATGAAGAAGTACACCCTGCGGGGTTAACATCATCTATTGAATAGCAGCGTCATGATAAGGACTACTCGGTTGCCTATACGGTTCATAGACAAGTAAATGGAAACTACTAAAGCCTCAAGATAAGCGTGAGTGCGAGGATGGTTCTTAGTAGGAAGGCGGAGGTGGATCCTCGGTAGTGTATTGAAGTGGTGAGTAGTGGACTCGTGTCATAAAACCATTTCAAGTTGGAGTCTCGTAGGATAGTTTAGCCAAGAGTCAAAGCTGGCTTGCTGCAATAACCCCACCAACCCTTCTTGATAATGTGCATGTATGTAGGATCGATGTAAGTCTTCTTTGAGTACCTTTGTACTCATGTTGCTTTAATTTACATTTTTCAAGATGCTACAACCCCTTAAGCGGGTTCTTCGTGAGCGTTGACATCGATGAGTAGACTAAGGCCCAAGGTGGTGATCTGAGCTTGTGAAGGACCATGTAGTATAGCTAGGCTTACCCAAGCCTCTTTTATTTTACTAGTTATGCGTACTCGGACAAGTTACTTCATTGTTGGCTTGTATGCTTGTATGACTTGAATGTGGGTCGTGTGACCCGTACTTGTGTGTATGCTATGTATGGCTCTCTGAGCCTTTAAATAAAATACTTGTGTTGTAGAGTCATGTTGTGATGCCTTGTTGTATTTGCACATATCGAGCATATTGTGTGTATGATTGAAATGCTTGGTATGTGTGGGATCGACTATCTAGTTGTTTATCTTTAGTAGCCTCTCTTACGGAAATGTCTTCTAGTGTTTCAAGCGAGCCATGGTAGCTTGCTCTTTGCTTGAACACTTAGGCTGGCGGCATGTGTCCTTCTTCGCTCACAGGTACATCCCTTGAAATGTCAGCGTTAGTACTGGAGTCTGTTAGCCTACTACAGCCCGGTTTACGAGTCTGCTAGCCCGATGCTACAGCCCGGATTCACTTTCGATGATGGCCAAACACGTTCGATCTTTGGGTCATGGATGCTGTCCTGTAAGTCTGTGCCACTTTGGGTTTACGACTAGCCATGTCACCGGGCTCCTTATCATATGGATGCTAGCGACACTATCATATATGTGTGCCAAAAGGCATAAGCGGTCCCGGCAAAGGTAAGGCGACACCATGGGAATACCGTGCGTGAGGCGCAAAGTGATATGAGGTGTTACAGGCTAGATCGATGTGGCATTGAGTCGGGGTCTGACAGCGTTGGCATCGAGCGGACTGCCTGTAGGTTCTCCAAGCCAAACTGGTCGATGTTGAGTCTAGAAATGCTTTAGTTATATGTAGGGGAATTGATTTTGGGATGGTACGTATGGCTCTTTTTACTCCTTTATCTCATGGCATTCTGATCTGAGTCAGTCCATTCTTCCACCGGGGGTTAAGGATTAGGATCTCTTCTCTCTATCAGGTTCACGTGTTACTAATCAGTAGTACCTTATAGGTTTGATGATTACAAGCCTAGTTCAGTTCTACTACCCTGTTATGTTGTTAAGTTGGACCTAGAACCTTGATATGGTATTGTTGAGTGTCTATGCAATTTTTTGTAAAATGTCTCAAAATCCTTTTTGAGCATTTACAGCCGTTATGTTGTCCAAGTTCTGCTAGAAATTCTAATGCCTTTGCATTGTGGTTGTGCTTTCAGATGCCAACTCGTGATCAAAACCAAGTGGTTCACCTGACCCGGTGCATCGACGTGCCCGGTCATATGGCTATGTTAGTCCGGGTAATGATCGAGACGGGTTACCGTTGGTATCCCGAATACACGGTCGAAGAGTAGTTCCGAGACTTTAATCAAAGCCAATATCTACGCCTTTGTCGAGGATATTTCCCTCTTATCCTGGTTCTACCGAGCCCCTCCACTGTTCCTATGGACTCGGTGTTACTATTGAGATGGCTGTGCAAGATGTTGCCTATTCTATGATGACCATCATGCGAGTCAGGACTGGCCTGCTTCGGAACACCGACTTCCGGTATATGCCAGCTTCACTCCCTGGAGCGTAGGGGTATCTCCGGGCTATCTATGCTGACTCCACTCAGGAGGACTCACTAACTCGCACCACTGCCGAGATGCTCGAGGATAAGGACCGAGAGAATCGGGCCTTGAGACTGGAGCTTTTTAACACCCGTGCTGATAACTGGGCCACCTTGACTCGGTTTGCACCGGTTGTGCAAGCTGGATATATGGATATGAGAGACCTGTATCCTGTTAGATCTGCTCTACCAGACATGATGGATTGGTGTGATGTGGGGGGCATCACCCCACCTCGTGGTCCCCGCAGGCCACCGTTTGTTGGTCCAAGACCTCACCCTAGCCCCTATGGTCCACAGGCTCCTCAGGACCATCTGTTCCCGGATGCTCACGTTGAACTTCCAGGCTATGGAGGAGACTTCTATGAGAACTACTACGGAGATGTCTGAGTTAGTAGTAGTTCCACTAGTATTGTAATAGTTGTATTTCCACTGTCCTGCGTGACTTGTGGAATATGACTTAGTGTGTATCAATTCCGAAGGTGTAGGAAAAATAATGTATAGGAGCTTGGAATGCCTCCGATGAGATGTAATCTTCCTTTCACCATAGTAGTACTTTGTTTGGTCTTGTACTAAACCTTGTATGGTGTGTATGACGATGGAATAAAAGAAGCAGTTTCTGTATCTACCATGTCATACGGATGATCATCTTGCATTCCGAGTTATCCATTACATTCTACATTTCTATGTCAGAATCTTATCATCCTGGACTAAACCATTGTCTTATTTTCCTAGGATGGTCAACACCCGCAACAACCCTGCTCCTCCAGAGCAGGCCGAAGGCAGCAGAGTTGGGGAAACAAACCTGCCTCACCCTCCTTCTCTGGCTGAAGTTATGCTGGAGGCTGAGAGAAACAAGCGGGAGACCAACCGTTTGTTGGAACACATCGAACAGAACACAGCACAGCATCCAAGGAACAACTTGGTGTCGCTCAGCGACTTCATCAAGTTACACCCACCTACCTTCCACCACTCCGTCGAGCCTCTCGACGGCGATGGTGGCTTCACAAAGATTACTCACAAGCTACGTTACGCACTTTCGTGGCGAGGTGATAAGGTCACCTTTGCTGCATATCATCTCGAGGGCCCTGTTAGTCTCTCGTGGGAGAACTATGAATGCACCCAGCTGGTCATGTCACTACTTGGGCAGAATTTAGTGAGGCTTTCCGTGAACATCACATTCCGGAAGGTCTTATGGACCGTAAATGTGAGGAGTTCTGCAGTTTCACCCAAGATCGACTCTCTGTGGACGCTTACAGCAGGGAGTTCAGTAACCTAGCACGCTATGCCACTAAAGAAGTCTCCGCTGATGCCAAGAAGCAGGCAAGGTTCCGCAAGGGACTTAGCCCCGAGCTTCGCCGAGATCTCCGTCTGCATGAGTGCACCTCTTTTCAGAAGCTTGTGAACAAAGCCATCAGTGCTTAGACGGGTCAGACTGATTTCGAAGCAACACGCAATCATGGCCGTGACTTGGGTTCCTCTTCCGGTGCTGGACCACAGAAGCGCCGGGTATGGGTGCCTAACACTGCCCTGCCACCCAGGTTCACACCGAGGCCATCCTATCAGGCGCCTCGTCCAGCTCAGCAGTATGCACCAGCTAAGCCCTATGGTGGGCCAACCAACAATGCTCCTCCACGCACCAGCCCCGTGACGTGCTTCAAGTGTGGGGAATCGGGCCACTACATGCACGAGTGTCCCCAGACCAACCCCAACCAGTCTGGAAAAGCTGTTGGCCGTGGCAAGCCAGCAGGGAAGGTGTTCTATGCCAAGCCGGCCTGGCCATGTGAATTGTGTCTCAGCTGAAGAGGCCTAAGAGGATCCCAACGTCGTTCTCGGTACTCTCCTTGTTAATTGCCACCCGGCATCTGTTCTTTTCGATACTGGAGCATCTCATTCATTCATATCCGAAAGCTATGCTCATCTGCATAACACCACATTCTGTGATATGCCCACCTCCATGGTAATGCAAACCCCGGGATCCAAATGGCAAACTTCTAGAGTAAGCCATGGAAATGAAATTCAGGTCGACAGACTTGTTTTCCTTGCATCTTTGATAGCTCTCAAATCTTCGGATATTAATATCATCTTGGGTATGGACTGGATGTCAGCCCATCATGCCAAGATTGACTGCTTCTCTAGGACTGTTCAACTCACGCACCCTTCGGGAAAGATAGTCAATGTCTTGACCCGAATAATGGCAACAACTATATTCTCTTAATGCGGTCCTTGCGGACCTCGAAGACGTTTCCGTAGTCCGTGACTTTCCGGATGTCTTTCCAGAAGAATTGCCAGGTATCCCACCTGACAGAGATGTCGAGTTCATGATAGATCTCATTCCAAGAACCGTCCCAATTTCTAGAAGACCCTATAAGATGGCACCACTAGAACTAGCCAAACTTAAGAAACAACTCGATGAGTCCTTGAAAAAGGGTTTCATCAGTCCTAGTTCATCTCCATGGGCTTGCCCCATCCTCTTCTTCAAGAAGAAGCATGGTACGGACCGGATGGTTGTAGATTATCGACTCGTCAACTTGGTCACAATTAAGAACAAGTATCCGCTCCCCAGGATCAACGATCTGTATGATCAGCTCACTGGATCCTCAGTCTTTTCTAAGATGGATTTGAGGTTGGGCTACCATCAAATCAAAATCGAGGAGCGGGACATTCCCAAAAGCGGCCTTTGTTACTCGTTACGTAATCTGAGTACACCATCATGTCCTTTGGTTTAACCAACGCTCCAGCCACCTTTTCTCGGTTAATGAACTCAATCTTCATGGAGTATTTGGATAAATTAAATGTAAGTGGTTTACCTCAATGATATACTCATCTACTCCAAGAGCGAGGAAGAACATGCGAACATCTAAGGCTAGTGTTGATGAAACTTGAGAGCATCGCCTTTATGCCAAGTTCTCTAAATCACAATTTTGGTTGCGAAGTGACCTATCTAGGACATGTAATTTCGGTAAAGGTATTGCTATCAATCGGCGAGTTCAAGCCGTCCTTAATTGGACTCCACAGAATCGGTCAAGCAAGTTCGGAGTTTCCTCGGCCTAGCAAGCTATTTTAGCGCTTTGTCGAGAATTTCTCCAAAGTTGCTAAACCTCTAACTGAACTCCTCGGGAAAGATAAAAAGTTAAGTGGACTCCACAATGTGAGCACAGTTTCCGAGGCGAAAAGGCGTTTGACTTCGCTCCCGTACTGGTACCACCAGATTTCTCCAAGGACTTTGTTATCTATTGGGATGCCTCGCGACAAGGACTAGGTTGTATTATCATGCAAGATCGACACGTAATTGCTTATGCTTCATGGCAATTACACCCACATGAGAAAACTACCCTACTCATGATCTAGAGCTTGCGGTGTAGTCCATGCACTCAAAACACGGCGACATTACCTCCTCGGTAATCGTTGTGAAATCTTCACTGATCACCAAAGTCTGAAGTACATATTCACCCAACCGGATTTGAATCTCAGGCAAAGACGTTGGGTCGAGTTGATCACAGATTTCGACTTACGGATAACTTACACCCCAGGAAAAGCCAACGTCATGGCTGATGCATTAAGTCGTAAATCTTATTGCAACAATCTGATGTTGCAACAAAGTCAACCACTTCTCCACGAGGAATTTCGGAAGCTTAATCTTCACGTCGTTCCTCAAGGATTCCTTTCCACCTTGGTGGCGAAACCTACTCTTACGGATCAAATTATCGCTGCCCAAAAACGAGATAAAGGAATATCTCGAATCAAGGAGAACATTGCTAGCGGAGATGCTAAATGTTTCTCTACAAATGATCATGGTGTTGTGTACTTTGAGAACCGTCTAGTGGTTCCCAAGAACCAACACTTACGGTAGTTGATCCTTAGGGAGGCTCATGAATCTCCTCTCACCATTCATCCCGGTAGCACTAAGATGTATCGGGACCTCGCCCGGAGGTTACGGTGGACTAGGATGAAGAGAGACATTGCTCGATTTGTTGCTAATTGCAGCGTCATGCGTCCGTAAAAGCGAGCATCAGCGGCTCTTGGCACCCTTCAACCCTTAGCTATTCTGAATGGAAATGGGACAAAATTGGTATGGACTTCATTACGGTTTTCCCGGGACCAAGAGAGGAATAATGCTATCTTAAATCGTTATCGATCGTCTTTCTAAAGTGGACCATTTCTTTCTGTTAGCGAGTATAACCGCTAGTCGGTTAGCGAGACTTGTACATCTCCCGAATAGTGTCTCTCCATGGTGTTCCACTTTGAAATTAACTTCGGATCGAGGAAGTCTCTTCACCTCTCGATTTTGGGAAAGTTTCCAAAATGTTATGGGAACCCGCCTTTCCTTTAGCACCGCCTTTCACCCTCAATCAAGTGGACAAGTAGAACGCGTCAACCAGATTCTAGAAGACATGCTTCGAGCTTCATTATCTCATTGAATGGATTGGGAAAAATGCCTTCCATTTGCGAATTTGCTTATAACAACAGCTATCAATCTAGCTTGGGTAAAGCACCTTTTGAAGGTCTCTATGGGCGAAGGTGTCGAGCGCCTCTTAAGCGGTGAAAACCGGGGAAAGACAATTCTTTGGCGGATATGATCGAGAAGCGAGAAAAACAAGTTCGCATCGTTCGTGAAAAGTTGAAAACAGCCCAATCTCGTCAAAAGAGTCAATATGACCGACAACATAAGGCTATGACTTTTGCGGTTGACGAGAAGGCTTAACATCGTTTCAGTATCAAAGGCAAATTGGCTCCTTGCTACATTGAACCTTTTCGCATTCTTGCCAAACGAGGAGAAGTTGCCTACCAATTGGAACTACCTCCGCACCTCTCCAGAGTCCACGATGTCTTCCACGTTTCTCAACTCAGGCGTTGCTTCTCGGATCCTATCCGTGGAGTGGACCACGAAATGCTTGATCTTCAATATAATCTCACATATCGAGAATACCCCGTTCGTATCCTCGATCAAGCCGAGCGTACCACTCGACGACATAATATCAAGTTTCTCAAGGTTCAATGGTCGCACCATTCTGAGAAAAAAGCAACTTGGGAAAGGGAGGATCGTCTTGACTTGAGTATCCGCCTTCTTCCGGAGGAACCTAAATCTCGGGGCGAGATTCTTTTGAGTGGGGTGAGTTGTCACACCTAGCTAGTTCATGCATTAGAGTGTTGCATCATGTCTATTCCATTCAGCGAAACTTGAAATGGGGATGACAGAACCCCACCCCTCTGAATCAACTAGGGTTTACTAAAAATATTTTCAATGAACACGAAATGCCTTCTAAAATGTCCATCATTTTGTCTTGCTTGAGAACCTCTGCCAAAAGTGGTGCACAATTTTCTAGGTCATCCTAAGGTCTTTGAATTAAATCATAAGTATTTGAATTTGGGCATTTAAAATTTATAAAATATTTTAAATGTTCAAATAATCTAAACTAAAATGTTCCATGTTGTTTATATTTTAAGCAGTGGGCATCTGTGATTTGGGGATTTTTGGAGTTGCTTAGGTATTTGGAAAATCCACAAAGTTCTGAAAAAGAATAGAAAACATAAATGAAAAGAGAGAGAAACTAACTGTTAGCCCACCAGCCAGCCCACCTAGCCGCCCAGCCCAGCCACGCTCAATGAGCTGCTTGGCCGCCCGAGCAGAGCAGCCAGTGCTCGGCGTCGGCACCAGGCGTGCCACGCAGCTGCCCGCTGCTCTGCTTCCTCCTCGCCGCGTTCGCCGCCTGGTCGATCACCCTCCTCCTCGAGCTCACAGACACGCCCCCTCCTCCCCAGCTCCTGTCCCTCGCTCTCCCGCACCATGGCCGACGCCACCGCCACCGCACCGTCGCCGTAGTCGCGCTCTCCATCGTCCCTGCGCCGCGCCACCGTGTCCTGGAGCTTCGCCGCCCTCCGTTCCTTCGAGCAAGCCGAGCCCCGAGTGCTCGCTTGCCCCGAAGCCACTGCACCGACCTCGTTCGACCCCGCCACCGCCGGAGATCCCTTTCACCGTCGCCGCCGCACCAGCTCGTCCCCGACCACGCCGTCTGCTTCCTCGAGACCGCCGTGAGCCCAGCTACCTCCTCCCCCTTCCTTTTCTTGCTCTCGTGCACCACAGCGAGCGCATGGAGCTTCACCGCACGCGCCGCCGCCGAGCTCGTCGCCGACGTGTTTCTGGCCAACCACCGGCCACACCACCATGTCCAATGCACTCACCGCAGCCCCAGGAGCCCAACGCACCTCACCACGAGCCTCGCCGTGTCCCATAGCCTCGGGTCCGTCTTCACCCGACTCCGGCGACCACCAAAGTCGTCGCCGGCGACGTTTCCGGCCACCCCGAGCTCAACCACCACCACCAAGAGCTGCGGCTTGCTCCCAGCTACACGTAGATGCCCTCCGCCGCTCTTTTGGCCGCCGGAACGCACAAATGCACTTCCACTGCCGCGTCTGGCCTCGCCGGCGGCTAAACGCCGGCGTGTTTGACCCTTGACTTTGACTAGGGTGGATCCAGGTTGACTCCCCTGAGTCTATGACAAGTGGGGCCCCCCTCTGCTAATTAACCCAGATTAGTTTTAACTAAATTTAGTTAGTTTAATTAACTACTGACACGCGGGACCCACTGGTTAGTTTGACCTGGACCAGCTCCGTTGACCACTGACGTCATCCTGACGTAATGCTGACGCAGTAAGTTATTTACTGGAATTATTTTTACACAGGAAATTCCAAAAAATACCACAAACTTCAAAAAATCATAGAAATTAATCTGTAGCTCCAAATGCAAAGTGTTATATATGAAAAATGATCAGAAAAATCCAATCTATCCATCTGTACTGGTTTCATGCATGTTTAATCAAGCTAACCTGTTGTTTAATACAGAACAAGATAAAGCACTTAAAAGGGCCACTTATGAGTTTGAAACTTGAATCTTTGGTTCAAAATAGTTCAAACCCATCTGGTCCTAGTTGCATTAGCCCAATACACTCATTTTGCCATGTCTCATGCATGCATCATATTGTTGCATATTGTTTGGTGATGATTGTGTATCGGTGCTCTCTGCGGCGAGTCACCTTTGAGAATCCGTGATTACTAACGAAGAACAATACCGAGGCACCGACCCATCGAACAAGCAACCAACCATTTGATCATATCGATACAATCCCATGTTCTCGCTTCTGCTCTCTTTTACTGCATTAAGACAACGCGATTCAAACTACTGTGTGCTGCGGTAGTTGAACCCATTTCCTCTGTATGACCTGTCATTGCCACAGTAAGTAGATGAAACCCACTAGCATGTGTAGGAGTTGATTGAGCCATGTGTATGTGTTGTTCCTACCTTGGTATGCCTGCTATGCCTGCTATGCTTAGAGTCGTGTCAGGTCTGGTTCATCTGGGTGATGGGCTAGAGTGAAATTATCGGGTCAGTATGAGAGTAATGTGTTGAACACGATTTGGTAAAGGTATCGATGAGAGGCCATGTAGGAGTACATGGTGGGTTGTTTCATTGAAGCCGTCCTTAAGCACTGAGATCTGTATGTGTGATTTAAGATTCAGCTACTACCATACATTGGGCCCTGAAATATGACCTCGCTCGACTTCTTATTCACCCTAGTCCTCTGTCCGGGGAGTTGCAAGTAGTTTACGGTGTTTGTAGCCTCTTGGAGGCCGTGGGCAGCCCCCGACCATGGGGTGGGCTGTGATCACGGTAGGTACATGGCACGGTGTCTGGGATGCCGTTAGGTATCTCGGGAACCTGTTCACATCGTTCGGGGCCGTATGTGGAAACCTCGGCGGACTCCTGCGGATGGAACTGAATAGGCGATAAACTGGACTAGAGACTTAGGTGTTTAGGCAGGTCGTGGTCTACACCCACGTCAGCTTTTGCTTGAAGTCTGCCGAGCACATGTCGTGTGCAAACGCTAAGTGGTGGAAACATGTATGAAGAAATACACCCCTGCAGGGTTAACATCATCTATTGAATAGCAGCGTCCATGATAAAGGACTACTTGGTTGCCTATACGGTTCATAGACAAGTAAATGGAAACTACTAAAGCCTCAAGATAAGCGTGAGTGCGAGGATGGTTCTTAGTAGGAAGGCGGAGGTGGATCCTCGGTAGTGTATTGAAGTGGTGAGTAGTGGACTCGTGTCATAAAACCATTTCAAGTTGGAGTCTCGTGGGATAGCTTAGCCAAGAGTCAAAGCGGCTTGCTGCAATAACCCCACCAACCCTTCTTGATAATGTGCACGTATGTAGGATCGATGTAAGTCTTCTTTGAGTACCTTTGTACTCATGTTGCTTTAATTTACATTTTTGAAAGATGCTACAACCCCTTAAGCGGGTTCTTCGTGAGCGTTGACATCGATGAGTAGACTAAGGCCCAAGGTGGTGATCTGAGCTTGTGAAGGACCATGTAGTATAGCTAGGCTTACCCAAGCCTCTTTTATTTTACTAGTTATGCGTACTCGGACAAGTTACTTCATTGTTGGCTTGTATGCTTGTATGACTTGAATGTGGGTCGTGTGACCCGTACTTGTGTGTATGCTATGTATGGCTCTCTGAGCCTTTAAATAAAATACTTGTGTTGTAGAGTCATGTTGTGATGCCTTGTTGTATTTGCACATATCGAGCATATTGTGTGTATGATTGAAATGCTTGGTATGTGTGGGATCGACTATCTAGTTGTTTATCTTTAGTAGCCTCTCTTACGGAAATGTCTCCTAGTGTTTCCAATTGAGCCATGGTAGCTTGCTACTGCTCCGGAACACTTAGGCTGGCCGGCATGTGTCCTTCTTCGTTCTGTGTCGTCCCTTGGGAAATGTCACGCGTTAGTCTGGAGTCTGTTAGCCCTTCTGTTCGGTTTACGAATCTGCTAGCCAGTCTACAACCCGGATTCACTTTCGTGATGACCGAACCGTCCTATCTTTGAGTTATGGATGCTGTCCTGTAAGTCTGTGCCACTTGGGGTTTCTGACTAGCCATGTCAGCTCGGGCTCCTTATCATATGGATGCTAGCGACACTATCATATCGTGTGCCAAAAGCATAAGCGGTCCGAGCGAAAGTAAGGCGACACCCGTGGGAATACCGTGCGTGAGGCCACAAAGTGATATGAGGTGTTACAGGCTAGATCGATGTGGCATTGAGTCGGGGTCCTGACAAAATTGAATTTGAAGTCTAAATATATTTGTTGGGTTTTATTTGCAATTCATTTTATTAGTTTAGCAAAAATGTTTATTTTTTTAAAAAACTTGCATTTTAGGCCAGATAAAAGTTCACAAGGGTCATATATAAGACCATATTACTATGTGAATTTTTCTGGGATATTTAGGCTTATTTTTATATGTCTTTTCGTGCTTTATTGTTGTTCAAAAAATGAATTTTTTTTAAAAAAAAGGGCCGCCAGCCCAACCGGCCCAGCCAGCCGCTGGCGAAGCCATGACCCAGCCAGGCCGATCGCTCGACCTGCCGAGCCCCAGCGTGGCCAGAGGCCAGCGAGCGCCCTCGTGCATAGAAAAAAGGGAGTCGCTCAGCGCCCCACGTCCCATGTTTCCCGTTCGCTCGTTCGTTCCCTCTTCCGTTCACGTAACTCGTCTCTCTTCCCCTGACGTTTGGACCCCACCCCTCCTCTTCTTCTTCCTCACATGAACGGACAACAGAAACGTACGCGTACCTCCCGATGTCGCTTGGTTTCCAATTCCTGGAAATCATTTCTCCAGCTCACTTCACGTCCAAGGAAGATGTCCTATAAATAGCCACGACTCTCCTGGACCGATTCAGTCGAAAATCTCTCGCCAAAACTACCTCTAGACGACGCACTCGACGTTCCAATCTCGCCTCAGAAGCTGCAATTCATCACAAGTTTCCGACGCCGGTGAGCCATCCCAAGCCTTATCCTTTTGCGTTCCGACTTCTCTCGATCCCTACAACCGTTTTAACAAGGTCTTTTGATTCCTCTCCATCTACAGAGGCCATCCCGACCACGTTGTCTTCACCAGAGCACCCGGAGCACCGAACTTTGCCGCTTCGTTTTGTCGCTGTTCGTCGTCCCTGATCATCACCGACTACACCACCGGACGAGCCACTCTCTACCGCATCTCCTAGACACCTCCACTGTCGCCCACGATCGCCGGAGCTGCCGCCGCCACCACGCCATAGCCGCCCCAGTGCACGTACGCTTCTCTCTAGGTTTCAGTTCGTTTCAGTCTAAAAAAACGTTTTTTTTACGGATCTGAATTCAAACATATCTGAATTCAAACTTCGTTAGGCCGTAACTCGAGTTTCGTAATTCCGTTTTAGGTGATTCTTTTTGCAAATCGAAGCTAGTGACATGTACTTTCTGTTAAAACCAAAACCATTTATTTTTGTTGCTGTAAAAATTACATTCTGTACAGAAACTTTATTTGGATGTTTTGGAGTTTTTCGAAGTCTTTTATTCGTTTCCTTTTTGATTCTTTTTGCTTGATTGCTTATGAGTGTCATTGCATGCTTCGTTAGATCATCCGGAGTGCGAGGCTTGCTACTACGAATCTTTAGGGTCCAACGATCATTAGCAAGGCAAGTTCACACTTTGATCATAATTTTTCAATACCCAGTTTTTTTACTATGCATTAGTTTTATCCTTAAAGATTGCATGAGTAGGATTGGGAACATGTGGTTATGCTATATAGTTCATGTGGTAGGAACCTATGACCTTGATCACCCCGGGAATATTCGTTATGTCATATATTGCTTAGCCATGCTCGTAGACGGGGATTGGTATGTGTGATCCATGCAAGTTGTGAGAGTTAATAATTTTAGGATAACCTAAGGTGGTAACTTTAATACACATCTGGGTGGAGTGTTTGGGGCACCTAGAAAAGCCAGTGTTTGCCCAAGGGGAATCCCGGAGCACCCATGTGATTACCCTAGGTCCGCCACCCAGGCTCAAAGGGATCATAAGATATTTCATGCCTAGAAACTTCCGTGTGTAGCCACAAGCCATTATGGGCTCTGGCATAGTTGAGTAAGTTGTGTGACCTCTTTCCGTGGTAGACTAGCTGATGTAGGGGAAAGTAGGTGTATCGGTCTACTCAGGGTTAAGGGCAAACGCTTCTGAAAGGCCATGTCTCGATCTTCCGATCATGGAGGTGGTCGAGTCTTGTGGGGAAAAGTGCGCAAACCTCTGCAGAGTGTACAAACTAATCATGATTAGCCGTGTCCCCAGTTATGGACAACTTGAGTATCTAGAAGTGAATTATTGGTTGATCTCATTGTCGTGGTTCTAAGTCTGACAGTAGAATAGGGGGGTAGGATTGGAAAGGCAAGATCCTAGCTATGGAGTAGTTGTACATGCAAGAGATTTACGAGTTCATGCCCTTCTTGGAGGAAATAACAGCCCTACGTCTCGGAGCCTGGAGCCGGTCGACTGGATTATATGCGTAAGAGTTACAGGGGTGCGAACCCTTTACACTGAGGAGGGGGTGGCTTATATAGAGTTTGCCAGACCCCTCCGGCCTTCAGTTATGTAGGGTTTAAGGTACATTAAGGTCGGGGGTTACTGGTAACGACCCACATAAAGTGCTATGATGACCATAAAAGCTACTTAATGACCGACCTTTTGTATGCAGAGTGACTTTAGATCTCATGGCGGTCGAGTGGTTGGCTTCATGGTCGAGTGACTTCAAGTCCGTCGAGTGGAATACTTCTGAGTTGACTGACAGGTGGTTTCTTCTAGAGATGTCCTTGGCGAGGGTACCTTGGACAGGTCCATGACCCTACCCTAGGTACATGGCTTCATCATTAGCCCCCGAATGGATCGAGGTTTGAGTGGGGAAGGAGTTGAGAACTCTTCCGACCCATTTTTCGTGCTATGAGTATGTCTTGTTACGGATCAATGAACTTAGGTGGCGGCATCAACTTCTTTTTCGATCGCCTTGATCCATTCTTTGTATCCGTCGAGTGAACTTTCTTTATTTGGAGAACTCGAGCAGCGAGCGGAGAAATCTCCCGTCGACAAGTTGCTCTGTAGCTCACGCAGTTTAGTGGGATTGAATTTGGGAAGCCTTGGAGGCGGAGGAGGCCTTGATGTCGGATGGGATAAGGCAGGAATGCCTTGATCTCCATGCCACCTTTTTCGCCACATATCGCACGCGCGACTACTGCGGGATTTGACAGGATCGCCCGGGCCTACCAGTCAGTCACTCGGAAGTAACCTCATATAAGGCGCCGGATGGGGGTTTGTGAACAGTGCGCTCTCATTTCCTCCCCTCTTCCTCAGACTTATCCGCCGCATTCGCTTCCATCTCAGTGCTGCTGCTCCGTGCGCATCTCGCCGGCGACGATGGTGAAGGAGAAGACGGCGGCCCTGGAGCGGGTGAAGAAAGCGACGGCGAAGGCGAAGGGAAGAGCGACTAGTCGGGGCGGATCTTCATCAAGGGCCAGCCTGCCGCAGGGCTGGATCCAGGGCGACTGGATCCGCTCGATGATCCGTCAAAAAGATCTTGACAACCTAGCCAATGAAGACTGATCCCCCATGGATCGGCGCGGCTCCCGGGGAAGGAGTCGGAGCCGCAGCCTCAGGAGGGTGAGTGTGTCCTCTTGGCCACCCATGTCGACCGTGAGTTTTCTTTGCCGCCTCACCCTTTCTTTCGGGGATTTCTGAATTTCTTTGGGGCGCAACTCCACCACTTCACACCCAACTCTATCATGTACCTCGCTGCTTTCGTGTCTTTGTGCGAGAATTTCTTGGGTTGTCGGCCTCATTGGGGTCTTTTCAAGCACATTTTCACCTGTCGCTCCCAGACGCTGAAAAAGGCCAATCTGAGTGACGAGAGAACACAAGTGATTCAGATGTGTGGGGGTCTTGGGGTTCAAATGAGGGGAAAAAGCTCTTTTCCGGCTATGATCCTACCCAAGTCGGTCCGTGGATGGCAGTCGACCTGGTTCTACTGCAAGGACCAGCCGACGCCAGGGCAGTCGACTGGACTCCCTCCTTTTTCCATGGACCGAGTGACAAGCCTTCCTCTTTGAAGGTGATCCCGGAAGAGAAGGAGCAGGTTAAGGTGCTGGTCGAACGTGTGGTCCAGCTTATCCGTGACGGAGTGACCAGCATGGACCTCTTGGAGGTCTTCCTCCGACGATGCATCCAGCCGCTTCAAGCCCGAGACCATCCGATGTGGTTGTATTCTGGCACTGAGGACACCACTCGGATCCACCCGGAGGAGGTCGAGGATGCCACGCCTGGAGAGGTGGTGGCAAGCATCACGAGGAACAAGGACAACCCCGAGGAGCCGGGAGGATTCCTCCACTCGACCAGATCATCTGAAGTAGACAAGGTCCAATCCTGCATCTTTGATTGTGATCCCTTTCTTCATTACATTTGCTTAAAATCAGTCGACTGACTTTTGTCTTGTTTGTTGTCTTACAGGCCACTACTGAGATGTACTCGATGCCCAACGGGGCGCAGGAACAAGTTGAGGAGGGAGGGGCGAGCGGAGGTGAAAGTGAGGAGGATTGGCAATCTGATGGTGAGGAGGAAGAGGATGACAACGACTCCAGTGAAGAGGAGAAGGAGGAAGTCGACCCTCCTCGTTCGGAAAGGCGATCCAAGCTCACCCACGACCCCGCGAACGAGCGTGGCCAAGTGACTACGCCTATTGGGCAGTCGTCAAAGCACCCTCGGACGACTTCTTCGGCACCGACTGAAAAAGCACCGAAGCATCCAAGAGCGTCGTCGTCGAAGCCGCCGAAGGCCTTGCCCAAGATGAGAATGACCATTCCCACCATCTCCGGGTAACAACGGAAGTTGTGTTTACTCATTTAGCATGGACAGACTCTTGGTCGACTTGTTGACTAACCGGTGGTTTTTGAAATCTGCGGTCTTTGCTACCTCTGAGACCTCCGCCAAGAACGAAGACCAGGAAATGGAAGACGCTGCCACCTCCAACCTTGGTACGATCTCTGTAGTTTCACTTTTGGTCGATTGGATTCTCGATTTTAACTTTGGATTTATTTTTTCTGTAGCTCCTCCTCATGTCATTGATCTCCCTGATGATGACGACGAGGCACCGCTGAGGCCGAGGAGGAACAGAAAGGCGCCGGCCGGCAAGACCACTCAGACTGCATCAGAGCCTGAGACATTGGTTCAGGAGGGTGGCAACATCACTCGGACTTCCCTGTCTTTCGCTGTGTTGCTGATGAGTGCTCAACCTTCGTCGTCGACTGCTAATCCGCCTTCCCTTTTTGCCACCCACCACGTCCCAGAGGACCAAGCGGGTGCTGCTAAGGAGGCTATACGCCAGGCGGGGATCATGATGGATCAGGTGAGGCGATTCGAGAAGCCAGCCAGGCGGCTTATGACGCTAGCTCAGCCCTTCAGAGCAACGTCCAGGTTAGTTGTTCACCGCTTGTTCTGTTAGGATATGCTATCTGAAGATTTTCTTTCTGAAGATCTTTGTATCTGTACACCCACTGGGTGTGTCGATTGAATTTTTGGATTGGTGGGGGCACGCTGAGTGCACCCACTGGGTGTAGTCCCCGAGACTATGGTAGACTGCTGGTAGTCGACTGTAGTCTTCATATTTTGAACGACTCGGTCTGGTCAGGCCATGTCGAATGGAATCCTGGAACCAGTGGGGGCACGCTGGGTGCACCCACTGGGTGTAGTCCCTGAGACCATGGTCGACTGCGGGCAGTCGACTAAGGTCTGAAGAACCTGTTTTTTTGGTAGATCCTGGCTGACTGCTGGCAGTTAGCTATAGTGCTATAGATTTAGGATCATAACCTCTTTGTCTCTTTCAGCCGACTGATCAGGCCGAGTCGGTAGAACCAGTGGGGGCACGCTGAGTGCACCCACTGGGTGTAGTCCCCGAGACTACTATTGAATATTTTGATTCGGCTGTAGTCTTAGAAATGCTACGATTTTTCTCTTAGTCACTCAGAAGCAACCTATCTTTGATGTCTGTCGACTGGCCCTTTGCAGAAATCTTGCGAGCTTGTGGCTCGCTATACTGAATTGGAAAACAAGCATATCCAGCTCGACCTTGACTTGAAGCTTGTCCAGGAGAACTTTAAGAAGGCGAAGGATGAAGCAAAAGGTATGTTTGGTGAGAATCTTGACGATTGTCTTTATCTTTCTGCCCATTCGTGATTCTGATCTCATTGTCATTTTGCAGATAAACTGAAGGAGGCTTTGAAGAAGAAGGACCATGACCTCGCCGAGGCATAGAAGGTGGCTTTGGACAAAACGAAGCTTGCGAAAGAAAAGCTAGCATCAGTTGGTAAACTTGAAGAGGAGAACACCAATCTGAAAGCTGCTCTCGACGCAGCCAACAAGGAGGTCAGCCGTCTGAAGAATGATAAGATAGCTCTGAGTGACAAGGCTAGCGAACTAGCGGGGAAGAAGAACGATCTGGAGGCTTATCTGGGAGGGCTCGCCAAGAAGTTATTCATCATGCTTGAAGGTAATCTCTTCTATCCGACTGACTTGTTATCATCAACTCATCATAGAACTGTTGGCTTAACTTCGAATTGTGTTTATAGAATTCTGCCAAAACTTTGAGGAGGAGACCAGTCGAGTGGAGACAAGCTTGGACCCCATTAACTCTACTGTGAAGGACGAAGCCGCTATGAACATGCTCCGACTGGAGTCTCGTGTTGCTGGTGTGCTTGACTACCTCGCTCGACTGAAGGTTGCGGTGTCGCGACTCGACACGACACTCTGGCCAGGAGAGACGCTTCAAAATGACCTCGAGTCTTTGATGACTCGGTGAATAGCGTTCGGTCGAGTGCAAGAATGGAAGAAGTCTTACGCGGTGCGGTGCGACGTTGCTCATCCTGGTCCGTGTTCCTTTGCAAGGATGTGTGAGAGCACAAGCTGGCGTCCATCAAAGTGGCCAATACCAAGAAGCACGATTTCCAGTCTTTCATGGAGACCTTCATTACTGCTGCCACTTGGATTGCTGACGGAATCGACCTGGACCAATTTGTCGCGCCTTCCAGTCCTCCACCTGAGGAGTAAAAAACTTCTATGCTTCGACTTAAATTTGCCTCAGAATATCGAGTGGTTTTGTAACCGATAAACTTTTACGGGCTTGATGCCTGAGCACTTCCGAATCCGTAGGAAGTTATCTGAACTTGGCTTATCATTGAATATTCTTGCATTTGCCTTCGAGCGAACTTTGTTCTTCACTCGGTATGTACTTTAGTGCTTGAGACGCAGCTCTGAGGTGGAAAGTCTAGTCGACCTGCACTTCATCGCTCTTGCAGGTAGGGATGGAGCACAGATTGCAGTCGACCTGCGTCCTTCAGGATCAGGATGGAGCCCACATTGTATTTGTGGCGTAGCTCAGAAGAAGAAGGTAGCAGTCGACCTGCACCACGTCATCCTTGCGGAGCGCATGTTGTATTTGTGGCGTAGCTCCGAAGAAGAAGGTAGCAGTCGATCTGCACCTCGTCATCCTTGCAGAGCGCACGTTGTATTTGTGGCGTAGCTCCAAAGGAGAAGGTAGCAGTCGACCTACACCTCGTCTTCCTTGCAGATCAGAATGGATTAAATACTTAGGCGAGTACTGGACTGCAGTTAAGCCCCCGAGTGGGAGGATTGCTCTCCACTCGGTAGGATTTTCAAATACTTAGGCGAGTACTGGACTACAGCTAAGCCCCCGAGTGGGAGGATTGCTCTCCACTCGGTAGGATTTTCAAATACTTTGGCGAGTACTGGAATGCAGCTAAGCCTCCGAGTGGGATGATTGCTCTCCACTCGGTAGGATTTGCAAATACTTAGGCGAGTACTGGACTGCAGCTAAGCCCCCGAGTGGGAGGATTGCTCTCCACTCGGTAGGATTTTCAAATACTTAGGCGAGTACTGGACTGTAGCTAAGCCCCCGAGTGGGAGGATTGATCTCCACTCGGTAGGATTTTCAAATACTTAGGCGAGTACTGGACTGCAGCTAAGCCCCCGAGTGGGAGGAATGCTCTCCACTCGGAAGGATTTTTAAATATTTAGGTGAGTACTAGACTACAGCTAAGCCCTTGAGTGGGAGGATTGCTCTCCACTCGGAAGGATTTTTAAATACTTAGGCGAGTACTGGACTGCAGCTAAGCCTCCGAGTGGGAGGCTGGCTCACCACTCGGTAGGATTTTTGAAACTTAGGCGAGTACTGGGACTGCAGCTAAGCCCCCGAGTGGGAGGCTGGCTCACCACTCGGTAGGATTTCTGAAACTTAGGCGAGTACTAGGACTGCAGCTAAGCCCCCGAGTGGGAGGCTGGTTCACCACTCGGTAGGATTTTTGAAACTTGGCGAGTACTGGGACTATAGCTAAGCCTCCGAGTGGGAGTCTGGCTCACCACTCGATAGGATTTTCAAGTACTTAGGCAAAACGGATTCGCAGCTAAGCCCCCCGAGTGGGAGGCTGACTCGCACTTGGTAGAGTTTTTTTACAAACTTAGGCGAAACGGATTCGCAGCTAAGCCACCCACTGGGGGATCTCTCACGTAAACAAAAGTAACAACAATCACTGGGAAAATTATAACACTCTTGTCTTTGATAAATAAACTACAGAGGTACTTCTATTACATCTCATCCAAGTGAGTACTTAAGTATAAAAGGGGCGGAGCAGCTCCGCGTTCCAAGCTCATGGCTCGTCAATCTGGCGATCGACATTGTAAAGACGGTATGCTCCATTGTGGAGAACTTTGGTGACGATGAAGGGACCTTCCCAAGTAGGAGCAAGCTTGTGTGGCTTTTGCTGATCCACTCGGAGGACCAAATCTCCTTCTTGGAAGGCTCGACTCTTCACGTTTCTGGCATGGAATCGATGCAAGTCCTGCTAATAGATAGTCGATCGGATCATGGCCATCTCTCTTTCTTCTTCTAGAAGGTGGTTGCGTCTGCGGGCTTGTTACCTTCATCTTGATGTAGAGCTCGACTCGGGGTGCATTGTGAAGCAGGTCACTCGGCAGAACGGCTTCAGCTCCATAGACCAGAAAGAATGGAGTTCATCCAGTCGACCAATTAGGGGTGGTCCTTAATCCCCAAAGAACTGATGGAAGTTCGTCGACCCATGCGCCCGCTGCGTGCTTGAGATCACGCATCAACCAGGGTTTCAGTCCTTTGAAAATTAGGCCGTTTGCCCTTTCTGCTTGTCCATTCGACTGGGGGTAAGCGACATAAGTGTAGTCGACTCGCGTGCCTTGAGAAGTGCAGAAAGCTCTGAATTCGTCGGAATCGAAGTTTTACCCATTATCAGTAATGATGCAGTGCGGAACTCCATATCTGAATATCAACTCTCTGATGAAGTTGATAGCAGTGCCGGCATCAATATTCTTGATAGGCTTAGCTTCAATCCACTTAGTGAACTTGTCATTGCCACCGATGCGTGGGTGAAGCCGCTCTGCCAGATTCTCGATGGTCCAACCATATCAATCCCCAAACAGCGAAGGGCGAGAGAGTGGAATGGTCTTCAAGGCTGAGGCGGGTTTGTGTGACAGATTGGAATAGAACTGACATCCTTCACACTTGTTGACTATTTCCTTTGCCATTTCATTTGCTCTTGGACAGTAAAATCCCGCTCGGTATGCTTTAGCCACAATGGTCCGAGAAGACGCATGATGACCACAGGTCCTTGAGTGGATATCGTCAAGGATTACCCGACCTTCTTCTGGTGTTATACATTTCTGACCGACTCCAGTCGAGCTTTCTCTGTACAACTATCCCTTTATCATCGTAAAGGCTTTGGATCGACGGACAATCTGTCGAGCCTCTTCTTCATTCTCTGGGAGCTCTTTCCTTAGGATATACGCGATGTACGGCTCTGTCCAATCGGGAGTGATGACCAAAACTTCCATGATCAGGTCGACCACAGCTGGAACTTCAACTTCAGTCGGATCCGTGACACTTTTTGGCTGTGGAGCTTCTTCGGTGAAAGGATCCTCTTGAACTGATGGTGTATGGATGTGCTCCAAAGACACATTACTAGGAATCGCTTCTCTATTGGAACCTATTTTTGCCAAATCATCAGTCGCTTGATTTTTCAGTCGGGGTATATGATGAAGCTCTAACCCCTCAAATTTCTTCTCTAGCTTTCTCACTGCATTGCAGTAACCAGTCATGGCTTGACTTCTGACGTCCCACTCCTTCATAACTTGATTGACCACTAAATTTGAGTCGCCATAAACCATGAGGCGACGGACGCCGAGTGAAATGGCCATACGCAACCCATACAAAAGTGCTTCGTATTCTGCTTCGTTATTGGAGGAATCAAAGTGGATCTGGAGCACATATCTGAGCTTATCTCCTCGGGGGGAAACCAACACTACCCCAGCACCGGAACAATTCAGCATCTTAGAGCCATCAAAGAACATGGTCCAGTGCTCCGGGTGAACTTGAGTCGGCAGTTGCTGCTCAATCCACTCGGCGATGAAATCTGCTATTGCTTGGGACTTGATGGCTTTCTTTGCCTCAAACTTGATATCAAGGGGAAGGAGTTCAATCGCCCATTTTGCCACTCGACCAGTTGCATCTCTATTGTGCAGAATCTCTGACAATGGGGCGTCGCTGACGATTGTAATGGAATGGTCAGAGAAGTAATGAGCAACCTTCTTCGTGGTCATATAAATCCCGTATACAATCTTGTGATAATGAGGGTATCTTTGCTTCGATGGGGTCAAAACTTCAGAAAGATAATATACTGGGCGCTAAACTTTAAAGGATTTTCCTTCTTCTTCCCGCTCGACCATAAGTACTGTACTGACGACTTGTCCTGTGGCTGCAATGTAAAGCAGCAAAGGCTCTTTGCTGATTGGGGTAGCAAGCACCGGCTGGGTGGAGAGCAGGGCTTTTAGCTCTGCAAACGCTGCATCGACCGAGTCCACTCGAACTTGTCGACTTCTTCATCGATCGGTAAAGAGGCAATGCCTTTTCACGAGATGAGAGATGAATCGACTTAAGCGGCCAATCATCCGATAAGCTTCGGACGCCGTGCACACGCAATGGGCGTTTCATTGGATATAGTACCAACTTTTTACGGGTTGGCGTTGATTCCTTGTTGGAAGCGAAAACCGAGTAACTTTCCGCCGGGAACTCGAATGTGCACTTTGATGGATTAAGCGATATCATACCTCCCGAGATTGGCAAATGTTTCAGCAAGGTCAGTCAATAGGTCGGAACCCTTCCGTGATTTGACCACAATATCATCCATGTATGCTTCCACATTCCGACTGATTTGAGTGAGCAAACACTTCTGAATCATCCTCATGAACGTGGCTCCGGCATTCTTGAGGCCGAATGGCATGGTGACATAACAAAAGCATCCAAATGGAGTGATGAAAGATGTTTTGATCTCGTCGGGTCCATACAGACGGATCTGAAGGTAACCGGAATAGGCGTCTAAAAAAGACAGGCGCTCACATCCCGCAGTCGAGTCGACTATTTGGTCGATGCGGGGGAGAGGAAAATGATCTTTCGGGCAGGCCCGATTGATATGCTTGAAGTCGATGCACATGCGAAGTGCCTTGTCCTTCTTGGGGACCATGACAACATTGGCGAGCCACTCGGAGTGGTAAATCTCTCGGATAAACTCCACTGCTAAGAGCCGAGCCACCTCCTCGCTAATGGCCTTTCTCTTCTGGACGGCGGACCGTCGAAGATGTTCCTTGACAGGTTTCACTTTTGAGTCGACTTCGTGAGCGATGCTCGGCCGATCCCACAGGAACACGGCATGTCGTGAGCTTCCATGCGAAGATATCCCAGTTCTCACGGAGGAACGGGATGAGTGCTTCTTCCTATTTG
Source organism: Aegilops speltoides (assembly GCA_021437245.1). NCBI lineage: Eukaryota > Viridiplantae > Streptophyta > Magnoliopsida > Poales > Poaceae > Aegilops > Aegilops speltoides. The sequence goes on along the minus strand of CM038147.1, from coordinate 208,939,660 downwards.
GAGTCGAGTGTTGTAGAGATATGAGTCGGAGCAGCACTGGATCGGTCGGGTGAATGTGAATCGGCTTTGTCTCACCGGACGGTGAAATGCTGATTACATGGCGGGCTTCTTGGCTGCAACAAATCACTCAGATCTGCGGTTTTACGGTATTCTGCAGCTCTACCACGCCATCGAGCATCGGTGATCTTTGAGCCTTTAAAAGCACTCTTCCGCCTTCTTCCGATTGCCAGTAATAGTGATCACACCTTTGGGACCAGGCATCTTCATTTTGAGGTACACATAGCATGGTCGAGCCATGAAACGTGCATAAGCTGGCCGGCCCAAAATAGCGTGGTAAGCACTCTGGAAATCCACAACTTCAAATGTCAACTTTTCTTTGCGGTAATTCTTGGAATCACCGAAAACCACATCAAGAGCGATTTGGCCGAGTGACTCAGCCTTATTTCCAAGAATGACTCCATGGAAACTCATGTTGCTTGTACTGAGTCTGGACATCGGAATGCCCATCCCTTTCAACGTCTATGCATACAATATATTCAGGCCGCTGCTACCATCCATCAAAACTTTAGTCAGCCGAGTGCCTTCGACAACTGGGTCGACCACCAAAGCTTGCCTCCCAGGGGTGGCTATGTGTGTCGGATGATTGGACTGATCGATGTGATGGCAGTCTGAGACCATTTCAAATAACTGGGCGTCACCGGAGCAACCATATTCACCTCTCGGTTGATAACTTTCAATCGACTTTGCTTTCAACATCAGCAAAAATCATCAGGGTGGAATTGACCTGGGGATATCCATCATCACTATCTTCTTTGTCTTCAACTTTGTCCGACTCCTTTTCCTTATCTTTGGGTTGTTTCCACAGGAATTCTTTGGATCAAGAGCCGACACTGTCGAGTGGTATGTTTCGGATAAATGAATTTGCCCTCCTCATCTTTCTTCGTGTGGATGTGGCACGGAAAATCCATCACGTCATTCCCTTCCTTGTCCTTCACCTTCTTAAGGTTCCAAGACCCTTTGGGCTTCCCTTTAAATTTTCCTTGAGTCACGGCCAAGGCTTCTCCAGGAGCGGCTAGCTCGGCTTTCCGCTTCTGCTTCCGACTGGAGTTCCCTCCCCCGGTTTCATGGGCAGCTGACTTGTACTTGCCACTCCGGAGCCGATCCTCCTCTTCACTATTGGCATACTTGGTGGCAATTTCCATCATTCGACTTAGAGTCATGTCTCCGTTCGACCGAATTTTAGACTTAGCTCTCTGTTCTTAACACCTTCCTTGAAGGCACAGACTGCCTGGTGATCAGATACATTCTCTACCGTGTGATGCAATGTGATCCATCTCTAGATGTAATCCCTCAGAGTTTCATTCGACTTTTGCACACAAGATTGCAGCTCATGTCAACCTTGCTGAGTAAGCTTGCAAGTTCCTTCAAATGTTACGACAAACACTCGAGCAAGATCTTCCCAAGTGTAAATCTTTTTGGGTGCTAAGCGATTCAACCATGCTCTGGCGAGCCCTCCAACATAAGAGGCGGTGTTTCATGGCCACCTCATCGTTACCACCGCTAATCTGAACAGCCACTCGGTAGTCTTCAAGCCAAGTATCGGGCTTGGACTCACGATGAACTTCTCGACTCAGTCGCCAACTTTGAAGTTGGGAGGAATCACCACGGCCCTGATGGCTCTGCTAAAACACTCTGGTCCTGAGACGTGTACTCTGCTGCTGGTGGGTACATCTCTGTCATGGCCTTCTCGGTGAGCTCTGTTCCTGTCGACCAAACCTTGAATGATAATAGATCTCGCATCAAAGCCTGGTTCCCTGGGGTCGACTGGAATCCTTCGCCCAACACTGTGATGGCGTCTATCATCCTACTGCCGAGGCGCATACGATCCACCCCTTGGGGGAGGGGTGGGACCTCGACGTCGATCATCACAATCGAGTTGGTCATCATACTGCTCACGGTTCTTGTACTGATCACGCCGGTCTCCACGTCCCTCACGCCTAGGAGGTGATCTTGGGCTATGGGCCGACTGGACTGTATTTGCAGCGACGAATCTGCTGTGAATCCTATTCCACGACTGCGATACAGCTGAATTTGGATCTCCTGCTGCCCGGAGTAAATCTCTGATTTGTAGCAAGCCTCTACCAGCCTCTGACTGGGAAGGCTGGATCGACTCTGCTATACGGGCTGCAGCTGCTAGATTCTGAATCGGAGTTCGATATACCTGAGTCGGTGGTGGAAAGAGTTGTCGTCGATTGGATTCTGGAACCCGTTGTTGTGCACGTTAAATCGAGTGCTCATTGGAGGTTCTCGATCAAGTCGCTCGGCACCGCAAAGCCTTGGCGTCCTCTAAGGCACGATCCTCGGGGGTTTCTCCAACGATAGGAGTGTGTAGCGCATCCATGTTTTGGCAGCGAAGTTCTTCCCTCTGCAATGAAGTGAGAGGCTCGGGTTGATATTCTTCGTGGACCTGCGTAGGATCGCCTCCACCGTCGACTCCGTCGTAGCGGGGAAAGCCGGGAGGACTGCGCGGCCCATTGACCATCATAACCTCCGCCGTTGGATCACTCTTTGTCGCTTTTCGGATCACGATCTCTGCGAGTCGGTCGGCAGGTCGAACATGCCGTAGAGAGATTCGTCGGGCTCAATCGCCGCGACTTGGGGGTGGCGATTGGCGGGCCACCGCGCCTCACCCTTGGCCGAAGCCTCGATCGACGGGCGCTTGCCGGCGGAAGCAGGGAGGAGGATGACACAGGGGCCGACCGATACTGGGTCGACGGTTGCCGCAGGAGGACGCCACGGACGCACGCGCAAAAGTGCGTCGCCCCACGGACGGAGAGCGCGTCGATGTCGAGCGGAGCCTCCTGAAGCCAAGCGGAGTCGTCGCCGATGAACGTGAGCGCGTCGATTCGGATCTCATGGCCCTCAACCAAAACTCCGCCTGAAACCATGATGAAGGAGATCGGAAAAATCGCAACTTCTCCAATAAGTCGCCAAGACACGTGCCCCATGGTGGGCGCCAACTGTCGTGGTTCTAAGTTTGGCAGTAGAATAGGGGGGTAGGAATGGAGAGGCGAGATCCTAGCTATGGAGTAGTTGTATACGCAAGAGATTTACGAGTTCAGGCCCTTCTCGGAGGAAGTAACAGCCCTACGTCTCGGAGCCCGGAGGCGGTCGACTGGATAATATGCGTAAGAGTTACAGGGGTGCGAACCCTTTACACTGAGGAGGGGGTGGCTTATATAGAGTTCGCCAGACCCCTCCGGCCCTCAATTATGTAGGGTTTAAAGTACATTAAGGTCGGGGGTTACTGGTAACACCCCACATAAAGTGCTATGATGACCATAAAAGCTACTTAATGACCGACCGTTTGTATGCAGAGTGACTTTAGATCTCCTGGCGGTCGAGTGACTTCAAGTCCGTCGAGTGGAATACTTCTGAGTCGACTGACAGGTGGTTTCTTCTAGAGATGTCCTTGGGGAGGGTACCTTGGACAGGTCCATGACCCTACCCTAGGTACATGGCTTCATCACTCATCACTCTATTTAATGAAATTATTGGGATACTAATAACTTGGGAATTTTGGGATTGAGTTGGAGGAACCTTCTCAATAATGGCATTTTAATTTAGTAGTAAATAAAAATTTATTCCTTTGTTGTAGGGTAAAATTGGCTTTATGCAAAAAATTAAACTTAGAGCCTCCACCAGCTAAATTTGCATATAGAGATAGTTTTTTTCATTATTATTCTATGGTGTGAAATTGCCAGCATATTCCATGTGCTGACCTACACGGCTGCAACGTCTCATGTTGCAGACTTTTCCGATGAGGATTAAAGGTGCGATAGGTCGTTGTTACACTTTTCGGTTTGCCGTGGAGATGGATGGACTCGATTACCTTGATGCTTCATGATTATTTTATTTTAGATGGCCTTTAGCCATATTATTGTAATAAATACTCTTTTGAGGGTCTCCATGTAATAAAGTGTGTGATTGAACTCTGTTATAATTCCTCAAGTACTGTGTGTGTCGGCATACCGATCCAGGGATGACACTTAAGCACAGAGACTTCGATCCATTTGGGTCGGGTCACTACAAGATGGTATCAGAGCACACGCTGACTGTAGGATGCGACCACTAGGAAATGGAAAGCCATAGGAAGAAAACTCTATTTTACGACTTCCTTCAATATCCGTTGGTCTATACTCATCTCTATCCATTTCCATCTCTTCTCCACTTCAATAAAATAGTTGTTGAACCCCATCACCAAGTTGCTCAGCCCGATGAGACCATGACCTATGGAGACATCATTGACAAAGAAGAAGAAGAAGCTAGAGTTGACTTTGATTTGAGAAGATTTAGTTCAGACCACCACTACCAAGTTGAGTCCAATGAATGATTGTGGTAGTATGAAGAGATCATATCTCTTGTGGATATGACCTTACCTGTAGGTTTTTGCTTGTATGGTGTGATCTGTGTGAATTGCTTGATTTGAAATTTTCTTGCTATCGTAAGCATATGGGCAGTGATTTCTCTCATTAGGCCCTTATTCTATTCTAATTTCTCATCCACTCTAAACCTAACAAATGCCTCCAAGACGTGACCCGGAATTCCCACCGAAACTTACCCAGTTGATCCAGAACCAGAATGCCCTCATGCAGCTACTCATCTAGAATCAGAACCAGAACAACAACAACCCACCGCCACCACCCCCGGTCGACAACCTTACCCGTTTCCTGAGGTTGAACCCACCAGTGTTCTCTAGCAGCACGGAGCCGATCATTGCAGATGACTAGCTTCGCAAGATCGGAAGAGAGCTACTGAAGGATGCACTGACGCTGAGAAGGTACGCTTTGCCGCACATCAACTGGATGGACCAGCAGCTTCGTGGTGGTAGATTTACACCACCACATTCCCCGTAGCCAATGTGACTTGGGATCAGTTCCAGCAGGCGTTCCGTACCGCACATGTTTCAGCCGGAGCTATAAGTCTGAAGAAGCATGAGTTCCGCAACTTACGCCAGGGAAATCATTCTGTTGGTGATTATGTGGAGGAATTCAGCAAGTTTTCCAGGTATGCTCCCGGAGACGTGGCTGATGATGCCGCTAAGCAGGAGAAATTTTTGGAGGGACTAAATGATGATCTGGGACTTCAGTTGACTGTAGCTACCTTTAACAATTATCAAGAGTTGGTCGACAAGGCTCTCCTTCTGGAAGGCAAGCAGCAGCAGGTGGAGAATCACAAGAGAAAGTACGGACAGGGAAAGTACAACTCTGGTGTTCAGCAGAAGCCCCGCTATACCCCGTACTCGGGAAATAATGGACCAGGATCTGGCAAGTATAGTGGACACACTCACCATAACCATGGTGGACATTCACATCATGGAGGCAATGGACACAACCATAATGGCCATAGGAATGGCAATGGGAACGGAGGAAACAACAATCAACATCAGTCCAACCCTGCTACACCGGCAAAGAAGGATCTGAGCCACATTACCTGTTTCAAGTGCGGGAAAACTGGACACTACGCCACCGATTGCCCTGAGGCGAAGAACGGGAATGGAAATGGAAGCTCTGGAGGCAAGAAGCCCAATCCCTTCACCAGAGGTCAGGTGAACCATGTCAATGTGGAGGAAGTTTATGACCAGCCTGACATCGTTGTTGGTAAGTTCTTGGTTAATTCATTCATAGCCCTTGTTCTTTTTGACACCGGTGCATCACATTCATTCATATCAAGGGGGTTTGTGGATAAGTTTAAGTTGTCGACCATAGCCCTTAAAACACCAATATTAGTGAGTTCCCCAGGAGCAGAGTCTATGGCTAGTCGGGGATGTTTTCAGTTACCATTGACCATAGGGAGACACGTTTTCCCCACCGACCTCATTATCCTAGAATCCCAAGGATTGGACGTGATCCTAGGCATGGACTGACTATCCAAGTATGAAGGGAATATTAATTGTGCCAGTAAGTCGATTCTTCTCACCACCCCAGAGGGGAAGCAGATCAATTATGTGTCGAGGCATACGCCAATGAGGACTCAAGTGAATTCTCTTTCGGGAGTTGTTCAGGAGGAAGTACCAATTGTGAAGGATTATCCCGATGTATTCCCCGAGGAATTGCCCGGCATGCCACCGGATCGGGACATAGAGTTTTTGATCGAATTGTTACCAGGCACCGGACCAATATCCAAGAGACCGTACCGGATGCCCGCAAATGATCTGGAGGAAATTAAGAAGCATATTAAGGAATTATTGGAGAAAGGTTATATTCGACCGAGTTCATCACCTTGGGGAGCCCCAGTGCTTCTAGTTGAGAAGAAGGATGGAACATTGAGAATGGTTGTAGATTATCATGCGCTAAACGAGGTGACGATTAAGAACAAGTACCCTCTACCAATGATCAATGATTTGTTTGACCAGCTACCAGGAGCAAAAGTTTTCTCCAAGATCGATCTTTGATCAGGATATCACCACTGAAGATTCAAGAACAAGATATACCCAAGACAGCCTTTACCATGAGATATGGGCTTTATGAGTATACGACCATGTCTTTTGGTTTGACTAATGCCCCTGCCTATTTTATGAGTATGATGAATAAGGTATTCATGGGGTTCTTGGATAAGTTTGTTGTGGTATTCATTGATGACATATTGATTTACTCGAAGAATGAAGAATAACACAAGGAACATTTGCGCTTGGTTCTAGAGAAGCTCCGGGAACATCAATTATACATAAAGTTCAGCAAGTGCGAATTCTGGTTGAAGGAAGTCGGATTTCTCGGACATGTTATATCAGGAGAAGGAATAGCAGTAGACCCCTCCAAGGTTGAAGCCGTTGCCGAATGGAAGGCACCCACCTCAGTCGGAGAGATTCACAGTTTTCTTGGACTTGTGGGATATTATCAGAGGTTTATTGAGAATTTCTCCAAGATCGCGAAGCCAATGACGGAGTTATTGAAGAAAGACACTAAGTTTGTTTGGACCGACGAATGTGAGGCCAGTTTCTAGGAGCTGAAGAAACGTTTGGTCACAGCCCCAGTGCTAATTCTTCCGAATATACACAAGGATTTCCAAGTATATTGCGACGCTTCTCGTCAGGGACTTGGAGGTGTTCTTATGCAACAAGGAAGAGCTGTTTCATATGCCTCACGTCAGCTTCGACCTCATGAGCGGAATTATGCCACACATAATTTGGAGTTAGCAGCCGTAGTGCACGCACTCAAGACCTGGAGACATTTTCTTATTGGAAATAGGTGTGATGTTTACATGGATCACAAGAGTTTGAAATACATCTTCTCGCAGAAGGAGTTGAATCTCAGGCAGAGAAGATGGTTGGAGCTCATAAAGGATTATGATATGAAATTGCACTATCACCCAGGAAAGGCCAATGTTGTGGCAGATGCATTGAGCCGCAAGAGCTATGTCAATACCCTCACAGCAGGAGGATTACCTCAGGAGTTAATTGATGATCTCAGAGATCTTTGATTGGAGATAGTACCACGAGGTTTTGTTGCCGCAATGGAAATTCAATCCACTTTGTTGGCAAAGATCCGAGAAGCCCAGAAGTTAGACAAAGGCATTGCGAAGATAAAGGGAAGGATGAACCAAGGAAAGGCAGAAGGATTTCGTGAGGATGAACATGGAACCTTATGGTTTGGGAAGCGTATTTACGTGCCAAATGACCCAGAGATTAGGAAATTGATTCTTCAGGAGGCTCATGATTTGCCTTATTCAATACACCCGGGCAACACCAAGATGTATTTGGACTTGAAGGAAAATTTCTGGTGGATGGGTATGAAGAAGGATATTGCCGAGTATGTTGCGATGTGGCGTATGTCGAGGGTTAAGCGAGCACGAAACCAGCGAGGATTACTTCAGCCCTTGCCGATGCAGTTGGAAGTGGGACAAGCTTGGCATGGACTTCATTACTGAGGATTACCGGGACTGATCGGGGCTATGATTCTATTTGGGTAGTGGTTGATCGCTTGACTAAGGTAGCTCACTTCATCCCCGTGAAAACCACATATACAAGTGCTAAGTTAGCCAAGATATACATGACCAGGATCGTATGTCTGCATGGAGTTCCGAGGACCATCGTATCATATAGAGGAACACAATTTACCTCAAAGTTTTGGCATCAGTTACATGAAACTTTGGGTACCAGGCTGGAGTTCAGTACAGCTTTTCATCCGCAGACAGATGGGCAGACCGAGAGAGTCAATCAGATTCTGGAGGACATGTTGAGAGTTTGTGCGCTAGATTATGGATCTAGTTGGGATGATAATTTGCCTTACGCAGAGTTCTCATATAACAACAGCTATCAAGCTAGTTTGAAAATGGCCCCTTTCAAAGCTTTGTATGGAAGGAGGTGCTGGACACCATTGATGTGGGATGAAGTTGGAGACCGTAAATTATTCGGACCAGATTTAATTAGATATTCAGAGGAGAAAGTCAAGCTGATCCGCAATAGACTCAAGGTAGCCCAATCCAGACAGAAGAGTTATGCCGATACTAAACACAAGGAGGTAACCTATGAAGTCGGAGATAGAGCATATCTTCGTGTGTCTCCACTTCGAGGAGTAAAATGATTTGGAGTCAAAGGAAAGTTGGCACCACGATTTGTGGGGCCGTATAGAGTTTTAGAACGCACGGGTGAAGTTGCCTACAGGTTGGCATTACCAAAATCCTTGTCAGGAGTTCATGATGTGTTTCACGTTTCCCAGTTGAAGAAGTGCCATGCAGAGATGGCCGATATTCCTCTAAGAGATACAGTGCCACTGGAGGCCATACAGTTGGATAGTGATATGACCTATGAGGAGAAGCCCGTCAAGATTCTTGACACTGCAAGCAGGGTTACCCGCAGCAAGGTCATCAAGTTCTGCAAGGTTCAATGGAGTCATCATACCGAAGAAGAAGCCACCTGGGAACGAGAAGAAGATCTCCGACAGGACCACCCACACCTTTTTGCTAGCCAATCTGAATCTCGAGGGCGAGATTCATCTTAAGGGGGGTAGGTTTGTAACATCTCAATTTTCAATTTGGATGTTTATAAATAGATCATTCATATGCATCCATGATTTATGCATTTTTGCCCCATTTGTATTATTTGATTTTGATCCAAGGAACTTTGCGCAACTCAAGGACCGGAAGAGAGAATTGGAAGTTTCCTTAAATCCAATTTTTGAAAATTCTTTTAATTCAAACTTTGGAGTTTGGATCAAATTTGGTTTCACTAAATTCATTTCCATTATTTCAAAAATAAAATAAAGAGAGAAGATAAAAGGACTTCTTCAAAAACAGAAAAGAAATATTGGAAATTGAATTTGAAGTCTAAATATATTTGTTGGGTTTTATTTGCAATTTATTCTATTAGTTTAGCAAAAAAAAAAATTTAACTTGCATTTTAGGCCGGACAAAAGTTCACAAGGGTCATATATAAGACCATATTACTATGTGAATTTTTCTGGGATATTTAGGCTTATTTTTATATGTCTTTTCATGCTTTATTGTTGTTAAAAAATGATTTTTTTTAAAAAGGGCCTCCAGACCAACCGGCCCAGCCAGCCGCTAGCGAGGCCATGACCCAGCCAGGCCGATCGCTCGACCTGCCCAGCCCCAGCGTGGCCAGAGGCCAGCGAGCGCCCTCGTGCATAGAAAAAAGGGAGTCGCTCAGCGCCCCACGTCCCACGTTTCCCGTTCGCTCGTTCGTTCCCTCTTCCGTTAACGTAACTCGTCTCTCTTCCCCTGACGTTTGGACCCCACCCACCTCTTCTTCTTCCTCACGTGAACGGACAACAGAAACGTACGCGTACCTCCCGATGTCGCTTGGTTTCCAATTCCTGGAAATCAATTCTCCAGCTCACTTCACGTCCAAGGAAGATGTCCTATAAATAGCCACGACTCTTGTCGACCGATTCAGTCGAAAATCTCTCGCCAAAACTACCTCTAGACGACGCACTCGACGTTCCAATCTCGCCTCAGAAGCTGCAGTTCATCACAAGTTTCCGACGCCGGTGAGCCGTCCCAAGCCTTATCCTTTTGTTTTCCGACTTCTTTCGATCCCTACAACCGTTTTGACAAGGTCTTTTGATTTCTCTCCATCTACAGAGGCCATCCCGACCACGTTGTCTTCACCAGAGCACCCGAAGCACCGAGCTTTGCCGCTTCATTTCGTCGCTGTTCGTCGTCCCAGATCATCACCGACTACACAACTGGACGAGCCACTCTCCACCGCATCTCCTAGACACCTCCGCTGTCGCCCACGATTGCCGGAGCCGCCGCCGCCACCACGCCACACCCGCCCCAGTGTACGTACGTTTCTCTGTAGGTTTCAGTTCGTTACAGTCTAAAAAAACGTTTTCTTTACGGATCGGCCGCCTTCTTCAAATCTAGCAGCAAACACCAGCCCATCCAACCAGAGAGCGCCACTTGCCGCCGGCCGAAATTAGTTTTTTTTTTCAGAAAAATTCAGATTTCAGACTTCTGTCAGATTTTTTTCTTTTAGCGTATCTTTTAATCTGTATATCCGATTTAGTTGATTCTTTTTCCTACGGTTTCATAAAAATCCCATCTATCCAGAGAACTAAACGAAAAATATTTTTGAAAATTTAAAATTTGAATTCAAACAGATCTGAATTCAAACTTCGGTAGGCCGTAACTCGAGTTTCGTAACTCCGTTTTAGGTGATTCTTTTTGCAAATCGAAGCTAGTGACATGTACTTTATGTTAAAACCAAAACCATTTATTTTTGTTGCTGTAAAAATTACGTTCTGTACAGAAACTTTATTTGGATGTTTTGGAGTTTTTCGAAGTCTTTTATTCGTTTCCTTTTTGATTCTTTTTGCTTGATTGCTTATGAGTGTCATTACATGCTTTGTTAGATCATCCGGAGTGTGAGGCTTGCTACTACGAATCTTTAGGGTTCAACGATCGTCAGCAAGGCAAGTTGACACTTTGATCATAATTTTTTAATACCTAGTTTTTTTTACTATGCATTAGTTTCACCCTCAAAGATTGCATGAGTAGGATTGGGAACATGTGGTTATGCTATGTAGTTCGTGTGGTAGGAACCTATGACCTTGATCACCCCGGGAATATTCGTTATATCATATATTGCTTAGCCATGCTCGTAGACGGGGATTGGTATGTGTGATCCATGCAAGTTGCGAGAGTTAATAATTTTGGGATAACCTAAGGTGGTAACTTTAATACACATCTGGGTGGAGTGTTTGGGGCACCTGGAGAAACCAGTGCTTGCCCAAGGGGAATCCTGGAGTACCCGTGTGATTACCCTAGCTCCGCCACCCAGGCTCAAAGGGATCATAAGATATTTCATGCCTAGAAACTTCCGTGTGCAACCACAAGCCATTATGGGCTCTGGCATAGTTGAGTAAGTTGTGTGACCTCTTTTCGTGGTAGACTAGCTGATGTAGGGGAAAGTAGGTGTACCGGTCTACCCAGGGGTTAAGGGCAAACGCTCGAAGGCCATGTCTTGATCTTTCGATCATGGAGGTGGTCGAGTCTTGTGGGGAAAAGTGCGCAAACCTCTGCAGAGTGTACAAGCTAATCATGATTAGCCGTGTCTCCGGTTATGGACAACTTGAGTATCTAGAAGTGAATTATTGGTTGATCTCATCACTCTATTTAATGAAATTATTGGGATACTAATAACTTGGGAATTTTGGGATTGAGTTGGAGGAACCTTCTCAATAATGGCATTTTAATTTAGTAGTAAATAAAAATTTATTCCTTTGTTGTAGGGTAAAATTGGCTTTATGCAAAAAATTAAACTTAGAGCCTCCACCAGCTAAATTTGCATATAGAGATAGTTTTTTCATTATTATTCTATGGTGTGAAATTGCCAGCATATTCCATGTGCTGACCTACACGGTTGCAACGTCTCATGTTGCAGACTTTTCCGACGAGGATTAAAGGTGCGATAGGTCGTTGTTCTGCACTTAGTTTGCCGTGGAGTTGGATGGACTCAGCTACCTTCGATGCTTCCGCAGTTATTTTATTTTAGATGGCCTTTGGCCATATTATTGTAATAAATACTCTTTTGAGGATCTTGATGTAATAAAGTGTGTGATTGAACTCTGTCATAATTTCTTGAGTACTGTGTGTGTCAGCATACCGATTCAGGGATGGCACTTAAGAACAGAGACTTCGATCCATTTGGGTCGGGTCGCTACAAATCATTTTTTTCCGTAATAATGATGCACTTTCTTGCGTGCAAAGATGTAGCTGGTGGGCCCAGCTGTCAGGGAGAGAAAACATTATTTTTCAGGGTAAAAAGGATGCAGTTGTATGCATGCGTCCATAGGCGTGGTGCGTCACCACGGTCAGCCTCTCCACGTATAGTCATCTTCCGATGACTCTCGTTTGTTGACCACATTGACCACACCGTGCCGAGCGCACCAAGGCCGGTGGACGTCGGCGAGATGGGGATGACGCGGCAGTGGAGTCGCAGACGGAGAGGAGTGGGAAACTTGACTGTTTCGGATGCGGGGTGGGTTTACACTCGACAGAGAATAACAGGAGGTGCGGAGGAGTGGAGGGATGGCCTGGCCGTCGGTGGGGTAGCATTTTGCTGCAAGGCGCGCAAAACAGCGCCGTTGGACGCCGGAGGCTGGAGTAGGTGGTCCCTGCAGCGCTAGAGGAAGAAAACAAGAGCTTGAAGAAGATTGCCGGCCGTTGGATGTAAATCCAACGCCTTGCTTAGGCTTTGACCTTTGTATTTTTTTGGCGAAAGTGCTTAGGCTTTGACCTACCGGCCCACATGTCAGCCAGTCCATTTGTTTTTTTAGTCCATTTGGTGGGTTGGGTGAAACAATGATGTAGAGTCTATGCAACCCGTTTATATATTATGTTAGAATTTAAAGCCCATTTGCATTTTTTTCGAAATCCATAGACTTGCTGGGCTAGGTGAAAATATCATGTTGGGCTGGACGGAGAAATGTTATAAAAACATAAACACATGATTGCATGTCTATTATTGAATGGTCAGTAAAATCTTTGCAAGCGTATGTACGCAATCACCAGGAGTTAACTTGCCAAGTTATATATAAACAATTATTATTATTTTTTAAGAACTTCGATTTATTAAATAAAATATCATTTAAATTTGATGAGTTAATAGGACGTGGGGTATTATTAATTTTTAGGCTGGACGTGGGACATTTGAGTTGGTTTTAGGGAAAAGCACTGGGAGAAAACTCAGATTACATCGAAAAGAAAGTGGAAGAAAATTCAGATATAGGATTAATAAAAATTAAAAATAAAGGAAGTGGGAAGGTCTATACAATGGTTGGACGAATGACAGGTTTAACGGAACCTTATTTTGTTTCTATTATATATATGTAATAAAATAAGATATAAATATAAATATAAGTATATATATACTATTATAGAAGGGAAAATATAGGTTCAGTTTTGCATTCTTATAGAAAAATAGAACTGTGCGTTGTCTTGAAAAACCAAACATAACTTGGGCTGCTGATGTTATAGACAAGCTAGGCTGGGAGGCCCAGAGGCCACTTGATACCTGCTGGACCCCCCAAAAAAGTTGAAACCTACTGGATCAACTGTGTCTGCATGTTGTGGGCTGTGCGTGTTAAACAACAAAACCTAGGCCATGGACCTGGTGGGCCTGGACTGTCATCCTCTCGACGAACAGTCGTCTCCCGATTCCTCTCATTTTGTTGACCATGTTGGGAATGACAGATGGCGGTGCCGCGGTGAGAGCACCAAGACGGAGGACGACGTCGAGACCTCAGAATGGAATGAACCAGAGCTGGGGAAGACGCAGGCGGAGGGGAGTACGAGGGTTGACTTGTTAGGGTTCAGGGTGGAACGGTGGAGCTGCCGCAGCCGGAGAATGTGTGGAAGTAGAGGGATGGCCTGGCCAGCGCCATAGTCTAGGATGGGTCACCGAGGCGTGTGCGGCAGCACCGCCAACCACTGTAGGAAGAGGAAGAAAGATTGAACAAAATAAAGAAATACAAATGGATAGGTGATTGGTCCCAGATATCTGTGTACGAGACCTGCTGGGTCCACCTGAGAAGGGGAATATGTTGGGAGGAATGAGATTCAAAGCACGGCAGCCCAGTGAACTAGTTACATACATAAGCAAATAGTCACTCAAAAAAAGCAAACAGGTTAATGGGTTCTTAGATGAAATATTTCGAACAAAACAGATAATTATGACACATAGGCTAATGCATGAAACACACAGATGATAAAGGTTCTTAAACAGATAAAGTACATCATCTAGACCTTCCTGGCACGCTTGATCATGATGCTGCGATTGTCCGTGTACTCGTCGGTTACGGGAAGCAGACACGCCCTCATGTCCAAGATCCACCTGTACATGTCATAGCATGCGTATGCATCCTTGGCCACGTAGGTTATGTAGGCTAGATTCAGAGGTACCTCCCATGTGTTCAGGTTCTTGGTATCAACGTATTCTTTCATGTTGGCATAGCAGGGTCGATGATGGTCGCGGCAAGGTCAACCATGGAGTCCTTCTCCTACTCGTTGTCGATGATCTTGTATTGCTTCTGGATGTCGACAAGCTTGTTGCACCAGATGGCCGAATCGTAAAGCACAGTCATGTTCTTCCTGCTCTCCACTGTAGCAACGGTGCAGTCAGCGGTGCTGATGAAACGGGCGAGTGCTCCAGAACCTCTGATGGCCCTACAGCAGTGGTAGACGAGAACCTCACCCCGCACGCATACCTGGGCGACGGCGATCCGCTGGTCCCTGTCAGTTAACGAGCGGGTCTGTATTGGTATTTTAATAGTCTTGCAACCTTGTGCTTTCTCCTCCTGTAGGCACTACTTGAACTTGGCGAGGTAGAGCTTCACCGAGTCCAGATCGTTGGTGTACATAACATTCAACTTGGTGTTGTCATGGTCTGAACAGCGAACTCAAAGGTGAACTCCTTGCTGAAGTCCATATCTAGCAGCCTCACCCCTCGGATCGCCATTGGAGTCTCTTCAAGTGAACGAGTGGGTGGCGATTCTTGACAGATTCGTTTTTCAGCTCTTGGGCAATGCATTCAACGATGGCGAGTGTGTACAGAGACAACAAGATTACTACCCTCCCTCGCCCGCTGCACGCCCGGCAGAACATGCACCCTCGATGCACTCAAGCGCCTCCATTAAACCCGCGTGGAAGCCAAGAAACCTATTCCGAACACATGTCGGTTAACGAGCGGGTCTGTATTGGTACTGTAATAGCAAGTGTTAGTGGTCACTTTACTTAAATTTTATTGTCTTTAATTAAAATTTGTTCTTAAAACAAGAAAAACATTGGCTCATTCTATCAGTGCCACGGGATCAACATGCACAACAATTAGAGCTATTATTCTCAGGACGCACACGATCAGCTCATTTGCCGCACTTTCACACAGACAATACTACCAAGTTTGAGCATCTTGTTATGGTTGTTGTCCTCTGCATCATCATGTCGTGTTTCCTAGCTTGCAAGATTTAGAACAAACCAATAAGATTCAAATAATAAGTACAACAAAGATGCCTACACATCACAATGATTCCCATCTTTCAAGATTCAGAACCAACCCATTAGAGCCTTTGGATAAAGTGAATCTCGGGATTAAATCCATCTTGGCTAGTCGTGTCATACAACCCAAGAACTTGGCGAATGCTCTTGACCATCACAACATCTGTAGTTGAGTATTCCTGTTTGCACATATAAGAAAGATCATGATTACTATAATAGTGGCGCTAGTTGAAGCAAACTTTATTTCCAAACGAGAAAAAATAGCTTTATTTAAAAAATACAATGTCAGCACAGTATGACAAAGCACAATCATGTTGAAAAAGGACAGTACTAGCCTGTGTGAGATGACTTTGGGAGATCAAGTTATTCTTCATGTCCCCGTATCTTGCCATGAAGGCGATTCGTTGACGTTCATTAACACCTCAGTGTGGCAGTAGAAGGAGGAGCATCGACTCATTTCAATCACTTTTTTTGTGCAGTTCAACTAAAATTATGGTGCCGGCGAGTTAGAGAGGGGGCCCGCACCACCTCAATGGTAGGCGTGATGGACTCAACTAGTTCAGTGCAGCTATGTGATTGATGCAGTGCACATGGACTTAATTCTGTCAGATAGGTCTTCTGCAAGTTGTGTACACTGAAAATGAAATGGTAGCTAAGACAGTAGCTCTATTTTAAATGTATTATTACTTCATTTTATCAGTGGCAGTGGTTGTGCCAAAAGATTGTGTCAAATTATTAGTGGCATTAAATTAAGATGCGAAAAATATCATTATTGTTTTCTCATAGCAGTGCAAAATAGTAGCACAAGATCACTAGCTGGATGCAGAGTCAAAATCAACCAAAAAGGAACATACCTGGTCATGGGAACCATAACTGAGAGAGGGGACCTATGCCGCAACGACCCGATGTGGTGAACCTGCAGATCCACTTGGATGATTCAATTCATGCGACTTTTTGCGCAGTTCACGTGAAATGAAGCAAAGATTGCATCATGCAACTAGCAAGAGGTACTTGCTCTCATGAGCTGGCGAGTTCTTCTTTAGTAGTTGCACTAAAAATCTAAAATTGAGCAACTTAAGGTTGGTTGTCCTGCTCATGCAAGGTGCAACTTTAATTTGCTTATCCTTTTGTGCAGTTCCACTAAAATAAAGTGCCATTGTGGTGATAGTGACGGCTCATCTTGCAAAGGCTAATAAAATGTTACATGAGATTACCGGCAGAGCTTGACGGAGATGTTGGAGACTCCGATCACCATGTTGTGCAGTTCCACCAAAATTGAGATATATTGCCCACGTGACATTTTAGTTGAACTGCACAAGACACTCATTCCATAAAAAGTGTCTTGTGCAGTTCACCAAGAGGTCACAATAGCAACGAGGTCAAATGGATATCTCTATTCGTACAAAAAGATAGAAAGAAAACAGTTACTGGTCAATAACAAGATACAAAACATACACGAAATGAAAAGAAGTATCTTCATTATGTTCATGGCAATCACGCAAGGACAGTAGAAATTTTAAAATGGCGGCATTGCTTCATGTTACCAGAAGCATTACGATCAACAATGACATTCGTCAAATATGGGATTACTTTATTGGTGGCATTGCTTGTTTACCAGATAAAGTAGATCAACAATAGCTAAAGAGTTGGTTTAAGGGAATGGGACAGTGGGGACACCAGGACACTCAGCAGTGTAAAGAAGCAACTTACTTATCATACTGGGAAAAATATATAGCAGGAGTACCATTTGTAACATAGTTTAATTGCATCATATTACTGGAGGCATTAGACTAACAATAACATTGGTTAGACATGTCCTTACGGTAACAGTGTGATTGCTTCATTTTACATGCGCCCTTACATTAACAACAACAAAGAGTTGGTATAAGGACATGCGACAGTGGACGCATCAGCACAATGTACCTACAAGGAGGCATAAAGTGGTGATGCCAAGTTTGTTCATACTCTGTAAGGGCAGCAAATCTAATCCTGGAGACCTTTTACTATGTGAGGGCAGCAAATCTAATCCTGGACATACTCTGTTGACTTGTCCACCAGCCGCCACTTTCAATCCTTTTTCAACCAGTAATATATCTGTTCCTTATCCAGTTTGTACTGCCTTTTCCCTTTATTTCCCTTTTCAACGAAGAGACCGATTGGGTATCCAGTCTCTACTACTTTCCCCCTGTTATTTCCTCTTTGAATCAAGTCCTAGATTCATGCTACAACTTTCCCCCCTTTGCTGTTTGAACCAAGTCCTAGATTCGACTGAATGAAGTAGCTTTACCTCTAATAATAAAAAAATTAGGTGGCTTTGGAAGAGCTGATGGATGTAGAAAAAGATCCACATGCAGCCTCGTGGGGTGCTGGGGCAGTAGAGCAAGGCCGGTTTTGAAGGAACTTATACCCGAGGGTCGTCGGGATGTGGCTAGGAGGGCGGCGGGAGGTCGGATCTGCCCACAATACGGCAGTGAGGAAGAAGCGGTCCGAGAACCACCCGAGCCGGCTGTGTCGGAGAGAACTAATAACCCACAAGTATAGGGGATCGCAACAGTTTTCGAGGGTAGAGTATTCAACCCAAATTTATAGATTCGACCCAAGGGGAGCCAAAGAATATTTGCATGTATTAGCAGCTGAGTTGTCAATTCAGCCACACCTGGAGATTAATTATCTGCAGCAAAGTGATCAGTAGCAAAGTAGTTTGATAGTTTTGGTAGTAGTAACAAGAGTAATGTGATAAAGAATAATATGATGCAGATTTCGTAGCAAGTGTAACAATGATGATAGCAGTAGTAACTTAGCAGAAACAATATAAAATAAATTTGTAGGCATTGGATCGGTGACTTGTTGGATGATATTCATCATGAGACAGTTATAACCTAGGGCGATATGGCACTAGCTTCAGTTCGTCAATATAATGTAGGCATGTATTCCGTAGATAGTCATACGTGCTTATGGAAAGAACTTGCACGACATCTTTTGTCCTACCCTCCCGTGGCAGCGGGTCCATATTGGAAACGAAGGGATATTAAGGCCTCCTTTTAATAGAGAACCAGAACAAAGCATTAACACATAGTGAATACATGTACTCCTCAAACTACGGTCATCACCGGGTGTGGGCAAGGAAATAAATCTAAGCATGGATGATACAATGGAAAAGTGTGAACACCGACAATTAGAATGATATATGCGAACATGAATATAATGTCGGTGAGAAACACGTAGTCCCCCAAGCTTAGGCTTTTGTCCTAACTTGGTAGTCGGTCAGTAGCCCAGAGGGTAGTAGGGATCCTGAGGAGCAGGCATCCACTCATCCCACTGTTGAGGCTCCTCCTCTGCCTCTGCAGCAGCCTGAGCGTTCCGGTTGGCGATCATGTCCGCAAGCATAATCCTATATCCGCCCCTAGCAATAGAATCAAACAAAGTAGGTGCAGGCAATGGAATAATATCACGAGTTTTAACGCTAAAGACCAGGTTATAAGGAATGGGGGTGTTAGGATAATCACGTGCAATAAAATGATGGTGTTCCATGGCTGCACGGTCTAAGTAAACCTTGGTCAGAGGGTAATCATGAGGGCGAATCTCAACATTAAAGTGAGCCGCCAAGCGAGTAGCAAAAATCCCACCATGTATTTCACCCTGGGATTTATTAAGATGGAGGCGACGAGCCATAGCTCCCAAGCTATGAGTGTTGTCGCCCTCTAGTGCCCGGCGTAAAACAGCAATGTCTAGTGCGTTGAGCGCACCTACTTTCTTTCTAGCAAGCAGACACTTAGCAACAAATAAAGCAAAATAATGTATGGCAGGGAAGTGTATGCTAGCAGCAGTGGTAGCTGATACCCCTCTCTCATCCCCCACTGTCAAAGTGTGATAAAAGTCCTCAAATCCAGCTGGTCTAGGCTCAGCTAAGCTCCTATCAGAAGGGATCAGGCAAATGTCACAAAATTCAGTAAGTGGTATCTGATGGTTTTCAGCATATAAATCAAAGCTCACTTCAGGAGGATTATTCCTAGGCAGGAAAGTAAAACTTTGAACAAAGATGTTTGTGAGGAGTTGATACAGTTCACACTCATCTGCTATGAATTCGGTGAGGCCGACATTAGCAGTATATTGTGTGAACTCTTGAAGGATTCCAGCCTCTTCCATGAACTGAGTGTGTGGCCATTCACATGGCTGCACCTCCGCCAACCTCCGAGGGTGGAGATCACTGCCAGAAGACTCCCCAATAACACCCTTGGAGTTCTTCTTAGAAGCAAACTTCCTAAAGATATTCATGATTTTCCTATGAACAAAAATCTGAAATTTTAGTCCACAAATTTTTCTCAACAAAACTTCACAAAATTGATAGCAACTACTCCTAGGGATACATAGAGGCCATAGCAAGCATTCAAACTACTTAGAACTCTAAGAATTTAACATGCAAGCTCATCTACAGCAGCACCAAGAGTAGCTAATTATTCAAAAGATAAACCACTAAAACAAAAACTAATTGGACAAATGGTGGAGTCACATACCAAGCAACAATCCCCCGAAACAGTTTTAAAAATGGAGCTTCGAGCAAAGAGATCGAAATCCGCGGGTTTGAGAGCAAGAACACGGGAGAGAGAGCAATGGAGATTTTTTTTCCTGGAGGTAAGTGATGATGTGGGCTAAAGAGATAAGTGAGGGGGGCCACGTGGGGACCACAACCCACCAGGGCGCGCCTAGGTGGGTTGTGCCCACCTTGTGCACCTCCCTCTGGTATTATTTGCACCAGAAATTCATAAATATTCAGGAAAAAATCGTATTAAATTTTCAGAGCATTATGAGAACTTTTATTTTTGGGTCATTTTTTATTGCACGAGAAATTCAGAAAACAGACATAACATGGCATTTTATTTTATTTAACTAATAAAAACAAAAAACAAAAGGTAGGGACAGAAGGTAGTGCTTACTAAATTCATCAACTTCATACCGCTCAAAAATGATTCATTAATAAGGTTGATCAGGTCTTATTAACAACCACTTTCGATTAGCATGAAACCAGAGAACTTTCGTAAATCACTAAGTTACCTCAATGGGGATATGAATGTCCCCAACAATAAGCATTTCATATTTCTTTTGACAGTACGTAGAGCTAAATGAAAACTTCCAATAGTGATTGTCGAAGATTTTTCAATAACACTAATAGCATTCACTTGGAATTGTTTCTTTGAAAAGTGCACCATATGCTCATTACCATTCATATGAAAAGTGAGTTTTCTTTTCTTGTAATCAATAACAGCCCCTGCAATATTCAAGAAGGATCTACCAAGGATAATCGACATGTTGTCGTCCTCGGGCATCTGAAGTATAACAAAGACAGTCAAAATAGTAACATTAGCAACAACAACGGGCACATCCTCACAGATAAGGCTAGGTATGGAAGTTGATTTGTTAGCCATTTTCAAAGATACTTCAGTAGGTGTGAGTTTATTCAAGTCAGGTCTTTTATATAAAGAAAAAGGCATAACACTAACACCAGCTCCTAAATCACATAAAGCAGTTTTCACATAATTCTTTTTGATGGAGCAAGGTATAGTTGGTATTCCCGGATCTTCAAATTTTTAGGTACTCCATCTTTAAAAGTATAATTAGCAAGCATAGTGGAGATTTCAGCTTTCCAATTTTTCTCTTATTAGTGATGATTTCTTTCATATACTTTGCATAAGGAGGCATTTTTAGGATATCAGTCAAGCGAGTACGCAAAAAGACTAGCCTCGACATTTCAGCAAAGCATTCAAATTCTTCATCATCTTTCTTTTTAGTTAACTTGGGTGGAAAAGGCATAGGTTTATGAACCCGCGGTTCTCTTTCTTTACCGTGTTTCCTAGCAACAAAGTCTCTTTCATCATACCTTTTATTCTTAGGTTGTGGGTTTTCAAGATCAACAGGTGGTTCTATCTCAACATCATTATCTGGTTCTTTTCATTGGGTTCAACCTCTTCATGAACATCTGCATTATCTTTTTGATTATCACTAGGTGGATGTTCATTACCAGACTGAGTTTCAGCATTTGAGATAGAAACATAATTTTCACTATCAGGAGGTTTTTCTATTTCAGGTTCACTAGAAGCATGCAAAGTCCTATCATTTTTCTTCTTCCTTTTTTTAGAAGGACCAGGTACATTAGCATTAGCTCTTTGAGAGTCTTGTTCAACTCTTTTTGGGTGTCCCTCAGGATAAAGTGGTTCCTGAGTCATTTTACCTCCTCTAGTTGCAACTCTAACAACAAAGTCATGCATGTTATTATTCATTTCATCAAGCAATTCTCTTTGAGATTTAGCAACTTGTTCTAACTGAGTTTGAACCATAGAAGCATGTTTTCCAACACCTCTAACATCATTTGAAATTCTAAATAGCAAGTCACTCAAGCGAGCAATCATATCAGAATAATATTTCAATAGTTTCATAACATTTGCATTGAACCGATCTTGTTTTCTAATGTAGTTTTCAAACGCATAAAGGCATTCACTAGGATGCATATTGTGAGGATTGTCATTATCATTAAACTTCATTAGAGAATTAACCTCTACCACCTTAGGCAGTGG
Organism: Aegilops speltoides; assembly: GCA_021437245.1. NCBI lineage: Eukaryota > Viridiplantae > Streptophyta > Magnoliopsida > Poales > Poaceae > Aegilops > Aegilops speltoides. Next base: position 208,917,575 of record CM038147.1, on the reverse strand, counting down.
TGGTGTATTAAGCCCATGTATTTCTTCAATAGGAGGTAAGTTTTTAACATCCTCAGCTTTAATACCTTTTTCCTTCATAGATTTCTTTGCCTCTTGCATATCTTCAGGACTGAGATATAATATACCCCTATTTTTCACAGTGGGTTTAGGCGGTGGTTCAGGAAGAGTCCAATTATCATAATTTTTCAATATGTTATTTAATAATTCTTCAGCTTGCCCAACAGTTCGTTCCCTCAAAACACAACCAGCACAACTATCTAGGAAGTCCCTAGAAGCATCGGTTAGTCCATTATAGAAGATATCAAGTATTTCATTTTTCTTAAGAGGATGATCAGGCAAAGCATTAAGTAACTGGCAAAGCCTACCCCAAGCTTGTGGGAGACTCTCTCCTTTAATTTGCACAAAGTTAAATATTTCCTGTAAGGCAGCTTGTTTCTTATGAGCAGGAAAATATTTTTTAGATAAGTAGTAAATCATATCCTAGCGACTACGCACACAACCAGGAGTAAGAGTATTGTACCAAGCTTTAGCATCACCCTTTAATGAGAAAGGAAATAATTTGAGAATAGAGTAATAGCGAGTTTTCTCATCATGAGTAAAAAGGGTGGCTATGTGTAATATCCTGGCTTATTAGGGATGATAGACTACTCATATCAATAAGGAATTCCTTCTTTTCCGGGATCCCATTCGGACAGAACTCCAAAGTTAAGTGTGCTCAGCTTGGAGTAGTTTCAGGATGGGTGACCGACCGAAGTTGCTCCGGGTGCGCACGCAGTGAGGACAAAGTCTTGCAGAAAGACTAGTATTGATCTGTGGGGCGATCTAGATCCCGCCAGAGTGCGACCACCGGCGGGTGTGTCCGGGCGTTACAAGTTGGTATCGAGCCGACCCTCGCGGTTACACGGATGGTTGTGGACAGGTGCACGGTCATGTTGTTCATGACGTTTGTGACCCGTCGTGGCACCGGCATGGCACATGTACGGATTGGATGCCTGACGGTTGTGCCAAGAGGGAACGTTCTGTGGCCCGACGAGGACGTCGGTTCCTCTGAGTGGGGGTGTATGTAATATCCTGGCTTATTAGGGATGATAGACTACTCATATCAATAAGGAATTCCTTCTTTTCCGGGATCCCATTCGGACAGAACTCCAAAGTTAAGTGTGCTCAGCTTGGAGTAGTTTCAGGATGGGTGACCGACCGGGAAGTTGCTCCCGGGTGCGCACGAGTGAGGACAAAGTGCGCAGAAAAGACTAGTATTGATCTGTGGGGCCAGTCTAGATCCCGCCAGGAGTAACGACCACCGGCGGGTGTGTCCGGGGCGTTACACTATGTCATTCAACTTAGTAAGATGTGCCACAACAGTTTCAGTTTCATAACCATGGAAAGGATCAGAATCAACCAAAGTAATTAACTCTGGGTCGACAGAGAATTCATAATCCTTATCATCAATAAAGATAGGTGAGGTGGCAAACTTAGGATCATATTTCATTCTAGAATTTAGAGATTTTTATTTATACTTGCATAATAATTTCTCTAAATCATCTCTATCCTTACAAGCAAGAATATCTCTAGATGTCTCCTCATTCATAACATAACCTTCCGGTACCTTAGGCAATTCATATCTAGGAAGGCTAGTTCTAGCAGGAGTTTCAGGAGTTTCAGTTTCAAGCTCATCATCAGATTCAACAACATCATGTTGTATTACTCTAGCAATTTGTTCATCAAGAAATTCACCAAGTGATACATCATCATTATCGAGCATGGTACTAGCATCATCATAAGCATTATCCATAGCAGAAGTAGCATCATCATTAACTTGCGACTTATTAGAATTGATAGCATGTGGTGGTGTTGCAAGTTTACTCATAATAGAAGGTGAATCTAAAGTAAAACTGGATGGCAGTTCCTTACCTCCCCTCGTCTTAGAGGGAAAAATCTTAGTCTTAGCATCCTTCATATTCTTCATAGTGATAATATGATAATAATCCCAAGTGACTCAACAAATATTGCTATGCTCCCCGGCAACGGCGCCAGAAAAAGGTCTTGATAACCCACAAGTATACGGGATCGCAACAGTTTTCGAGGGTAGAGTATTCAACCCAAATTTATAGATTTGACACAAGGGGATCCAAATAATATTTGTAAGTATTAGCAGCTGAGTGTCAATTCAGCCACACCTGGAGATTAATTATCTGCAGCAAAGTGATCAGTAGCAAAGTAGTTTGATAGCTTTGGTAGTAGTAACAAGATAACAATAATAAAGATATGATGATAGCAGTATTTTGTAGCAAGTGTAACAGTGATGATAACAGTTGTAACTTAGCAGAAACAATATAAAATAAATTTGTAGGCATTGGATCGGTGACTTGTTGGATGATATTCATCATGAGACAGTTATAACCTAGGGCGATACGGCACTAGCTCCAGTTCGTCAATATAATGTAGGCATGTATTCCGTAAATAGTCATACGTGCTTATGGAAAGAACTTGCATGACATCTTTTGTCCTACCCTCCCGTGGCAGCGGGGTCCATATTGGAAACTAAGGGATATTGAGGCCTCCTTTTAATGGAGAACCAGAACAAAGCATTAACACATAGTAAATACATGTACTCCTCAAACTATGGTCATCACCGGGAGTGGGCCCGACTATTTTCACTCCAGGGTTGCCGGATCATAACACGTAGTAGGTGACTATAACTTGCAAGATCAGATCTAAAACATGGATATAATGATGAAATCATAAACGGTTTAGATCTGAGTTCATGGCACCCGGGCCTAAAGTGACAGGCATTAAGCATAGAAAAGTCATAGCAACATCAATCTAAGAACATAGTGGATACTAGGGATCAAGCCCTAACAAAACTAACTCGATTACATGATGAATCTCATCCAACTCCTCACCGACCAGCGAGCCTACGAAGGAATTACTCACTCCCGGTGGGGAGCATCATGGAATTGGCGAGAAGGGTTGGTGATGATGAAGAACGAAGATCCCCCTCTTCGGAGCCCGAAACGGACTCCAGGTCTGGCCTCCCGATGAAGAACAGGAGGTGACAGCGGCTCCGTCTCGTGGGTCGTGATAATTCTTTCTCCCTGATTTTTTTCTGGAAAAATAGGATTTTATAGCGTCGGTTTCAGGGTCTGTGGGGCCACCAGGTGGCGACAACCCACCTGGGCGCGCCTGGTGAGGGGGGCGCACCCTGGTGGGTTGTGCCCACCTAGGTGCCCCTCTTTGGCAGGTCTTGGCTCCAGAAATTCTCTTTTATTGTATAAAAATTCCTCGCAATGTTTCGTTCCATTCCGAGAACTTTTCTTTCTGCACAAAAACAACACCATGGTAGTTCTGCTGAAAACAGCGTCAATCCAGGGTTAGTTTCATTCAAATCATGCAAAATTAGAGTCCAAAACAAGAGGAAAAGCGTGAGGAAAAGTAGATACGTTGGAGACGTATCAAGAACATCACAGGCAGAGGATCGGGACCCGCCGACAGCTATGGGTTTCCTCCCTCGCCGCCGATGACCGCATGAACATTGTACCTAGTCCCTTACACACCTCGGCCGAAGGGATTCGGCCGAATCTGTGACTAGCTGTGAGTAGAGAGAGAGTTGCTACCGCTATCTTGTTCAGATCTGGAGAGGATGAGAGAATGAAGAGAGCAACTCTAGTAAAGCAAGCACTCAGGCTCCTGCCTATATATAGTGGAGTGATTATCTTTTTCTCTCCACAACCAGCGTTTCAATTTGTGTACGTGGCATTAAAGAAAAGAAACTCTATTTTAACGTGACTAACTACACGACACACTTTGTACTGTACTGTACTACTCCCACTTACTAGTACTACTAGTAGTATTGTTCACTTGTGCTCCCCGGCCCTCCAATCATTGAGCAACCCCACGGGTAAATAAACATATAGTACTAGTACAATTTATATAGAATGAACAAGGTTGAACTATTTTGGCTTTGAGATATCGATGGTACAGCTTGACCACATTGCATCAATGGACTCAGTACTTTGAAGTAACGTATACGTATAAACACATGCACGGTTTACATTCTGAATCGCTAGCAAAAGCTTGAATTGTATTTGTTTACATGTACCACCTTTTTCTTTTGGTTTTCTGCTCCATGGCGCAATTCATTGATACAAAATTATACTAGGAGTATTTAAAAGTTGAGGGCGGGGCTTTTCCCGGGCTGTACGCGCGGTAGTTTTCATGTAGCCGATTTGACAGAGAGGCGTGGAGGATGAGGTACTAGCAGATTCAAATAACCGTTGGAAAGGCAGGGCTATGTGATTTCACGGATCGTTACTGCTGGAAAGATGGGGTCTTGTGATATGACTACTCATTATAGTCATTATTACTATGGCGCTACGACCGAGGTGATGCCCCCCTTTCATTCCCCACTCTAATCTTGTGCATGACACGTCGACCCTGGTGTTGGCTCTCCCACATGCCACCGACGTAAGGAGCAAAGAATCATGCGGTATATTGGTCCCCATTGTATTTCATGTCAAATTTTGATTATAGATTGAACTAACAAAATGTTCATGCATGTTACCAAAAATTATATCATTCAAAACTATGTTCAAATACGAATCCAATGACATAATTTTTGTTGACATGCATTAATATTTTATTAGCTAAATCTTTGGTCAAAATTTGGCACAAACTACAAAGGTGACCTATAAACAAGGACGGAGATAGTATGTAGTACTAGTATATACTACTACTCATGTCGGAGGAGTGCGAAACATGGCAGCCCAGTGAACCAGTAGGCGATAGGCCATAGAAAACAATGTGGTGATATGGCCATAAAAAACAATGTACTATCATGGGAACATATTTGACATTAGAGATGGGGCGTACGTAGGAGAGGGCAGAGTCCTAACTACGATGAAGTTGTACACTCGGTTTTAGAAGTTCAGGCCCCTCTCGGAGGAGGTAAAAGGCCTACATCTCGGTGTTGTGGGAGCTTTGTTGATTGGAGTATGAGTTACAGAGGGTGCGGACCCTTGTGCCAGAGGGGAGGGGTGGCTTATATAGAGTGAGCCGACCCCTTGTTGCCCTTAGTTACACAGGAGTTCAATGAGAGTTAAGTCCTGAACCTTACTGGTAACGCCGGTATTAAATGATCTTTATGTCGACAAAGTGAATGCCTGACCGTTGCCATCCACAGCCTTCTGTACTCCAAGTGGATTCTTGTACGGTCGAGTGGAATTGGAATAACCGAGTGAGATATTCTGTCGAGTGGATTACGCTTCATGGGGATTTCAGTCGGTATCTTCTGTTGAACTTTATAGGCCTTGGACTCTTCTGTAGCGTCCTTGGGTAGGGCGTCTAGGTTAGGCCTAAGACCCTACCCTAGTTACATGTCATCGTCATTAGCCCCCAAATGGATTGAGGACCGAGTGAAGAAGGGCTGAAGTTGATTCCGACCTGATGTAATGTCCCAGAGACATCTTAGGGGCCAGGAAGTATATCAGGTATTTTATCCCTTTGTTAGTCGCCTCAATCGATTCTGGCTTCTTGATCTTCCGAGTGAAGTAAGGAACATATCGCATGAGCAGATTGGATTTGCAAATCTCCGATGTGATCGAATGCTTTGCGGAGCCCGGATTTCACGGGATTCGAAATTTGGGGAAGCGCTCGGGTCGGGATGCGGCGCGGTAAGCTGGGCAGGCAGAGAGGGACTCCTCGATCCTTGTGGCGCCTTTTTCTCCACGTATCGATTCAACATCTATTGTAGGATGCGCCAGGATTGCATGGGCCCACGAGTTAGCCACTCGGATGTGTGGCCATATAAGGCACTGCTGCCGATGCGTGGAACAGTGCTTGCCATTCGCCCCCCTCTCCTCTGCTTCTCCGCCTTGTCTTCCCCAGCGCCTCGCACCTCAGCCCACTCCTCTCGAGCTCCACAGCAATGGCGAAGGACAAGACTGCGGCTCTGGAGCATGCAAAGAAGTCGACGACTAAGGGCAAGAAGTCGGCGAAGGGGTTGACCTCGCGGTCCGCTCTGCTGCCTGGTTTGATCCAGGGGGATTGGATTCGCTCCTCCGTCATGGAGGAGGATATGGATAATCTCGCTGCCAATGGCCTGATTGCAGAGGGGTCTTGGAGGTTGCTGGAGGGGCAGAGCGAGCCCGAGCCGTGCGAGGGCGAGCATGTTCTCCTCACAACACATGTCGATCGAGGTTTCTCTTTGCCCCCTCACTCATTCTTCCGAGGCTTCTTGAATTTCATTGGTGCTCAGATCCACCATTTTCCTCCCAACACCATCTCTTATCTTGATGCATTCGTTTCGATGTGTCAAAACTTCTTGGAGTGCCAGCCGCATTAGGGACTGTTTAAGCACATCTTCACTTGCCGATCTCAGTCAGTGAAGAAAGCTAATCCGACTAACGAGAGGACGCATGTGATCCAGATGTGTGGGGGGCTAGGGATCCATATGATAGGTAGGATCTCTTTTCCTCCTATGACCTTTCCTGAATCAGTTAGGGGGTGGCAGTCGACTTGGTTTTACTGCAAGGATATCCCAACTACTGGTCAGTCGACTGGTCTCCCCCCTTTCTCTCTGGAGAGACTCTGCACCCCTCATTCATTGACTGTATTCGCGGAGGAGAAGGGTGAGATAGCTATTCTGGTCGACACGGTCATTGCGCTAGTCCAGGGTGGAGTGGCCGGCATGGATCTGTTGGAGGTGTTCCTCAGTCGACGCATCCAATCTTTGCAAGATCGCGATCACTCCATGTGGATGTACTCGGGCCCAGAAGACACCGGTCGGACCCACCCGGAGGAGGTCAGTGAGGAGATGGTGGCTCAGTTGCTGTGAAGCATCACTGGCAACAAGGATAACCCCCGCAGAGCCAAGAGGATCTTGCCATTCGACGCCAACAATGCCCCAGATGATGTCGGGCGCGATTTGTCAAGTGTTTATGTCTTGTATTCTCCAATACGCAGTTATTCTGGGATCCGACTGATATTTGTGACTTGTGTCTTGCAGGTTTTCATGAAGATGTACTCTCCTGTACCAAACGGAGAGCAACACCTTGGAGGAGTAGAAAGCAAGGATGAAAGCACCAACATTGAATATGCTGATGATAGCGACGATGATAGTGATGACTCCGATGACCATGAGGAGGTCAAGTCACCACCATGTTCTGAGTGCCGCTCCAAGCAATCACAAGATCCTGCAGGTGGCCGCGGCAAGGCGGCGGCATCGACTGCAAGGATTCCAAAGTGCACTCGAACATCAACTCCAGAGCCAACTGAGAAGACCAAACTGGAAGGCAAAGTCGCTCCACCCAAACCCCAGAAGGCTTTGCCTAGGATCAAGGTTGTGCCCGTCGCTTCAACGTAAGTGTTCCTTTTCCTTCCCCTTCATTGCTGTTGCGGACCTTCTTGTTTGTTTGACCGAATGAGATTTTGGATCCCCAGGGCCGCTACTTCAGGGACGTCCCACATGGAGATTGATGATGAGCAGGCTGATGCGGACACCGCAGACACGGCCACTTCTCAAGCAGGTACGTGATTGCAGACATGCTCACGCTTTATCAATTGTTGTGGTGGTTGATTGGAATCTCATTATCGAGTGCTTGCAGTACCATTAGATGTAATCCACCTTCCAGACGATGATGAGGATGAGCCTCCAAAAAATGCAGGGGGAAGAGGCAGAGCCTCGCCCATCTCACGGGGCCTGAGCAAGAGAATGCCTTCGAGTCGGACGTCTCACCCGCCAACTGAACTCGTCGTCCAAGAACTTGGTGGCTCGTCTCAAATTGGTGTTTCCTTTGTTGTCCCACTATCGACTGCTCAACCTCCGGCGACGGCCGCTCAAACTGCCGGTCTGACTAGCAGCCCCAAACGTTGACTCCTCCAGCTTCATCATCAACTCCTGAGTCGATTGGACTCGGTCTTCATCACGTCCCGAAGGGCCAAACTGGAGCTGCCAAGGAGGTCATGATCCAATCAGGCCTGATGATGGAGAGGATGAAGGTGGTGTATGAGAATAGCAATGCTGCTTATGACGCCAGTTCTGCCCTTCAGACCCACGTTCGAGTAAGTACGATTGTAAGTTGATTTCCGATTGGTTTTTCAACCTGACCCTTGCTCTGCTAGGATATGCTATCTGAAAACTGTTGCTTTATTATTCGTAAGATGTCCGTGGATGAGCGTTTTGGAACCTTTAATGTGCGTCTATCATGGGTCTATGCTTTGCATCTGTACACCCACAGGGTGTTTTCTTTTTCTGCATAGTTCTTCCACTCGAGTCAGTCAGGTCGTGTCGAGTGAGTTCCTGGTCCAGTGGGGGCCCGCTGAGTGCACCCACTGGGTGTAGTCCCCGAGATCGCCGTCAAGTGTTTGATTCGGTGGGGGTGTGTAGAATATGTTGGTTTGCTGCTCGTCACTCGGGTCAGTCGGGCCGTGTCGAGTGGGTTCTTGTCCCAGTGGGGGCACGCTAAGTGCACCCACTGGGTGTAGTACCCGAGACCGCCGTCGACTATGGGCAGTCGGCGGGGGTCCAAGAACAAGGATTTTTTTTCTCCCACTCGGTCTGGGCAGACCATACTAAGTGGGAAATCGAACCAGTGGGGGCATGCTGAGTGCACCCACTGGGTGTAGTCCCCAAGACCGCCCGTTGAATGTCTGATTTGGCGGTGGTCTTAGAACTTCTCTGATAATCAGCAGTTTAAATTTGCTCTTCCCACTCGGAAGTGAAGGATCTTTTCTTTTCATCGACTGAATTAACTTTTTACTGATCGCAGAAATCTTGTGAACTTGGGACTCAGTATGCTGCTTTTGAGAAGAAGAAGATCCAACTCCAACTTGATTTGGAGCTTGCGAAGAAGAATCTGAAGAAGGCCCGGGATGAAGTGAAGACCATGGTAGGTAATGTCTTTCTGACTGTATGCTTTGATATTCCTTCTTTTCCATCCTTTGAACCGAGTGAATCCACTCGAAGAGATGTGCATAGTGAAAACCGTCAACTCTAAGCACGACTGAAGAATGTTATTTATTTAGACACCATGAAGCAAGCATTGGAGAAGAAGGGCATTGATCTTGCGGGGGCGCAGAAGGTGGCGCGTGAGAAGACTGAACTAGCCGAGAAAAAGCTAGCTTCAGTCAGCAAATTGGAAGAGGAAAATACCAATCTGAAGACTCCTATCGACGAGGCGAAGAAAGAAGCCGCACAACTGAAATAAGAGAAGGTAGCCCTGGCTGACAAGGTGGATGAGCTCACTCGGAAGAGGGACGAGCTGGAGGTTTACTTGGGAGGTCTTGCCAATAAGTTGTACATCATGCTTGAAGGTATCTTTCTTCATCCAAGTGAATCCAGAAAACTTTTATATAATTCTGCCGTCGACTCATTTTTCTCCCTCGTGCTTAGTTCTGTCAGGATTTTGAGCAGGAGACTAAGTGGATCGAACCAGGCTTGGACCCCACTAAGTCACTCGTCAAAGATGAAGCCGTGATGAATGTAATGCGATTTGAAGCTCGTCTTGAGGTGTCTTGGGGTACATTGCTTGATTGAAGGTTGCATTGTCAAAGATAGACCAAGAGTTATGGCCGGAGGACAGACTTCAGAATGACCTCGAGTCATTGATGGTCTGGCTTAATGAAATTCCTAGTCGAGTGCAGGCGTGGAAGAAATCAGCTGCTCGCTGCGGAGCCGGCATGGCTCTTTCACTCGTTAGAGTCCATTGTAAGGATGCAAAGGAAGAAAAACTAAAGGCTCTCCAAGTGGCAAACACGAAGAAACTCCAGTTCCAATCCTTCATGGAGACCTTTATTGAAGCAGCCACTCGCATAGCTGACGGCATCGACTTGGACACCTTCATCGAGCCAGCGAGTCCTCCTCCTGCCGAGTGAAGAAAAAACTTTAATGATCCGAACTTATTTGCCTCAGAATGCTGAGTGATCGTGTAACCATTAAACTCTTTTGGGCCTGACGCCCGAGTACTTTTGCTCGCGGTTCTAAAACTTGTTTGATTTATCTGAACTTGATGGTTTTATCCGGATATTGCTTTCTTGTTTCCAGGATGTTTTGTGTGATCGGATTTTTTGACTTAGGTGAAGCTGGTTTGTGGCTAAGCTTCCGAGTGGGAGGATTGCTCTCCACTCGGAGTAGTTTTGAAACTTAGGCGAAACTGTTTCGTGGCTAAGCCCCCGAGTGGGAGGATTGCTCTCCACTCGGAGTAGTTTTGTAACTTAGGCGAAAATGGTTCGCGGCTAAGCCCCCAAGTGCACTACTAGGGAAAAGCCTAGCAGCAGCGCGGGTTTTGGCCCTCTCAGTAGCGCCGGTACCGGCGCTACTAATAAGCCTTCTGACTAACGATAGCAAAGATGCGCGTGTTGACCCATGCTCTTGCTACACATGAATAGTCTGCAGCTCTTTAGAAAAGGACGCTCTTGATATTATCTGCAGCGCCGTTCTGAGGAAGCGCTCTTCGTAAGTCGGCGCTCTCGCTAAATCCCCCTCGCTACTACTAGTTTTATTAGTTTTTTCCCTGCATATTTGTTTTTTATTTGTTTTGCATTTGAATAGGCTTTAAACAATAATCTTTAGCATATCATCCACATAAAAATGTAATCATAGCATATACATACAATTAGTCTCATCAAATCATGTCATCATCATAATCATCATCCAACACAAAGTGGTCTCTCTGCAAAAGGCACAAGGATCGTTTACAAATATGACTAACGTGTGCAGTCGAATTGATCAGAAACTAAAATTACCAGCAGTCTCATGAACTCCGTAATGACCGGTGTTGTCTCATAAACCTTCTTCAGTGGGTCCCAACGGTGGCGGGCCCTCAAGACGTCACGCTCCTGCGGGACGGTGAAATCCGCCAAGGGTGCAGGATGCCCGGACTCATGCTTCAGCGTCCTCCTTGGCCCATTTGGACCTCTTTCCACCGTAACCACGGCCTCTGAGGTGGTGGGTCCCAATGTTCCTCTTTTGAAGCCCCTTCATGTACTTAGACTTTTCTTTGGCAGCTTCGGCCTCGCAAGCCTCCTTGAATATTTGAAACTGCTCTTCCGTGATTGTCGGACTTTCCTTTACAATCTCGGAGTAGGGTTCCCCGTCGTTGATCTTTGCTTTCACTCGATTTTTCCAGGCGGCCAACACGTTGCTAAACTTGGTCATGGCGTGTTTGTTTATCTTCTTCATTGCCGGGTAATTGTCTGGATCTTCATAATCCTTCTCATTTCGGCCCGGGAACAAGAATATCTGGTGAAACTTCTTTAGGAGGGAGCTCCTCATATTTTCTATCTTCTTTAGATTCTCATCGTTGATGGTGGCGGTTGTCCGTATGATGCAGCCTATTTGATTGCCGTAGCACGCTGCTTCCTCGGCGCCTTTGGCTCAAAATTGCCGTCGTCCACCTCCGTGACCACCGATCTAGTAGTCATGAGTTTGTTAGGAACCCGTTGCTTCTTTGCTTTCGGTTCTACACCGCTCCGCTCCCGAGGCAGCACCGGTCTCGGCGCGATCTCGATGCGGTCTGAATCTCAGCGCGTGTCGATCTCAACACCGATCTGCATGTCGGTCTCAGCACCGGTCTGCGTGTCGGTCTCATTCCCGATGCCACGGTGGGCCCATCAACAACATCTGCTGATCGTCGGTAAAGCTAAAAATTAAATCGCCGCCCGGTAGAGCGTCGTCATAATCACCGTAACCCTGTCCTTCATCGTTGCTAGCCATGTTTCCTATGATTAAATCTAGTCAATTAATTCTAGACCTAATAAAATGAATAATGACATAAAAAGGACTATTGTTTTGCGGAATGTTGACTCCTTCCCAGTGCGGCAAATCCGGGCACTCGATATGTCCTAGTTTGTAGCACAAGTCATGCCGAAATTCACGGAAATTTCGGCATGACCTTTGCTAAAAAGTGGACAAATCAAGAACTTGAAATTTGCGGAGCAGAAATGAATCAACATTCCGCAAAACATAAACCACTCAACATCATTCACAGAAACAACAAAGCCACTTGGGCACAAATAACAACTTCAATGAAAAGATATAACATGACCACTTCAATGAAAAATAAAATTTGCCTAAATTGTTTTCCTTGAAAAATAGTGGTCATTTCAAAAATCAAAAACCTTTGCCAATCTACTTAAACTAGCTTGTTAATCCAACGAACCTAATTAACCTACATATTTAACCTAGTTAGTTAATCTAGTTTACCTAGATAATTAACCCTAATTAAACTAGTTAACGCAGCTAGTTCTCTGTCAAAGCCTAAAATAAATTTTTGCACTAATTAACATGGATAATTAACCTAATTAAACTAGTTAACCTGACTAGTTCTCTGTCAAAGCCCTAACTAAGTTTTTGCACTAACCTAGATAATTGACCTAATTAAACTAGTTAACCTAACTACTTCTCTGTCAATGCCCTAACTAAATTTTTGCCCTAACCTAGATAATTAACCTAATTAAACTGGCTAACCTATGCATGAGAGAGAGAGGAGGGGGGGCTTCTGATGATGGCTCGGTGGTGGCGGCGGAGGCGGTGGTGGCGAGGAGGCGGGGCGTCTCCGGTGACGGCGAGGGAGGCAGGGTGTCTCCGGTGATGGCGAGAAGGTGGCGTCGGCGGCGGTCGATGGCGTTAGCGTGGCAGCGCGCTCCGTGGCGTTAGGCGGCTCGGTGTCGTCGGCGGCGCACGGCTCTGTGGCGTCGTCGTCGGCGCGCGGCGTGGGCGACTATGAATCGGGAGACGGCGGCCCTGGGGTGTGTTGAGGATTTGGGGAAGTGGTGGCCAGGGGGAAACGATTTTTTGGCTAAGTCAAACTTAGCGGTAGCGCGTTTCGCAAAACGCGCTATAGCTAAGATAGCTATACCGCTTTCTTCAAAACGCGCTGCTGCTATAGCTATGTAAATTTATTCCTTTTTTAATTTCCTATTCTGTTTCTACAGCGGGGGTCTAGGACACGCGCTGCAGCTACGTTAGCTATAGCGCCTCGTACAAACAAACGCTGCCGCTATGCCTTCCTCCGATTTTTCGCTTTTTCATTTATTTTGCTTTACATTTTATTTTTCCCTTTCTCCTTTTTCTATTTCTTTCATTTTCATTTAAATTTCTATTTGTTTTTCATCTTATTTTATTTCCGTTAGTAGTAGCGCTCTTCTCGAAAGCTAGCGCTAATCGTGTTTCTAGCGATGGCGCGTTTCTTGGCTTCGCTCTCGCTATCGTCTTCCTAGCATTCTGCCAATGGGAATATTAGTAGTAGCGCTTTCTCTACCACAAGCGCTACTGCTAAGTTTGTGTCTGTAGCGCGGTTTTTATTTGGTCGCTACTGCTATGTAGCACTAGCGCAGTTTTTTGACCCGCGCTGTTGCTAAATTTCCGTGTATAAGGTTTTCCCTAGTAGTGGTGGGAGGATCGCTCTTAACTTGGAGTAGTTTTGTATCTTAGGCGAGTACGGGATTGCGGCTAAGCCCCAGAGTGGGAGGATTGCTCTCCAGTCGGAGTTGTGTTGTAACTTGGCGAGTACGGGTTCGCAGCTAAGCCCCCGAGTGGGAGGATTGCTCTCCACCCGGAGTAGTTTTGTAACTTAGGCGAGTACGTGATCGCGGCTAAGCCCCCGAGTGGGAGGATTGCTCTCCACTCGAAGTAGTTTTGTAACTTAGGCGAGTACGGGATCACGCTAAGCCCCTGAGTGGGAGATTGCTCTCCACCCGGAGTAGTCTTGTAACTTAGGCGAGTACGGGATCGCGGCTAAGCCCCCGAGTGGGAGGATTGCTCTCCACTCGGAGTAGGTTTGAAACTTAGGCGAAACTGGTTTGCGGCTAAGCCCCGAGTGGGAGGATTGCTCTCCACTCGGAGTAGTTTTGTGACTTAGGTGAGTACGGGATCGCGGCTAAGCCCCCGAGTGGGAGGATTGCTCTCCACTCGGAGAAGTTTTGAAACTTAGGCGAAACTGGTTCGCGGTTAAGCCCCCGAGTGGGAGGATTGCTCTCCACTCGGAGTAGTTTTGTAACTTAGGCTAGTATGGGATCGCGCTAAGCCCCCAAGTGGGAGAATTGCTCTCCACTCGGGGTAGTTTCGAAACTTTGGCAAAACTGGTTCGCGGCTAAGCCCCTGAGTGGGAGGATTGCTCTCCACTCGGAGTAGTTTTGTAACTTAGGCGAGTATGGGATCGCGGCTAAGCCCCCGAGTGGCAGGATTGCTCTCCACTCGGAATAGTTTTGAAACTTGGGTGAAACTGGTTCATGGCTAAGCCCCCGAGTGGGAGGATTTCTCCCCACTCGGAGTAGTTTTTAAACTTAGGCAAAACTGGTTCGCGGCTAAGCCATGATGTCTACTACGCAACTTTATTCTTGTAGACTCGTGTTGGGCCTCCAAGCACAGAGTTTTGTAGGATAGTAGCAATTTTCCCTCAAGTGGATGACCTAAGGTTTATCAATCCGTGGGAGGTGTAGGATGAAGATGGTCTCTCTCAAACGACCCTGCAACCAAATACAAGAAATCTCTTGTGTCCCCAACACACCCAATACAATGGCAAATTGTATAGGTGCACTAGTTCGGCGAAGAGATGGTGATAAAAGTGTAATATTCATGGTAGAAATATATTTTTATAATCTGAATAAATAAAAACAGCAAGCAAATAGTAAACGGGCACAAAAACGGTATTGCAATGCTTGAAAACATGGCCTAGGGTCCATACTTTCACTAGTGCAATCTCTCAACAATGCTAACATAGTTGGATCATATGATTACCCCTCAGAGTGCAATAAAGAATCACTCCGAGTTCCTATTAGTGGAGAACAAAAGATAGAAATTGTTTGTAGGGTACTAAACCACCTCAAAGCTATTCTTGCCGATCAATTATCCTAGAGTTCATACTAAAATAACGCAAGCTATTCTTTCCGATCGATCTAATTAAGAGTTTGTACTAAGATAACACCATATGACACACATCAACCAACTCTAATGTCACCTAGATACTCCAATGTCACCACCAGTATCTGTGAGTTAATTCTACGATATGCATCAAACATCTTCATGATCATAATACTCAATCCACACAAAGAACTACAAGGGACCCCAAAGTTTCTATCGGAGAAAAGATAATAAAAATGAGCATCAACCCCTATGCATAGATTACCCCAATGTCACCGCGGAAATCCGCAAGTTGAGTGCCATAACATATTTCAAGTGAATCAATATGATACCCCATTCTCATCTCAAGTAATCATACCGCAAGACATACATCATGTGTTCTCATATCTGAATATTCAATCCGACAAGACAAAACTTCAAAGGGTAAAGATTCAATTCATCACAACAAGAATATAGAGGGGAGAAACATCCTATGATCCATCTATGTTAACAAAGCCCATGATAAAGATCACGAGAGAGAGAGAGAGAGAATAAACACATAGCTACTGGTACAAACCCTCAGCCCCGAGGGTGGACTACTCCCTCCTCATCGTGGTGGCCGCCGGGATGATGAAGATGGCCACCGGAGATGATTACCCCCTCCGGCAGGGTGCCGGAACGGGGTCTAGATTGGTTTCTCATGGCTATAGAGCCTTGCGGCGTGGAACTTCTCGTCTAGGGTAACCCCGAAGGGTTTCGGAATATTTGGGAATTTATAGTGCAAAGAAGGGCTATGGGAGGCCACCGAGGTGGGCACAACCCACCTGGGCGCGCCTGGGCCCCCAGGCGCCTCCTGGTGGGTTGTGCCCCCCTCGGGGCACCCCCCAGGTGCTGCTTTGGCCCATCGTTGGTCTTCTGGTCCATAAAAATCCAAAAAAAAGTTTCGCGGTGTTTGGACTCCGTTTGATATTGATTTCCTGCGATGTAAAAAGCAAGCAAAAAACAACAACTGGCACTGGGCACTGGGTCAATAGGTTAGTCCCAAAAATGATATAAAGTTGCTATAAAATGATTGTAAAACATCCAAGAATGATAAAATAACAGCATGAATACTTCATAAATTATAGATACGTTGGAGACGTATCAGCATGCCCAAGCTTAATTCCTACTCGTCCTCGAGTAGGTAAATGATAAAAGAAATAATTTATGAAGTGTGAGTGCTAGCAAAGTGCACAAGTTTTATCAATGATAATTTCAATCACTTTTCCTAGCATCATAACATCAATTCTTTCTTATGAAACTTCTCAAGTTATAGTAGCAACCAATTCACATGTTAAGGTTCAAACAATGAATTCTCTTGAAACCCAACAACCTATGTACTCAGTCACCAAGCAATTGCAATTCAACTTATTCAACAAAGTTTAAGTCAGAGCTCCACATACTCAACCATCATATAATCTTCTATGATTGCTAACTCACCGCATACACATGAGCAAAACATTTCAACCAGACACATAGAAAGATCGGGGCTTATAGTTTCGCCTCCCAACATATTCACCCCAAGGGTGATGTCAACAATAATAACACATGCTACCCATATTCCACTGGACATATGTGCCTAGATCTTTCCTCACCACATGATGCTTGCCAAAGGAGAAAAATAAAAAGGAATAGAGAGAAAAACTTTGACTCTTGCATAAAAGTAAATACATAAAAGTAAAAGATAGGCCCTTCACAGAGGGAAGCAGAGGTGCCATGCGCTTATTTGTTTGTATGCTCAATCCCTTAGTGCAAAAGAACATCACGTTGTATTGCACCTTAAGATGGCAACCTTTATTATGCAGTCTGTCACTTTTATTCTTTGCCATCCAAGTTCGTACAACGCTCAATTTTCTCTTACACTAAATGATCTCACTTTTAGAAGAATTTTTATTGCCTTAATGCACTGATGACAACTTACTTGAAGGATCTTGCTCAATCCTTAGGTAGGTATGGTGAACTCTTGAAGATAAGATTTGGGTTTAAGGGCTTTTTGATGCACAAGTAGTATCTCTACTTGGTGCGGGATTTTTGGCTAGCAAAGATGGGGGCAAGCACCACATGTTGAGGGATTTATGACAATATAACTTCTATGAATGTGAATATGAACAAACATAAATCATTACGTTGTCTTCCTTGTCCAACGTCAACAATTTTGGCATATAATATTTTGATGGGGGATCACAATCACAAAAGATTTCCATGATGGTGTATTTGCATGTGAAAGTTCTCTTCCTTATACTAATTATTCATGAATTGCTTGTATGACCAATATTGTGATTGTCAAGCCTCAAAAGATTTCACTTTCTGAACCCAATGTGAAGCTACCACTAGGCATGATATGATTTCAACTTCATGGCATTCAATTTATTCAACAGTTTACTCATAGGATATAAGTGAAGCACAAGATTAAATGACAAACTACTCCAAAAAGATATAAGTGAAGATCATGCGAGTAGTTAAGTAAATAGATAGCTATGTGAGGACTCTCTTTTATTTAAAAAAAATTCAGATCTAAGAAATTTACTAAAACAGCAAGCAAAACAAAACAAAATGGCATTTCAAGAATAGCACACAACATGTGAAGAAGCAAAAACTTAGGCTCAACCGATACTAACCGATAATTGTTAAAGAAGAAAAGTGGGATGCCTACCGGGGCATCCCCAAGCTTAGATGCTTGAGACTTCTTGGAATATTAACTTGGGATGCCTTGGCATCCCAAATCTTGAGCTTTTGTGTCTCCTTGATTCTTCTCATATCACGGTTTTCCTAAATCTCAAAAGCTTCATCCACACAAAACTCAACAAGAACTCATGAGATAAGTTAGTATAAACCAATGCAAAAACCTTATCATTATCTACTATAGCGAATCACTCAAATTATTATTCAACATTGCATACTAAATTCCTCTGCATATTTAATACTCCTATCCTCAAATAGATTCATTAAACACGCAAGCATATGTAAACAACGCAAACAATAAGAACAATCTGCCAAAACAGTACAGTCTATAAAGAATGCAAGAGTATCAATACTTATTCAACTCCAAACATTATGAAATTCTACCACCCTGTAGAAAATTTATCAGATCTTATTATGCAAAAATTTTCAATGTTTTATCACATTCTGACTTTCCTCGGGAATTTTTGCAACATCGTTAAACTTTCTGTTTTGAAACAGCAACATGTAGACTTGCAAAATAAGCATGGCAAAGGCTATACTTGACATTTTTATTGAAATAAAAGATGCAAAAAATTATTCTAAATAACATCAAGCAAATCCTAACAAAATAAATTGACGCTCCAAGCAAAACACATATCATGTGACGAATGAAAACATAGCTCCAAGTGAGGTTACCGATAATGTTGGAGACGAAAGAGGGGATGCCTTCCGGGGCATCCCCAAGCTTAGTTGCTTGGATCTTCCTTGAATATTACCTTGGGGTGCCTTGGGCATCCCCAACCTTAGTGTCTTGTCACTCCTTCTCCTCATATCGACATCTCACCCAAAACTTGAAAACTTCAATCACACAAAACTTAACAGAACTTTGTGAGATAGGTTAGTATGATAAAGAGCAAACCATTTCACTTTTGGTATTGTCAAAGAAAATATTCATAATTGTTATTACACAATTCATAATGTAGCATATCATTTACACAATTTATATTGAGCAATATAAGCCATAGAAACTATAAAACAAAGCAAACTATGCATCGAAAACAGAATCTGTCAAAAACAGAACAGTCTGCAATAATCTGTACTCAAACCATACTTATGCTACTCCAAAAATTATGAACAAATTATTACCATTTTAGAAATTTATATGTTAAACTTCTCCAAAAAGAATCAACTCAAAAGCACTCTTATGTTAAAAATGAGACTTATTTCCGTGAGCGCAAAAGTTTCTGTTTTTCAGCAGGGTCAAAGCAACTATCACCCAACATGATCCCAAAGGCTTTACTTGCCACTTTATTGAAACAAAAGCAATAAAACATGATTGCTAAAGTAGAATAATCATGTTAACACACAAAACAGTAGGTAAAAGTGTTGGGTTGCCTCCCAACAAGCGCTTTTCTTTAATGCCTTTTAGCTAGGCACGATGATTTCAATGATGCTCGCATAAAAGATAAGAATTGAAACATAAAGAGAGCATCATGAAGCATATGACTAGCACATTTAGGTCTAAGCCTCTTCCTATGCATAGGGATTTTGTGAGAAAACTACTTATGGGAGCAAGAATCGACTAGCATAGGAAGGCAAAACAAGTGCAACTACAAAACAATCAACACATAAAGAAGAAACTTAATATTATTGAGATATGTAAGAGCATAAGTTCCTTCCTCATAATAATTTTCAGAAACATAATGAATGGATTCAACAATATAACTATCACATACAACACTCTTTTCATGATGCACAAGCATAGAAGATTTATCACTCTTTACAGCATACATGTCATTATAATAATCATCATAAATAGCAACTTTATTGTCATAGTCAATTGAAACTTCCAAAATAGTGGATGTATCACTAAATAAAGTCATGACCTCTCCAAATCCACTTTCATCAATATTGTAATAAGATCACTACTACCTAGAGTTGACACTCTTCCAAACCCACTTTTATCAATGTAATCATCATAAATAGGAGGCATGCTATCATCATAATAAATTTTCTTACCAAAAGTAGAAGGAATCAAAGGATCATAATCATTAAGCAAAGCATCCCCAAGCTTAGGACAAGCATTATTTCCAGCAAATAAATCTTCAAACATGTCATACTAATTAAACATAGCATCCCCAAGCTTGTGGTTTTGCATATCATCACAATCATTCTTATCAATAGCATGAATGGCACCAATAGTATAGCAAACATTATTATCATATTCTTCCAAGCAAGTGCTAAAAAGATTTTCAATATCATAAGGGACATCATTGTCTTCCCAATCATCTTTACAACAAGCAATAGGTATCACAAAATCATACTCTATATCATCATCTTCCACCAACATATTTGATTCACTCTCATGATGCACAATGGTGATAGGAGCAACATTATTTGGGAGAGATACCTTTTTTACCTCTATTATTTTTTCTTATCTTTTTCTTCACCACATCATGTGTGGGTTTAATAAATTTTTCCAAGCTTCTTGTTGAAGAGATTGATTGGATAGGAAGCTCCTCCTCGTTACCTGATTCCTCATAATAAACACTAGGAGGGTATTGGGAAACATTTTCCCTTTCATTAGTACTCTCTTCATATTCCATTTGTTTTCTTGTCTTTAGGTAGTTGGCAATATAAGGATTCTCAATGCAGTTTATTGCACTAAACATATAAATTTCTTCTAGATCAAAATCAAGAAATCTCTCGAGATTAAATTTTGGAATACCCTCAGTTATACATTTCATTTCTTCATACCCCAAAAGGAGACTAAGCTCTTTATGATGCTCAAGGGTAATCAAGTTATCACAATTTTAGGCCACGATTTGATCATGAATTTTTTTTTGCATTGGAGATTTAAATGACCATGTTCATTGCAAAGTTCACAAGGATGGCAAAAAATTAAATCTTTCAGCACAATCATCTAGCCTCTCTTGCAACTTTCCCGTTTCTATATGCTTCTTACAAACTCTATCATCCCTTTTTGGTGTGCAAAGACACTCCCAATTCACTCCGCAAAAAGTGACATGTTTATAAGAAACATTTTTGTCATGACTTGTGCAATCATCATTAGCATTTTGGATATTCAAAGAATTCATACTAACAACATCGCAATCATGCTCAAATACTTTGTGCCAAGCATTTTATTGACTTCTTCTTCTAACAATTGAGCACAATTTTCCAAACCATCATTTTCAAGAAATATATTATAAAGATGGTCAATAATATGATGCAACCTAAATTCCATTTTTATGTAGTTTTCTTTTATAGACTGAACTAGTGATAAACAAGAAACTAAAAAGATTCAATTACAAGATCTAAAGGTATACCTTCAAGCACTCACCTCCCCGGCAACGGCGCCAGAAAAGAGCTTGATGTCTACTACGCAACTTTATTCTTGTAGACTCGTTTTGGGCCTCCAAGCGCAGAGTTTTGTAGGACAGTAGCTATTTTCCCTCAAGTGGATGACCTAAGGTTTATCAATCCGTGGGAGGTGTAGGATGAAGATGGTCTCTCTCAAATGACCCTGCAACCAAATACAAGAAATCTCTTGTGTCCCCAACACACCCATTACAATGGAAAATTGTATAGGTGCACTAGTTCAGGAAAGAGATGGTGATAAATGTGTAATACATATGGTAGAAATATATTATTATAATCTGAATAAATAAAAACAGCAAGGTAGCAAATAGTAAACGGGCACAAAAACGGTATTGCGATGCTTGAAAACAAGGCCTAGGGTCCGTACTTTCACTAGTGCAATCTCTCAACAATGCTAACATAGTTGGATCATATGATTATCCCTCAAAGTGCAATAAAGAATCACTCCCGAGTTCCTATTAGCGGAGAATAAAAGATAGAAATTGTTTGTAGGGTATGAAACCACCTCAAAGCTATTCTTTTCGATCAATCTATCCTAGAGTTCATACTAAAATAACGCAAGCCCCTCGGGCTGCATCATCCCCAGGCTGCATGGGTCCGTCCCTGTGGCATGTATCATTCTTGCAGCTACCTAAACTAGCGTTACCTACTTCTTGAGATGATTTATGTTGTCACTTGCTTGCCTGTTGCCCTTTGCGGCCTACCACGTTGCTGACCGGCCTCCTGCTCATCCTGCAAAGGGGGCTACACCTGCTGGCACGGCGCTTGTGATCGGGTCCGTCCTTGCAACACTGACAAACCTGAGAGATCGAGCTCTAGCTCGCGGCCCGCCCCATGCACGTCACCTCACCAGATCCTCAGTGCCTTCATCTTCTTGCGGAAAGATCAGCGGCAGGACAACAAACGTGACTATGAGCTATGTTCTCCTCTCGGACTAACCTGCAGGAATCTCTGGAGCTTAACCACGGGTGGCTCTCCCAGCTGCTCCTTTTTCATGCGATTCGCTTGCGTGTCAAAGGGAGGGCTCCTGAGCATCGTGCCTCGGGAGCTCTTACCGACTCTCTAGCCCTCACCCCTGGCCTTGACCACGGCATCGCGACCTGGCATACCAGCGGCGGCTGAGCCCGCTCGAGGTTCGGGACCCGAGGACACAGAGCACTTAGAAGAGCGTGAAAGGGGGAAGCTGGCGCAAGCCTAACCTAGCAATACCACCGTCACTGACGCACAAATCGGGCGCTGCGCAAGGAATCGCCCTAGGCTCGCCAAGATAAGTCACATACTCGAGTTAGCCCAGGTCTGCGTCCTGAGATTTTTGACTCTTGCAGCCTTGCTCTGGCAATGCCGCCTTCCCTTTTCCGCCTTTAGGAAGCTGCTTGCATGCCAAAGGGGACCTCTTGAGCATCGTGCCTCAGGAGCTCTTACCGGACCTTGGGCCGTTCACCTCCTGGCCTTGACCATGGCATCGCGACTTGGCATACCAGCGACGGCTGAAGCCTGCCTGGGGACTGGGACCTGTCGGCGTAGAGTGCTAAGCTACCGCGAGGATGAAAAGGGGGGACAATACCGAAGAAAGACGTGCAACCACGAACATCATAATGGGAATAATAAGCATTGGCGCAAAAGCACTACAGATTCTTTACACACCCCTACAGGGTTCATCTCGATTCCTTGCAGGGAACAAAAGAAAAAGGCTTCTAGAAGTCCTAGCTATATGTGTTGTCGCCAACGCCATCATCAACAGTGGGCCACGGAAGGCCGACGCCAACCCCATCCAGGTCACAGGTGATGACTGGCAGATGCCGCTGCCGCGCGCCAGGCACGACGAGAGCTCGGCGGCGTGTAGCTATCGTCGCTCGTCTTCGGAGACTCATCAGGCTCGGGAGAGTCGCCGGACTCCCAGGAGCCGTCGCTGCTGCTGGAGGAGCTGTCGGCAGGGCCGGGGGGTAGACTCGGTGCCTGCAGCCGCGCCCTCCTGGCAACTCCCTCCAGGGCAGCACTCCAGGCGCTGGCCTACCTTATCGAAGACCTTGAAGAACAAAGTGGAGGTGCCCATGTACAACCGATCGCCATGCGTTGATCAAGGCCGCAGGCGGTTGGGGCCCGCGCGCTCCACACTTGCCCTTTGACTTCGCCTCAAAGCCAAGTCCGAGCGCGCCTTGGGCCCGGAGGCTACTGTCGGCGTCCTAGGAATGGGGGTATCCGGACTTGCCTGCCTACGGCCCACGGCGTGGCTCCACCAACGGCCTGGTATGGCCCAACTTCGCCATCAACAACTCAAGACCCTCGCGAGGGGCCAAGCCTCGCGAGGCGGGCGACACCAAGATCTCCCTGGGGGCGGCCTCGCTAGGCTGGCTCCCGAGGAGCGGAGATATCTATGCAAGGGGCACCTCGCAAGGTTCACGTGATGTGAGCCATGACGACCGAGGTCAGGCGGGCGCGAGCGGGCGCAGTGTACCAGTTTCCTCTTTGGTGCCAAGGAGGCAAGCGCAGGCGAGGAGCCCCAAGGAATCAAGCGAAGGTTTCCTTATTGGTGCAACAAGACCAAGACCAACGGGACGACAGGACGAAGGTCATCGTGGAGCCCACAGCAGCGTCACCACCAGAGCCTTTGGCAGGCGAAGACTACTTTTGTCAGGATAGCTCATACTAGTTGTCTCCCTTCAAAATTGGCCGTTGTGGGATCCCTTCCCGCCTACATTTGGGAAGTGTACCGGGGCCTCTATAAATAGGACTAGCCACCACCATAGTGGGAGAGGGCGGAGACCAGGAGGGCCATCTTGGATCGGATCCATTCCATCCTCACACACACCAGCTCACCGAGCTCAAGAACACCTCTCCTCCTGAGGTTGTTCATCCACTGTACTAGTTCATCCACAGCCCTTGTGAGGCAATCCACCACCACACTGGAGTAGGGTATTACACCACACGGTGGCCCGAAGCAGTATAAATCCCCGTGTCTCTTGTTCTTTGGGTTCATCAAGCTAGGCCGTGTAATCGTTAGGTAGGCAGGCTGGGGAGAAAGAGTTCTTTGTGCGCACCCCAATGTTCGAACCTCTCAAGGGTCTGCGCAACCCATGATCCAACAATTACATCTTGACAATCCAACTATCAAGTATAAAAACGATGAAGAAGATCTGTGTTCCAGGAGCGCGGCTCATCTTTCTTCTGAGCTAGATTGTAGAGGTGATATGCCCCATTGTGAATCACTTTGGTGACGACGAAAGGTCCTTCCCATGCAGGGGTGAGCTTATGGGGCCGTTGTTGATCCACTCGGAGCACAAGGTATCCTTCTTGAAACACTCGACCTCTAACGTTTCTGGCATGAAATGGAAAGGTCTTGCTGATAAATAGTCGACCGGATCAAAGCCATCTCTCATTCTTACTCCAAAAGATCTAGAGCATCTTGACGTGCTTGTTCTGCCTTAGCTTCTGAGAAAAGTTCCACTCGGGGTGCATTGTGAAGCAGGTCACTAGGAAGCACGGCTTCAGCTCCGTACACCATGAAGAAAGGGGTTCGGTTAGTGGATCGGTTGGGAGTTGTCCTCAATCCCCACACAATAGATGGCAACTCAGTTACCCAAGCTCCAGGTGTGTGCTTAAGGTCGCGCATCCGTCGGGGTTTCATCCCTTGGAGGATCAGACCATTTGCTCTTTCAGCTTGACCATTCGACTGTGGGTGTGCAACGGATGCGTAATTCACCCGAGTGCCTTGAGAAGTGCAAAACGCTCTGAACTCTTCTGAATCAAAGTTTGAGCCATTGTCTGTGATGACGTTGTGCGGAACTATGTATCAAAATATCAGCTCTCTTATGAAACTGATGGTTGTGCTTGAGTCTAAGTTCTTGATAGGCTTGGCTTCAATCCACTTGGTGAACTTGTCGACTACCACAAGTAGATGAGTGAAACCACTTATGCCGGTCCTTAGCAGCCCAATCATGTCCAGTCCCCACACATCAAATGGCCAGACGAGTGGAATGGTCTTCAAGGCAGATGCAGGCTTGTGGGATATGTTTGAGTAAAACTGGCAACCTTCACACTTCTCGATGATCTCTTTTGCCATTTCATCGTCCCATGGCCAGTAGAATCCTGCTCAGTAGGCTTTGGCCACGATGGTCCGAGAGGACGCATTGTGACCACAGGTCCCCGAGTGGATCTCATCCAATATCAGTCGACCCACTTCGGGAGTGATACATCACTGAGCTACGCTAGTAACACTTTCTCTGTAAAGCTGTCCACCTACTACTGTGAAGGCCTTGGACCTACGGACAATCTGACGAGCTTCAACTTCATCTTCTGGAAGATCCTGCCTAAGAAGGTATGCAATATATGGCACCGTCCAGTCGGGGGAGATTACCAGAATCTCCATAACTAGATCGATGACTGCTGGCACCTCGACTTCAGTCGGATTGGTAGGACTTATTGGTTGGGGAGGTTCTTCAGTGAAGGGATCTTCTTGAACTGACGAGGTATGGAGATGCTCCAGAAACACATTGCTGGGGATAGGCTTCCGAGTGGAACCTATTTTTGCCAGGTCATCAGCCGCTTGATTCTTGATTCGGGGTATGTGGTGGAGCTCCAATCCTTCAAACTTCTTTTCTATCTTCTTCACTGCATTGCAGTATCCGGTCATGGCGGGGTTCTTGACGTCCCACTCCATCACCTGATTAACAACCAAATCTGAGTTGTCGTAGACCATCAAGCGCCGGACGCCGAGTGATATGGCCATATGCAACACGTAGAGGAGTGCTTCGTACTCAACTTCATTATTGGAAGAATCAAAGTGAATCTAGAGGACATAACTGAGTTTATCGCCTCTTGGGGACACCAGGACCATTGCGGCACCAGAACCATTTAACATCTTAGATCCATCGAAGAACACAGTCCAGTGTTTCGAGTGAACTTGAGTCGGTTGCTGTTGCTCAATCCACTCAGACAAGAAATCCATGATTGCTTGAGACTTGATCACCTTCTTTGCCTCGAACTTGCTGTCCAGAGGAAGAAGTTCAATTGCCCACTTAGCCACTCGACCAATTGCATCTCGATTGTTCAAGATTTCGACAACGAAGCATCGCTGACGACTGAAACCAAGTGGTCTTGGAAATAATGTGCAACTTTTTTCGCAGTCAAATAGATACCATAGACAAGCTTCTGGTAATGCGGATACCTTTGCTTGGATGGAGTCAAGACTTCAGAGATGTAATATACTGGGCGTGCAACTCTATAGGCCTTGCCTTCTTCTTCTCGCTCTACTGTGAGCACTGTGCTCACAACTTGACCAGTGGCTGCAATATATAACAGTAGAGGCTATTTGCTGATCGGAGCAGCAAGCACCGGCTGGGTGGAAAGCAGGGCTTTGAGCTCCACAAGCACTGCTTCAGCTTCAGGAGTCCACTCGAATGTATCAGACTTTTCACCCGTCGGTAAAGAGGCAATGCCTTTTCACCGAGATGAGAAATGAATCGATTTAATGCAGCAAGACAGCCTGTAAGCTTCTGAACGTCATGCACATGCATAGGGCGTTTCATTCGAAGAACTGCACCAATATTTTCAGGGTTTGCATCTATCCCTCATTCGGAAACGAAAAACCGAGCAACTTTCCTCCGGGAACTCCAAATGTGCACTTGGATGGATTCAGCTTGATGTCATATCTTCTTAGATTGGCAAAGGTTTCGGCGAGGTCAGACAGTAGGTTAGAAATCTTGCGTGACTTAACCATGATATCATCCATATATGCCTCCACATTCTGACTAATATGAGTGAGCAGGCACCTCTGGATCATGTGCATGAATGTGGCGCCAGCATTCTTGAGACCGAAAGGCATGGTGACATAGCAGAAACACCCGAACGGGGTGATGAAGGTTGTTTTTATTTCATCGGGTCCATACAGTCGCATCTGATGGTACCCGGAATATGCATCCAGAAAAGACAAACGCTGACACCCTATAGTCGAGTCGACTATCTGATCGATGTGGGGGAGCGGAAAATTATCTTTCGGGCAAGCCCGATCGATATGCTTGAAATCAAACACATACGAAGTGAATTATCCTTCTTGGGGACCATGACGACGTTGGCGAGCCACTCGGAGTGGTATATCTCACGAATGAACTCAGTTGCCAGGAGCCGAGCCACTTCCTCACCAATCACCTTCCTTTTTTCTGCGGCGGACCGACGGAGATGCTCTTTAACTGATTTGGTCTTGGAGTCGACACACAAACGGTGCTCGGCCAGTCCCCTGGGTACACCTGGCATGTCTGAAGGTTTCCATGTGAAGATGTCCCATTTCTCACGGAGGAACTAGATGAGCGCGGCTTCCTATTTGTCGAGTGTCGTTGAGATATGGGTCGAAGCAGCTATGGGATCTTCCAGGTGAATGTGAACTGGCTTCTTCTCACCGGCCGACTAAAATGCGAACTCAGAAGTGGGTTTCTTGGCTCGGAGTAGATCACTCAAATTAGCGTTCTTCTTGTACTCCTCAAATTCAACCACTACCATTTGCTCGTCAGCGATCTTGACCCCTTTTGGAGGCATTGTTCTTCTCTCTGCCTGTTCCCAGTGACAGTGATCACACCCTTGGGCCCGGGCATCTTTAGTTTAAGATACACGTAACATGGACGGGCCATGAAACGAGCATATGCGGGTCTGCCCAGAATAGCATGATAGGCACTATGGAAATCCACTACCTCAAACGTCAGCTTCTCCTTGCGAAAATTCTTGGAATCACCAAAAACCACATCCATAGCAATCTGTCCGAGTGAATTTGCTTTCTTCCGTGGGATGACTCCGTGGAACTGCATGTTGCTTTCACTGAGTTGGGATATCGAAATGCCCATCCCCTAGAGGGTCTCAATATACAGAATGTTCAGACCACTGCCACCATCCATGAGAACTTTAGTCAGTCGGGTGCCCCCAACGACTGGGTCGACCACCAGCGCTTGCCACCCTGGGTAGCAACGTGAGTTGGGTGATCAGATTGGTCGAATGTAATGGGAGTCTTTGACCACTTCAGGTACATCATAGTTGCCGGAGCAACCATGTTCACCTCTCTGTTTATGACTTTCAGTCGATTTTTGCTCTCAACATCAGCAAAAATCACCAAGGTAGCATTGACCTTCGCGTAACCATCGTCCTTTTCCTCACTTTTGTCTTTATCAGAGTCTTTCTCACTGGACTGACCCTCTCGGAACTGCTGAATTAGGATTCTGCACTGTCAAGTGGTATGCTTGGGTAGAATCAAGTTACACTCTTCATCCTTCTTCATGTGAATGTGACACGGCAAATCCAGGACATCCTGGCCGGACTGATCCTTCAACTTTTTGGGCACCCACGGCCCCTTGGGTTTTCCTTTAAATAAACTTTCCTTGTGTATTAACCACTGCTTCTTCAGCCTTTCCACTGGCTTTGGACTTGCGTTTCTTGGTCGACTGTCTTCCCCTTTCCATTGCAGAGTCGATCTTCCTCTTCTCCATTCACATGCCGACTAGCTACCTCAATCATTCGATTCAGAGTCATGGCCCCAGAGCGACCTAATTTCAGTGTGAGCTCTCTGTACCGCACGCCTTCCTTGAAAGCGCAGACGGCTTTGTGCTCTGAAACATTCTCCGCCAGATGATGAAATGTGGTCCACTGCTGGATGTAATCTCTCAAGGTTTCATTCGGCTTCTGGACATAGTGCTACAACTCAAACAGCCCAGCGGGACGCTTGCAAGTGCCCTCGAATGTCTGGATAAACATTCGGGCCAAATCTTCCCAATAGAATATGCTTCGAGGAGCCAATTGATTCAACCAAGCCCTGGTCAAACCTTCAAGCATCAAGGGGAGGTGCTTCATGGCTACTTCATCGTTGCCTCCACCAATCTGCACTGCTACTCGATAATCTTCTAACCATGTGTATGGCTTGGACTCACCAGTGAACTTGCTCACTCCCGCAGCCAATCTGAAGTTGGGGGGGATCTCAGCTGCTCGAATGGCCATGCTGAAACATTCGGGCCCAGAAACGAATTCCCTGCTTCCACTCGGACGATCTCTATCTATCCCTTCTCTGTTAGCCCTGCTTCTGTCAACCAAGCCATGTACGAGGACTGACCTCGCATCGAAGCCAAGATCTCTTGGGTCAACCGGAACTCTTCGCTTGTCACTGTACGGGCGCCTGTCATCATACCGCCGGGGCGCGTACGAACCACCCCTCGGAGGGGGCGTAGGCACTCTCCGATGGTCATAACAGTGATATCAAGGATCGAATTGCACGTGGCTTCGACCAAGGTACTGGTCCTGGCGGTAACCACGATCTTTGTGTCATGGAGGCGATCTTGGGCTGTGTGCCGACTGAACTGTGTCCACCTTGACGGGCCTACTGTTAATCCTGTTGTGCGACTGAGAAACAGCTGAGTTCTGCTCCCCGGCCACCCTGAGCAGTGCTCGAATCTGTTGCAGCCCTCTACCAGCTTCGGAACCGAAAGGCTGGATCGAATCTGCAATATGTGCAACTGCTACAACATTCTAGATTGGGGTACGGTATACTTGACACTCTTCTCGAGGTCCAGTCAGAAACAATTGTCATTGTCGTCGAATGGAACTTGGAATTTGCCTGTGGGCGCGGACGTCGAGTGCTTGTTGAAGATTCTCCAGGCGTGAACGCTCAGCCAAGATGGCTAAGCGCACAGCCCCCAAAGCCCGAGCCTCGGAGGTCTCCCCAACAATGGGGGTCTGAAGAGCTTGATTGTTTCTGCGATGCAGCTCGTCCCTCTACTCCGCGGTGAGGGCTTGAGGGTAATACTCGTCATTGTCGTGTGATGGTCCACCATGTCGCCTCCACCGCGGTGGAATCCGGGCGGAGTGCGCTGGGAGTTGACCATGAGGACCTACGCCGCGGGATCATTGCCCTCACACTCGGAAAGTGTATCCGAGTGGCCAGTTGGCAGATCGAACAACCCATGGAGAGATTCGTTGGGATCAATCGCCGTGACTTGTGGGGTGGTTGACTAACAAGCCACCGCATGCTTCACCCACCAATGGAGTCGCGAGCGACCGGATCGCTTGCGCGGCGGACGACGGGAAGCGAAGACGCCTCGGGAGCCAACTGATACTGATTCGACGGATGCCATAGGAGTACACTGCAAGCACTCGCATGGAAGTTCACCGCCCCGCGAATGGGGAGAGCCTCAACGTCGAGGGGGGCTTCTTGAAGCCAGGCGGAGTCGTCGGCTACGAAAGTGAGTGCGCCAAGACGAATCTCGCGCAAGGGTCAATCCACCACCGGAAACCATGTTGATGAAGATCGAAGATCGCAACCTCACCGGAAGTCGCTCAGACGCCTGCCCCATGGTGGGCGCCAACTGTCGTGGGAACGGATCTGGCAGTAGAGATGGGGGTACGTAGGAGAGGGCAGAGTCCTAGCTACGGTGAAGTTGTACACTCGGTTTTACGAGTTCAGGCCCCTCTCGGAGGAGGTAAAAGCCCTACGTCTTGGGGTCATGGGAGCTCTGTTGATTGGAGTATGAGTTACAGGGGGTGCGAACCCTTGTTCCAGAGGGGAGGGGTGGCTTATATAGAGTGCGCTGACCCCTTGCTGCCCTCAGTTACACAGAGGTTCAATGAGAGTTAAGTCCTGAACATTATTGGTAATGCCCATATTAAATGATCTTTATGGCGATGGAGTGAATGCCTGACCGTTTCCATCCATGGGTGACTCTAGGCCTTCTATACTCGGAGTGGATTCTTGTACTGTCGAGTGGAATTGGAATAACTGAGTGACATCTTCGGTCGAGTGGATTGCGCTTCATGGGGATTTCAGTCGGTATCTTCTGTTGAACTTTATAGGCCTTGGACTCTTGTGTAGCGTCCTTGGGTAGGGCGTCTAGGTCAGGCCTAAGAACCTACCCTAGGTGTTGGGGATATAACTATTTGTGTAAGCCGCCCAGGAGGGGCCGGGTTACGCAAAGAGGATTCACCAGAGAGAAGCCCAAGGCCAAGCATGAAGATGGTGGTTTAATAAAGAGCTTAAGGCCCACAGGCGACTTAAGGCCCGTTGTAGGAAACCGCCATAATGGCATGCCTTGTATTGTAAGGTATATTTAACTAGTCACCGAGCCGGACACTGTTTATAAGCTGGCCGGGACTCTGTAGGCCACAGGGCGTCAACCCGTGTATATAAAGGGACGACCTGCTGGCGGCTTAGGGCAAGAAACAACTCATCGAGAGCCGAGCATAGCGTATTCTCGCTCCCTGGTTATCGAAACATCAATACCAACCCAACTAGACGTAGGCCTTACCTTCACCGTAAGGGGCTGAACTAGTATAAACCCTCTCGTGTCCCTTGTCCCTATTTAACCCCTTCAAGCTTCCTAGTTGCGATGGCTCCACAACTAAGTCCTTTCACGAGGACATCTGATGTGACTATTCCATGACAGTTGGCGCCCACCGTGGGGCGGCGCCTGATGGTTGAGTTCTTGAAGGGCAGCTTCAAGGGCTCAAGGGTGCGTAGTGGGCGGATGACTAAGAGTCGTCGCGCAAGATCTACATCGGCAACGAAGGCTGGGGTCCCGATGCGGCTCGCTTGAGTACGGTGCGGGTCCCCTTCGGCGGAATCCACGTCTTCATCGGCGGATCGGTGAGTCGGGCCCTGAGCCGCCTTGCACCGACCTCGTCGAGGCGGCTCGGCGTCGAGAAGACCGAACTCAGCCGATCATGCGGCGTGCCTTCGTGGGCTGCGTCCACGGAGAGAACTTCTGGATCGGCGATGGGGTGAGGCGGCCGTCCTCTCAGACGGTGACTCGTCCGCCAGCTCAACAGATTCATTGTATCAGGTACAAGACGGCGTGCTCGGGGGCGGTTCCGATGGCATCAGTATTCCGGACCTCGATGAGCCACCACGATGGGCCGGAATCTTCATGGCTGGGACTCAGCCCAGTTCAAACTCTACGGCAGCCGCAGCGATCACGTCCGGGTCAGGAGCAGCCGGGGCAGGCGGGCCCATGCGCCCATTGGCTCAGGTGTTGATGGATCTCATGGACAAGCTTACGGCCCTGTTAACCGCTACGGTTATTCCTGCCGACAAGGATGAGCACGACGTAGCAGTAGCTCAGGTGCGTGAGGAGATAGCTCAGGCCAAGGAGGCCTTGGCAGCTGAGGATACTAGGCTAGCTGCAGAACGGGCGGCTCTCGACGCTCGGGCACAACGCTTGCAGTCAGAAGCTTATCAACTCACAATGAGCTTAAACGCATCCAATGAGGTAATGAGGAGGAGACATCAGAAAACGCAGTCCTGTTTACCTCCAAATTACAATCCCCGGGTTCTCTTCACCACACCCAGAGCCGGCCCTAGTAACCAGCCAGAGGCCGATCAGCTTATGACAGCCGGAACAGGGGGACCGGCTCAGCCTAGGGATATGGTGCCGCCTCATGTGAGCATGCCACCACCGCGTTATGTGCCGATTCCACCGGGTCACTTTTCCAACCCCATGCAGAACTTGATCGCAGCCTCAGCACGTTTAGCGGCTCTTCCTATGGAAGGAGATGACCCGACAGCGGTGGAGACCTAGAGGGTCAGGGAGCTCCTCCAGACAGCCCTGGCTCAGCAGGAGAACTATTCTTACAGCCGGGACAGGATTTATTCGACTCCCCCGCCTTGGGTAGCACCACCTCGCCAGAACCGGAGCCCGAGTTACAGCAGACGCATGGAGTCGGAAGCTTTGTCAAGCAATGCCCAACGGCGTAACCAGCCCGAAGGGTATAACCCGGCGCAGGACCAAGTACGTCAGGAGAATGATCACCCGGAGTATCCAATGACATCGGTGGAGGCGGGAGTAGCCACTAGAACTGGCGGCGTCCCTTGCCTGGTGCCGGCTCTGCGTGACGTACGTCTGCCCAAGGACTTCAAGGGACCTCGAAAGGTACCAAATTACACGGCCGATTTATAGCCTGCGACGTGGATCGAGAGTTATGAGATGGCCATGGAGTTGCTAGAAGTCAATGACGCAGCAATGGCTAAATATTTCACCATGATGTTGGATGGAAC
Source organism: Aegilops speltoides (assembly GCA_021437245.1). Classification (NCBI taxonomy): domain Eukaryota; kingdom Viridiplantae; phylum Streptophyta; class Magnoliopsida; order Poales; family Poaceae; genus Aegilops; species Aegilops speltoides. The sequence goes on along the minus strand of CM038147.1, from coordinate 208,884,645 downwards.
AGCCCGGTCGTGGCTGAAAGGCTTGCCACCCAATTCCATTGGTTCATGGGGCGAGTTAAAAGCTCGGTTCATCCAGAACTTCAAGGACACCTATAAACAATCTATGTCGATTGTGGACTTGACGGATTGCAAGCAAGAGGAAGGAGAATCCACTACCCATTGGGTACGCCGGGTCCAGGAGATAATTCATTCCTCCGATAAGATGGATGCCGCTCTGCAGTTCTTATCTTTGGAGAAAATTGCCGCTTTGAGCGGCGAGGATGGCTGGGCGCTTTAAACGTGACCTTACGGATATGGGTACGCTGATGGCGGCCTTAGTCAAATATGCCGATTCTGATAGTACCAAGGATCCCGCGTCTAACGATGAGAAGACAGAGAAGGGAAAAAGGAACGGCAATGGAAAGGGTCAGCAGCATAACCCGGGGAATCAAGGCAGCAATAAGCGTAAGGCGGACGGTAACCCGGAGTTTGTGGCCAATGCCAACGTACGAGGTAACAATCCGAGACGTAAGGGTAAACCGCCTTGTTCCGGCGGGTCAGGCCCATCTCTAGAGCAACTACTCAATGAGCCTTGCCCGAGACACGATACCCGGGAGCGGCCGGCCACACATCTATGGAAGGATTATGCGATCATGAAGGCGTTTAAAAACTCCAACACCTTCGACGGCGGTCAAGGATCTGGTGGCGGCTCAAGGGCCGGCGGCTTTCATGGCCCGGGCGGCGGTTCAAATTCCGGTTTTCAGGGGCATCCAGTGGTAATGATCGCCAGCCGATCCGGTCAAGGCGGACAGCAGCAGCAACAGTCGGGTTATCAAAGCCATCCGAAGCAGTTGAGTGGCGGACAGTATCACGTGTTTACCACTAGCTTGTGCAAACGTGACCAGAAGGTTCATAAGAGGGCTGTGAATTCCGTTGAGCCGGCAATCCTCATTATTTAAGGTGGTCGAGCAGCCCATCATATGGAGCAGGAGGATCATCCTCCATGGTCGATAACCCGGTCGATTGGCTTTGGTAGTGGCGCCTCGGGTTGGTGGGTATAAGTTCACCAAGGTGCTCATGGATGGGGCGATAGTATCAACATCCTTTACTACGAGACCTTTCAGCGCATGGGGTTGGTGATAAACATCGAGAACATCCAACACTGTTTTCCATGGAGTTGTCCACAGTAAGTCGGCTTACCCGGTTGGCGAGATTGAGCCGAGGTGGCTTTTGGAGATGAACATGACTCCAGGGCTGAGAAGTTGATGTTTGAAGTGGTCAAGATCCAGAGCCCATACCACGCTCTGTTTGGACGACCGGCTTATGCTAAGTTTATGGCCCGGCCATGTTACGTTTATTTACAGCTCAAGATGCCGGGTTACAAGGGCACCATCACTGTACATGGCAGTCGTAAGGTAGCGTTGGAGTGTGAAGAGGGTGACGCGGCTTATGCTGAGTCGGCCTGCGCAACAGAGGAGCTCAAATTTTACCAAGATAATGTTGACCTAGTGGATATGACATCCCTGAAGAAGCCAACTACAGACATGACCCGACGTTGAAGTTTAAGTCGGCAGCTGAGACAAAGCTTGTTGACTTTACCCCGGGTGATTCTTCTAAACAGTTCAGCATCAGCAGCAATTTGGATCCCAAATAGGAAAGCGCGCTCATCGAGTTCATCCGTGAGAACCGGGACATCTTTGCATGGAAGCCTTCGACATGCGGGTGTACCGAGGGAACTCGCTGAGCACACTCTCAATATTGATCCAAAGTATAAGCCGGTCAGGCAGTTTCTTCGCCGTTTTAATGAAGAGCGACAGAAAGCTATTGGGGAAGAAGTCGCGCGGCTCTTAGCAGCCGGATTTATCATTGAAGTTTTTCACCCGGAGTGGTTGGCTAACCCGGTGCTCGTCCTCAAGAAGAATGGCACCTGGCGGATGTGTGTGGATTACACGGACTTAAACAAGGCTTGTCCAGGGGACCCTTTTGCTCTTCCCCGTATTGATCAAATCATTGATGCTACGGCGGGTTGTGAGCATTTGAGTTTTTTGGATGCTTCCTCCGGTTATCATCAGATTAAGATGGCAGTTAAGGACCAGGAGAAGACGGCTTTCATCACTCCGTTTGGAGCCTTCTGCTATGTATCTATGCCATTTGGGCTCAAGAGTGCCCAGGCGACTTATCAGCGGTGTGTGCAGAACTGTTTGCACGACCAAATTGGGCGTAATGTCCATGCTTATGTGGATGACATTGTGGTGAAGTCCAGAGAAAAGGAGACCTTGATATCCGACTTAAAGGAGACCTTTGATAATCTCCGGGTCTACAAGATGATGCTTAACCCGGCCAAATGTGTGTTTGGTGTCCCTGCAGGCAAGCTTTTGGGCTTTTTGGTGTCCAACAGAGGCATCGAAGCTAACCCGGAGAAGATCAAGGCGATTAGCTCTCTGGCTAAACTGGCGTGCATCAATGATGTTCAGCGACTGGCGGGTCGCGTCGCCGCCTTAAGTCGGTTCATAAGTCGGCTCGGTGAGAAAGCCCTCCCATTATATCAGATGATGAAGAAAACTGACACTTTTGTTTGGAGTGAGGCCGCTGATGCTGCTTTTGAAGACTTAAAGAGACAATTGTCTGAGCCGCCGGTTCTTGCGGCTCCAATTGACAAAGAGCCTTTGTTGTTATATGTGGCTGCCAATTCACGAGCCGTCAGCATTGCCATCGTGGTGGAGCGTAAGGAAGCCGGTAAGGAGCATCCGATTCAACGACCGTTTTACTATTATCAGTGAGGTACTCATTGAATCCAAGCAAAGGTACCCGCATTGGCAAAAGCTTGTTTATGGGGTGTTCATGGCAAACCGGAAGTTGAAGCAGTATTTTCAAAGCCATCCTATAACTGTGGTAAGTTCTGCCCCTTTGGGAGACATCATTCAGAACAGAGAGGCCATGGGACGAGTCGCCAAGTGGGCTATCGAGCTTGGGCCTCATGGTTTGAAATACATGCCTCGGACAGCTATTAAGTCTCAAGCCTTGGTGGACTTCATCAATGATTGGACAGAGCTGCAGGCACCTGAGGAGAAGCCGGATAACGCATACTGGACTATTCATTTTGACGGGTCCAGGCAGCTAGAAGGCTCGGGGGCTGGAGTGGTGTTAACTTCCCCTCGAGGTGACAAATTTCGTTATGTACTCCGGCTTATGTTTCCATGTACTAACAATGCAGCTGAATATGAGGCATTACTTCATGGTCTCCGAATGGCTAAGGAGATGAACTTAAGCCGAGTGCGATGCTTGGGCGACTCAGATTTGGTGGCTCAACAAGTGTCAGGCAAGTGGGATTCCAAAGACCCCCTCATGGCGGCTTATCGTCGTGAAGTAGATGCTGTGGCTGGTCACTTCACGGGTTATCAAGTGGAACACATTGATCGAAGGAAGAACGAGGCGGCTGATGCTTTAAGCCGGTTGGGATCCCAATGTAAGCCGGTGCTGCCCAACACCTTTCTTGATGTGTTACATAACCCTTCTATCAAGGTACCTACCGAGGAAGACTTAGCAGTGCCAGACCCGGAGGCACAACTGGTGGCGGCTCTTCATGTTATCCTGGACTGGACGGTGCCTTACTTGGATTATATGACCCGGGGTGAGTTGCCGGAGGATGAGACGTTGGCAAGACAAATCGTCAAGCGTTCCAAATCCATGACAATTGTTAACGGTGAGCTACATCACCTCAGCGTCACGGGAGCGTTTCAACGCTGTGTGTCACCTGCAGAAGGCCAAGAAATACTCCGGGAGATCCATGAAGGAGATTGTGGCCATCATGCCGGGTCAAAATCCCTAGTGGCCAAGGCTTTTCGTCACGGTTTCTATTGGTTGATGGCTCACGCTGATGCGGAAGATCTGGTCAGTAAATGTGATGGGTGTCAAAAGTTCCCACGACGAGCTCATGTGCCGGCTCAAGAGTTTAGGATGATCCCAATTACTTGGCCGTTTGCAGTCTAGGGGCTTGACATGGTTGGACCTTTCAAAAGGTCCAAGGACAAAAAGACACATCTGCTAGTGGCAGTGGATAAGTTTACCAAGTGGGTTGAGGCAGAGCCGGTCAGTAAATGTGATGCAGCCACGGCGGTTCAGTTCATTAAAAAGGTGATCTTTCATTTTGGTTTTCCACATAGCATCATAACTGATAATGGCACTAATCTCTCTAAGGGTGCCATGGAAGAGTTCTGTCAAAGAGAACATATCCGGCTTGATGTTTTGGCTATCGCTCATCCTCAATCCAATGGTCAAGCCGAGAGAGCTAATCAAGAGATCCTGAAAGGTATCAAGCCCCGGCTCTTGGTCCCTTTACAAAGAACTCCGGGTTGTTGGGTGGAGGAGTTACCCTCCGTGTTATGGAGCATCAACACTACGCCTAACAGATCTACGGGATATACACCTTTCTTCATGGTTTATGGAGCAGAGGCAGTCCTGCCAAGTGACATCCGGCATGACTCACCCCGTGTGGCAGCTTACGTTGAGGCAGATAACGAAAAGGCTCGTCAGGATGCACTTGATTTGTTGGATGAGGAGCGAGACTTGGCCATAGCCCGCTCGGCGATCTACCAGCAAGACCTGCGCCGCTATCACAGCCGTCGGGTTAAGAGCAGAACCTTTCAGGAAGGTGACTTGGTGCTCCGGCTCATCCAGGATCAGTCTGATATGCACAAGCTATCCCCGCCTTGGGAAGGACCCTTTGTGGTCGACAGAATCTGCACTGGGTCATATTATCTCATCGATATTCGAGAGCGCAAGGACTCATTTAAATCGGAGGAGGAGACCCGCCGGCCGTGGAACATAGCTCATCTCCGGCCTTACTATACTTAAGTTACTTCTTAAGATACTTTCTATAATGTACATATTATATAAAGCAATAAAGCAGGACCTCTGTCCTTTTTTCCCATAAAGAATGTTTCATCTTTTCTTTATCAGGTGATGGACACTGCCAACAAGGGACGGATCATATCTGAATCCGGCTTTCCCTTTGGTCCGGCTTATGATCATATCTGAATCTAGCCTTGGTCACTTGGGGGCTTCCTGTTCAAACATAAAGAGAACATAGCTGTCGATACCCACTTGATGGGCATATTGCCAAACCCACTTGGGGGCTTCCTGATCAAATTTGAATCATAGCTTAACCCCTTTGGGTCTGACGTGGATCGTATTCGAATCAGCGTCATTAAACAACTCTTATGTTCACTTGGGGGCTTCCTGTTCAAACATAGGTCGTATTCGAACCAAAGAGAACATAGCTGTCGATACCCACTTGATCAGGCATCGCCAAAGCCACTGGGGGATATATGATCGTATCCGAATCTTAGCTTAACCCCTTTGGAATGGTTCTCTGATCGTATTCGAATCAGGAGCCTATGAACATTTGCGAGTATGAGTATTTTTACTATCATTGAAACCTTCTTGAGGAGATGGTTTTTGATCTTTCCGGCTTTATATTAGTTACTTTAGGTTCTAACAAGTGCCAGGTAAAACTTATATGAGCCGGAGAGGTTATCAAAAAGGGTTGCAGGTATGCTGTTATGATTATGTTTTAACTAATCATGAACCGTCTTATACATATGATTTTTGATCATGTCCGGGTTATCAATAGTCTATAACCCACTGGTGCAGTGAATCATCCAGGAAAGCCTTGCCTATTTTACGTGCAGGCTAAAACGGAGCAAGGTGAAGGATCAAGGAAACACTTGATTAACATAAGCAAGATGAATTTGGTACTGGCAGCTTAACAAAAGAAATAAGTACCATAAGGCATGACAGGCATTAAGGAGTTTTTCTATCCTATTACAAGACTCCCCGAGTCTGAATAAGTGAAACATTGTTTTTTGGCAAGTTATAACCCGGCTGGCGGCTCATTCCTCCGGCTGGCTTGATGACTCCGGGTTATCCTTCCCCGCCTCTCCTTTGGTTGTTGTCTCCTGGAAGGTGGACGAGGCCCAGTCAATGTCGCTCAAAGCTTCAAATTCAGCTTCATCATCTATTAAACTGGTCGGGCCCACTTCAGGGGCAAAGGTATGCTTACGCGTTGGAGGGAGCAGGCTGACTTGGTCATAGGGGACATTTGGGATCCTCCGGTTCTCGCTATCATAACCCGGCGAATACTTGGTGAGATCAGTATCCTCCCCAATGAGAGTCGCCAGAGTCTGACTTTGACCTGAGCGGTGAAGTCCTGTTCGCCAAAAGCAGTGGCATCCTCCTTAAGACTTGGATATCCAAGTGAGAGGTCAGCAAGGTCAAGCTCTGGCACCCATGCTTTTGCCCAACTCAAAGCAGCCACGGCTCCGGCTCTCGCCGATGCCCTCCTTAAGTATTGAATGCGTTGAGGTAGCACTGTCAGATGTCTCAACACGTCTTGCAGGAGCCGGGGAGAGGTATTTGATAAAGCCACAGCGGTCAACGCACGCTGTGACTCGGAGTATAGCTGCTCTGTCAAGGTGTACACTGCTTTAAGCTTGACAAGCATATTTTCCTTCAGATTGGTACTCCTGGGACCTACATATTCACAGGTATAATAGTAAGCCGGAGGCAACTATTACAATAACTCTTGAAGGATTACAATATTTGTAAGCAGCTTACCAAAGATAGCTGAGACCATTTGGGATATGTGCCGCTTTAAGTCAGACAGCTCATTTGTTGCTTCGGCAAGAGATGCCTCCACTGTCTCAACCCGGGTCACCAGTGAAGCCCTCTCATCAACCCAAGCCTTCTTTTCCGATTCAAAATTTTTCTTCGACTTCTCTTGTTCAGAGATACTGAATTCAAACTTGGAATTGGCTTTCTGAGCTTTGAGCTCTTGGGTTTTCAACTGGCTCTTCAAATCAGCACTCCCCGCCTCAAATTGACTTGCGATGGCCTGCATTGACATCAGGTTATGGTAAGAATCTTGGTAAGATAACATTTAAGTCCCAAGTATTTTACAACTAAAGATACTTGGCACTTGGGGGCTAATGTATGTTTAAAGAATTTCTAAGTCTATTTTACCAAGTTACACATATTAAGTCTCAAGCACTTTACAAGTAAAAGTACTTGACACTTGGGGGCTAATGTGACCCAAATTTAACGTTTCATGTTATCTCTGGGTTAAACATATTCAATTTAAACCGAACAAAACTAATGGCTAGCAGATTACTAAGTCTACAGCATATTCAGTCATAAGCAATAGACTTGGAGGCTGGTACAGTAAGTAAGATTCAGAGTGAAAGCTTAAATTTTACCTTAGATTTATGCTGTATTTGCTTCACCATGTCAATTTCCAGGTCACGGCTACTGTGTACTTGGTTCAGATAGCCCGAGACTATATCACCAATACTTCGATGAGAGTAATCGGTGATGTCTTGTTTGGACCTCCAGCTCTGGGCAAACTCTTCCTTGGCGGTGCATTGGGCAAGGGCAGTAGGCCGGCCCGGTTCAACATACTGGCTCTTTACAATTTCAACTTCCGGATCAGCCATTTTGGCCGGGCTAGGGATTTCCGGGTCATCCGAATTGTGAATCACGTCCTCTGCAGGGGGTCGGTGGCTCCGGAATGTCGAAGCTTGCTTCAAAGCGGGTGGGCGATGAGTGGAGCTATGCGAAGCGGATGAGTCAAGCACCGGTTCAGTAACCACCGACTCTTGGGACGTCTTATTCTTCTTTGCCCTCTTGCTGGGCTTTACTTGCAAGTTGTCAAACAAAGTGGAAAGATAAGTATCAAAGTGTAAGTAAGGATAACCTCATAGTAGGAAAAGTTATATTACCCGGGAGCCATTTTGAAAGCCAGCATGTTCGATTGCATCGACTCATCAGAAGAAGGGGAAGTATCCTGATAGTTGGAGTCAGATGAATTGAGAGGTTGGCGAATCAAACCCATCAAGGGTAAAACAAAATGTAAGTCGGAGATCACCTCGGTCTGACGCTTCCTGGTTACATCGGGTAAGCCGGAGGAAAGCTCTGCGTCCTGGTTGGCCCGAGTCTGCCGCCGGTTCTCAAACTGTTGTTGGTTCAAAAGAAATTGAGGATCTTGGTAAGCGAGAGGGTGTGAAAACCTTACTTTCCGGGTCACCCTTCGGATTCTTTGTGTTGGCAAAGGCTCCGAGTCGGAGGAAATTATAGTTACCTCTTCGCCAGCTCCTTGACTGTTCCCAGTATCCTCCTGAAAAGATCTAAATGTCAGTAAGGTAACGGTGAAGGAATTAAAGAAAACTAAAAAGATTACCTCTTCTTCATCTGAAGAAGATTCGTCCAATCTCATTATATCAGAGGCGCTGGGGGTTCTTCTTTTTAGAGGTACCCGTCCTGGCGGCTTTCCTTTCGGTCTTCTTGGCACTTGGGCGATTTTGCAGCCTCATGGTCATACTTGACCTTCCAGAAGTTGTCATCGGCCTATGGAAAAAGACAAGGAATCATAAGTACCAGAAGGTAACATATTAAAGAGTATTTGTGAAGACTAGTAACTTACTACAGGAGCCGGATTCTTCTTGTAGAAGGGAAGCAAACTGAAAGTATTACTGGTTACAGTGCCCTCCTTCAATAGTGATTGGACTGTAGCATCTGCCACATCATCTGGTAAGTCCTCGGGGCTCGTGACGCATTGAGTCGTCCTTTTACGCTGTGTAAGTACACATTAAGTTGGAAGCGGCGGCTTAATGGTAATATCCGCCAGGTGACCCAGACCCAGACCAAATCAATGCCAGTTAACCCGTTGCCCAAAAGGGCCTTGATCTTTCTGATGGTAGGGTTAAGAGGCAGGCGCTCAACAGCAGTTAACTTGTCCGCAAGAGGATGATTGGACTCAAGGTGCAGGGCGCGAAAGCCGGGCAGAGGCCTCTCATTAGCCGGAGAGGTGTCTTGGCAGTAGAACCACATCTGGTTCCAGTCTTTGGGATGACTCGGCAGCTCAGCGTAAGGAAAAAGGCAGTCTCTCCGCCGCTGGATTGAGATGCCGCCGAGTTCAAGACTAGGTCCGCTGGCGTGCTCATTCTGCCGGTTCAAGTTAAAAAGCTCCCTAAACAGCAGCAGACTTGGTTCCTCTCCTAAATATACCTCGCAGAAGACTTGGAAATTGCACAGATTGGACACGGAATTGGGTCCAATGTCTTGAGGCCTCAGGTCAAAAAAGTCCAGAACTTCCCTGAAGAATTTTGAGCCGGGAGGGGCAAATCCCAGATTCATATAGTGCAGAAAACTACTACCTCCCCGTCTTTGGGTTGAGGTATCTCCTCAAACGGGTGAGGGGCACGGTAGGACATGACCTCCTTTTTCGGCAGATGGCCGGACGTTACAAACTCGGCAAGTTTACTTTTGGTCACTGTGGATGGGACCCAGTTGCAAGTCACAGGGGCCTTGGCCGCCTTCGCAGCCATCTACGACAAAGTAAGAAAGTTCCGGTTCAAATTTAACCCGGGAGAGATATTCAAATTTATTTAAAATAGCGGCTTAAGGAAGGGGCCTAATGATATAAGGGTGATAGTGCAACAATATTTAAGCCGCTACATGTATCAAGAGCAGTTCAAAATTCTTAAGGACATGAGAAGAAAGCAAGGTTTTCGGCTCAGTATCACTTACTTAAACTGGCTACATGGACAGTCATGTTTATGGGTATTTGACAGAAGTAATTTTCCGGGTGATACAAACAGGTTTTACCATCTACCACTGTTATCTTGGATCAAACAACTGTTCTGAAAAGAAAATTTTCTAGACCTAAGACTGGAGCGGATAAAGTTCAAGGGCTTGAATGGGGCCTCTATGTGACAGAAAGGGGTTCATTTGCGTTTCAAAGTAGGTGCAAAACATCTACCGCATCAGTTTTTATCATCTTCAAGATCAAGAAGGGCGAGGATAAAGAAATCTACGAAAGAAAGCTACCGAATAGCGAAGAACTCGAGGAACTCGAAGAACTGGAAGGCCTTGATGTAGATCTAAGGAGCAGGAAAGGGGAGACTCACCGATGAAAGGTTGCCGCGGAAGGGTGTCGCGTTTTTTTGGTCCAACCAGGGTGATGCAGCGGCCTGAGTTGGTGAAGACCGGGAGATCTGCGATGGCGGTAGAGCTCGAGTGGCAGAGAGGAGGCAAGAGGAAGAAGAAGACTGGAAGGAGGAGAATGGGAGACCTAGGTCGCGCCTATTTATAAGGAGAGGATAACTGAAGACGGCGCGGGAAACGAGGAGATAAGAATTATTATCCAGTAGCCCCGACGCCTCGATTTTCAGAACAGTCAATAAAGGCAGAGATCCGTTGAAAGATATGGTGACGTCACAACAGCTTAACCCAGATCGAAGAGATGATGTCATGGCGGGTTAAAAGAAACCTTTTTGCACGGACAAGAAGATTGAGTATATGTTAAAGTTATTTTAAGATCGACATGAACAGGTTCAAATCAATCTGGGGCCTAATGTTGGGGATATAACTATTTGTGTAAGCCGCCCAGGAGGGGCCGGGTTACGCAAAGAGGATTCACCAGAGAGAAGCCCAAGGCCAAGCATGAAGATGGCGGTTTAATAAAGAGCTTAAGGCCCACAGGCGACTTAAGGCCCGTTGTAGGAAACCGCCGTAATGGTATGACTTGTATTGTAAGGTATATTTAACTAGTCACCGAGCTAGACACTGTTTATAAGCCGGCCGGGACTTTGTAGGCCACAGGGCGTCAACTCATGTATATAAAGGGACGACCTGCTGGCGGCTTAGGGCAAGAAACAACTCATCGAGAGCCGGGCATAGCGTATCTCGCTCCCTGGTTATCGAAACATCAATACCAACCCAACTAGACATAGGCCTTACCTTCACCGTAAGGGGCCGAACTAGTATAAACCCTCTCATGTCCCTTGTCCCGATTTAACCCCTTCAAGCTTCCTAGTTGCGATGGATCCACAACTAAGTCCTTTCACGAGGACATCTGACGTGACTATTCCACGACACTAGGTACATGTCATCGTCATGTAATACAGTCCAGTCTCTAGCATGTACAGTACTCCTCTTACTTCTCCTCTATTTTCATTGCCGTCATACTTTCCCCATTCCTGTGTTTTTAGTATCCTGCGAATCAAAGAGGCCCTTAGATTGGTTTAGGCCCGGTAGTTTTTTCAATGTGTTACGTCCAAAATTTAATGAAAATGCTCCGGTTTCTAAGAAAATAATCCGGTTTGCATGTAGTAGTTCATTTATTTATTTATTCTTCAGCAGGGGGTTTGCATGTAACTCGTCAGGTCTGAAATGTAAAGTATGCCGGCATGGTTGCATATGCTCCGAGTCGTGCATTCACTACGACACAGATGCTCTATGTCCCACATGTCAGTGAAAGGAAGCACGTGGAAATAGCCTAGGAGTACATATAGGAGGAAAATTCGTGAAAAAAATATGTACTATGAAGCGTAGCTGCGGTTTGAACAGGAGACCTAAAGTGATGACAGGTATAGGTCGCATGCACCCAACTAGTGGTACTAGACGTACGAGTACTCAGTACTCCTATTCTATCAACATGAGTCCCATCTGACAACAGCGTTCGTGCTACAGCTAGCTCTTCTCCCTCGTTTCTCTCTTCTAATTCTAACTTAGCCGATGCACGGTGGGCGGGGTGGGGATTTGCCGATAGTCGGTTTGCTCAACTGCGGCCCCACCTGACAGTGAAAATGCTAAGACAACAAGCGTTCCCTGCCATGCGCGGCGTGCCCGACAGACCGTGTGAGGGTGCGACGCGAATGCAACAGTCTTTACCTTTTTAACTTTTAGATAGAAAATGTCAAGCCAATATGCGTTGAGCGGCGGGCCAGAACGACAGTGTGGGGTGCGACGCAATCGACACAAGCGTGCTATATTTTTTCCACTTTCTTGTTTTGAACTCGTGACATGTAGTAACGCTCAGTCTTGAATACTCTGCATATAAGTTTGGTTGTCGCGCCAATATATATACTCCATCCATGTAGGTTGGGTCTCATACTTACTCCCTCCGCCCGGTGAAAAGTGTACATACATAAATTTGAGCACAAATTATGGAGTGGAGTAAAAAAATGCATTAGAAAGATGCAAGCCACCATCAATCTTCTCTTTAATTACCCAACCCCCAATGAGCTAAGTGCATGTAGAAATTAAGGAGACCACACGTACAATGTTATTGGTCTTGATTACCGTGTGATGAGAGAGAATCATTTTTTCCTACTTTAAAGTGCAGTGGAAAGATAGAAGTACACTCTTTTGTGACAAATTTCAAAGCTAAATGTACACTCTTCACCGGACGGTGGGAGTAAAGCTGAACTCAAATTTTGGCACAACAAGCGATGGTGACCAGTCTACCTCCGTCCAGGTTTATTGGTCCCCATCATAAACTGTGCCAAAATTTGACCATAAATTTGACTACCAAAATGTTCAAGCATGTCACCATAATTATATCATTGAAAACTACGTTCAAATACGAATCCAACGATATATTTTTTGTTGACATGCACTAACATTTTGTCAGTTAAATCTTTGGTCAAAATTTAGCACAAATTACAAAAGGTACTAATAAACCAGGACGAAGACAGTGATACTACATATAATTAACACCAAATAAGATCAAGGGATCACACATGTCATTTACGACTAGAATAAAAATGCCATACACTAACACATTAAGGCCACGAGGCAATTCAATGCTGGTTACAGGAGGCAAGAAGAAAGATGCATCCATGGACGACCTCCTCCTTGCTACTTCTTGAGCATGCGTTGATTTTTTCCTTGAAGAGGAAAGGGTGATGCAACAAAGTAGAGATAAGTATTTCCCTCAGTTAAGAACCAAGGTATCAATCTAGTAGGAGGCACAAGCAAGTCTCCAATCTATGCACTTGCACAAACTAACAAACACTTGCACTCAACGCAGAAAATGGGTTGTCAATCCCTTCACGGTCTCGAACAAGAGTTAGATCTAATAGAGATAGATCTAAAAGATCACTAAAGCGTAAAACAAAGTAAAAAACAAATAAATTGCAGCAAGGTAATTTTAGTTTTTTTTGGTTTATAGATCTGAAAATATAAGATGGAAAATAGACCCGGGTGCCATAGGTTTCATTAGAGGCTTCTCTCTTGAAGATAGCATACGGTGGGTGAACAAATTACTGTTGAGCAATTGACAGAAAAGCGCAAAGTTATGACGATATCTAAGGCAATGATCATGAATATAGGCATCACGTCTCTAACAAGTAGACCGACTCCTACCTGCATCTACTACTATTACTCCACACATCTACCGCTATCCAGCATGCATCTAGAGTATTAAGTTCATAAGAACGGAGTAACGCCTTAAGCAAGATGACATGATGTAGGGATAAACTCAAGCAATAAGATATAAACCCCATCTTTTTATCCTTGATGGCAACAATACAATACGTGCCTCGCTACCCCTTCTGTCACTGGGTCAGGACACCGCAAGATTGAACCCAGAACTAGGCACCTCTCCCATTGCAAGAAAAACCAATCTAGTTGGCCGAACCAAATCGATAGTTCGAAGAGAAATACAAAGATATCTTAATCATGCATAAAAGAGTTCAGAGAAGACCCAAATAATATTCATAGATAATCTGATCATAAATCCACAATTCATCGGATCTCAGTAAACACACCGCAAAGTATTACATCCAATAGATCTCCAAGAACATTGAGGAGAACATTGTATTGAAGATCAAAGAGAGAGAAGAAGTCATCTAGCTACTAGCTATGGACCCGTAGGTCTGTGGTAAACTACTCATGCATCATCAGAAGGGTAATAGGGTTGATGTGCAGGCCCTCCGAAACTGGGCTCTGGGTTAATAGGTTAGTCCCAAAAATAATATAAAATAGCATATTAATGCATATAAAACATCCAACAGAGATAATATAATAGCATGGAACAATAAAAATTATAGACATGTTGGAGACGTATCACTCCTCCTCGACTCAGGGCGCCGGCCCATCAAACGGCGGCTAAGTAGCAGCGGCTTTCGTGGCCAGGTCAACGTGCTTTCGGACAATGGCATCCAAAGATTCCAGCCGGTGGAAGAAGGCCAACATCTTTCTGTCCTCACTAGCCTTGTAGTGGCTTATGCAGACGATGTCCTCGTAGACGTGGATGTGCGGGTCAACGGTTTCTTGCGTAATGAGGCGCTGTGCTGCGAGCGTGGCCTCAAGGTGCACATTCTTCATCGCGACCTCCAGCAGCTCCAGGGCCACCAGTGCTTCAAAGAGTTCATCATCTTGGAGGCCGATGAGGGTGGCAGGCAACAAGGAGCCAGGCACGCGGGCTGGAGGAGTACGACAAGGTCGTCTTCGCGCTTCTTGACAGCGGTGAACTTGCGGATGGAGCGAACCATCATCTCGCCCATGCAACAGGCGAAGCCGGCATCGACGAGGGCTATGACGCCGGCGGTCGCTAGCACCGTCTAGAAATGCTGTGCGGTGCGGGGCCGTAGGTCGGCGTCTTGGATGATCTAGCACAACCGACTATCGCTCGCGTCCATCGACACCATGAGTGCTTGTGGCTTCTGTTCACTTGGTCTTGGTCTTGGATTGGATTGAGCAGTGTTGCGTAGAGACTAGGATTAGATGGATTGGAGTGGTGGGGTTCCTTTATATGAGAGTCCAAATTGCGTTTCATTCACATCATGCTGGCTCCATTCTGCTTGTCCAGTTACTTACCTCTGATGCTAATTGAATGAGGAGGCATCATTGACCATTCAACATTTCGGGAACCGCTACCCTCTCCTCGTTGGCATTCAAGCTGTATCAACATAAATGCGTGTCAAAAAGAGACTAGTAAGTAGTAGTACTCAATATTGTGCATCGTGACCAAGGCGGAGAAGAAAACGAGAGAACTTAATATTTACTCCCTCCGTTCCTAAATATTTACGATGTAGATTCACTCATTTTGCTCTGTATGTACTCATTTACGGTGTAGTCACTTGTTGAAATCTCTAGGAAGACAAATATTTAGAAATGGAGGGAGTATTTTCTAATTAATACCATTACGTCTCAAGGCATTAAAAACATACACGGCCCACGTCTCTCACTGGTTGATTCCTATTCATGTCTAGAAACAAGAAATGTGGTCGGGTTTGTTTCGGGATTATTTGATTTTCATAAGATGACAATAACTAGCAATCGCCACAATAACCGTAAGATCTGCAGCCAACAGTGGCACCTATTGGACGCAAACAACAATAGAAAAGAATTGCCACAAAACTGCCACACCACGCCCCACCCCTACTGTAAGTGCATCTAGTGCCACCCCTAGTTGGTTTTGGAGTATTGACGACAAATTTGGTTGAGGGACTAATGCGTTTGTGAGAATTGCAGGATAACGCAGGTAGTGTCCCTCATTGATTCGGTTTACCTACCGGAGATGACCCCTAAAAATGTATGAAGATATTGACAACAATGGTGGTATGTGAAGATATTCATATTGAAGACTATGACATGAGAAGACATTGAGTGAAGACTATGGAGCACGAAGACTGTGTCGTTTCATTGTTTCCTTTTTCTTCTTTGTTGAGTCATAGGAACCACCGTACTGTTAAGTGGGGTCCAAGTGAACAAAGTTGGAATGACTGAAGTGATGGTCAACCCAAATCCTATGTCTTCGAGCGAAGACAATGAGAGCAAATCTTATCCAGAGCTAGATGAGTCAGCTTTGCTTGTAGCCCAAGTAAAGTTGCCGTGTGTGTTTGAAATCTGACCATTGGAACATGTGTCAGTTCCTTAGTGACCCAGGGTCATTTCGGACATATCAGGTCGGGTTGCCTTGTGGCTATAAATAGCCCACCCCTACACCATAAATTGGTGGCTGCTCAGAGTTAGTGCACGGCTTTTGTCGTTTGAGAGCAACCCACCTCGAAGCCTTTGAGAGAGAAAAACCTTGCGAGGACCAAGCCCAAACACCCAGAGCCAAAGAGTGTTAGGCATCATCAAGTCTTTACATGCATGTGACTCAAGACTTATTACACTTGAGGACTGTGAATCCTCTAGGCGGTTAGGCGTCGCGCTCGAGCATCCAAGAGTCATTGTGGATTGCGGTGAACGAAGTTCAGTGAAGGTTCGGAAGTCTACCTTGAAGACTTACGAGAGTGATTGGGCGAGGACTGTGTGTCCTTAGCTCAAGGGGAATAAGCTGAAGACACGGTCTTCTGAGTTGAATCTTAGCCTCCCTAACCAGACGTACAGTTGTCACAGCAACTGGAACTGGTCCAACAAATCATGCGTCTTCAACAAGTGACTGGTTCTATCCTCTCCCTTCCTTTACTTAGAGTTTGTCTTCGTGAAGTCATTGCCTATCTGTCGTACCTGTTTGACTTCATTGCTTGACTACTATTGTTGATTGGCTTCATAATATCTTCCATCCTGATCCTGACTACTGAAGCTGCTATTAGTCCTTGTACCTTCACATTATTGCATACTTGATTATGGCTTGCTTGTTGTAGTTTATCTTCAGCTACATATCAATTAGGTCTTTTCTACTGTTTGTCTTTGAAACTTCCATGTTTTGAAGACTTTCACAAAAATCACCTATTCACCCCCCCCCTCTAGTCGATAACTAGCACTTTCAATTGGTATCAGAGCAAGGTACTCCCTTGTTCTGTGTGATTCGGTTTAACCACCTGGAGTTTCAGCTATGTCGACTGCAGGATTGAGGAACATATCTTGCCCCACCTTTGACGGTCATGAGTATCCCCGATGGAAGGCCATGATGAAGAAGCGACTCATGGCAATGGATAGCAAACTGTGGACCGTCACTGAGATTGGCCTCACTGATCTATGCAAGATGGCTGAGGCCGATGACATTTGCAAGTACACTCTACTGAACCTTACGGCGAAGGATGTCATCTGCTCTCATCTGTCCCAAAAATCAGTTCAGGAATGTTATGCACCTCAATCACGCGAAGCTAATCTGGGACCGGCTTTCTGAGGTCTATGAAGGTCATCGCACTCGTCATGATCCTTGGTTTGAGGACTACAAGGAGTCTCTTAAGGAGATGACCTTTGCACCTGAATCATCATCATCTTCATCATGCCTCATGGCAAGGGGTGATAAGGTAACTGAATGCTACCTCTCTGAAACTAGTGATGATGAGTCAGGTGATGAATTTGGTCCCAGTTATGTCAAACTTGCTTCCCTTGCCACTAAACAACAAAGAGTCTTGGAAAGGGTTCAAGACATGATTAGTAAGAGCGATGATATGTTGGGTGAAGAAATGGATCAGTCAAAAGCATTGGCTGAGAGTCTTCAGAGACTTCATTCCAAGTTTGACGCCCTTCAAGATCAACATAATGCTCTCTTGTCTAATCACGAGAAGCTTTCTTCTGAATGTCTTCAAAGAAAGCAAGATCTTGAAAAGATAAGAGTGGATTATGAAGATCTTCAGAAGGAGCGCGATTCATTACTTGCTCAACAAACTAGTTCCGCTCAGGATGGATCTGAACCACCATGTCTAAAATGCATTGAGCGTGATAACGCTACATCTGTTGCTGAATGTTCCACTGCTGCTACTGTTTCATTGTCTTCAACTACTGATGTGGTAACTAACCCCTCTGCAGAGGATAACACTACTATTGCTGATGAAAATGCTAGGTTGAAGACATTGCTTGAAACAGGGATGTACAAAAGTCTGAAGGGACATCAGACACTCTGCGATGTCCTCAAAAAGCAGATTTTGAACCGAAACCCTAGGAAAGAGGGTGTTGGGTTCGAGAGGAAAATGAATGTTGATGGCTCCTCTTTGGAAGCTTTGAAGCGGATCCCAAAACCACATGGGTTGTTGCAAAGGAACCTTCAGTAGATCCATCCACCTTATCTGGCATTACCTGTGCTAATCCTATTATCATTGATGAATCCTTTGATGCAAACTATAAGCTGTTTAAGAATCAGAATGGTGAAGTGTTTGCCGTATATTGGTACTAATCGCAGAATGGACCACCTATGAAGAAGATCTGGTACCTAAGCGACATTGAGAATCTTCCGTGAATGTCGTCATGACACCACCAAGGAAGATGACAAACCCCAGACCTATAGCTTCATATGGCCCAAAGGCTTCATATAGATACAGGACTCACCTGAGTCACCCTAACACCAATGTTTTGCAGGGAAATCATACTCAGACTCATGAATATGAGCGTGTGTCTTCAAACCGCTATGTTCATAGAACTAAGAACTTTTCTGCTTATTCATATGAGTATCATTCATCTCCTGCAAGGCTATTTGCTAGGGCTCCAAGGCCAAAATTCTCAGATGCTGCACTTAGACTCATTGCTTCTAAGCCACCCCTGAAGATGTGGGTGGCAAAGAAGAATTAACTTCCTTTTGCAGAGTAAGGTCTCCAGCCTGTAATCAAAGGCGTCCGATGCTATTGCTGGGGACCTAAAACACGTTAAGGGACGCATGATAAAATGATCTTACTATGTGTTCTAACCTTGATCTAAGCTGTGACAATCCTTATATGTGTCAAATGCTTATGCTTCACAACACTCTTTGTGAAGCCTATCCTCCTAACTGCACTGTAGGGTACGTCACCAAAAGCTTCAGGATGGATTATGGATAGCGGATGCACAAATCATATGACTGGTGAGTGAAGTCTTCTCATGGACTCAACCTTACGTCCATCCGACAAGAGTCACATCACATTTGCTGACACTGGTAAAAGCAAGGTATTGGGTCTAGGTAGAGTTGCAATCTCAAAGGATCAACACATGGATAAAGTGATGCTTGTTGAATCCCTTGGGTTCAACTTAATGTCTGTCTCAATGCTTTGTGACCTGAACATGATTGTGCTATTTGGAAAATATCGTTGCCTTGTACTAATGGAATCTGACAAGTCTCTAGTCTTTGAAGGGTATCGGAAAGATGATCTATACATGGTAGATTTCTCAGCAGGTCCACAACTTGCCGTATGTCTTCTCACAAAAGCTTCAGAATGCTGGCTCTGGCATCGAAGGCTGGGGCATGCTGGCATGAGGAACTTACACTCACTCGTCAAGAAGAAGCATGTCATAGGCATCGAGGATGTCAAGTTCAAGAAGGATCATTTGTGTGGTGCCTGCAAAGCTAGAAAGATGACTAGGGCAAAGCACCCCTCGAAGACAATCATGACAACATCTCAACCCTTCGAGCTGTTACACATGGACTTATTTGGACCTACTCACTACTCCACCCTCACAACAACTGCTTGTCTCTATGGCTTCGTCATTGTTGATGACTACTCAAGATACACAAGGGTTCATATAATTCTCTACAAGACTGAAGTGCAAGATGTCTTCAGACACTTCGCCAATCGAGCAATGAACAATTATGGTGTGAAGATCAAGCATATCAGAAGTGATAATGGCACTGAATTCAAGAACACCGGACTTGATCTTTATCTGGATATAATGGGAATCACTCATGAGTTCTCTGCTCCATACACACCTCAGCAAAATGGCATCGTTGAGCACAAGAACAGAACCCTCATTGAGATGGCTCGAACAATGCTCGATGAATACAAGACACCAAGAAAGTTCTGGCCTGAAGCTATTGATACAGCATGTCAAATCATCAACCGTGTTTACATCCATAAGCTTCTGAACAAAACATCCTATGATCTCCTCACTAGCAAGAAGCCAAATGTCAGTTACTTCAGAGTATTTGGAGCTAGGTGCTGGATCAAGGATCCCCATCACAAGTCAAAATTTGCACCTAAAGCTCACGAAGGCTTCGTGCTTGGATATGGAAAGGACTCGCACTCCTACAGAGTCTTCAACCTCTATCTCTACAAAATCGTCGAAACTGTGGATGTGAGATTTGATGAAACCAATGGTTCACAAAGAGAACTCCTGCTAAGTACACTAGATGAAGCTCCGCCCAACGAATCTATCAAGATGATGGGAACTAGTGAAATCATGCCCTCTGAAGGACAGCCCGAAGAGGAACTTGTCATTTCTGCACCTAACCAACCTGAAGACAATGCTCAGATCGAAGACAATCCTCCCAATGATGAAAATGATCAGCAAGAGCAAAGTCTTCACCCAGTTCATCCTCGTGTTACAAATGAAGTACAAATTGAGAAGATAATTGATAGCATCAATGCACCTGGTCCACTTACTCGCTCAAGAGCAACACAGCTAGCAAATTTTTGTGGGCACTTTTCGTTTGTATCAATATCAGAACCCAAGAAGGTTGCTGAAGCCTTTATGGAACCTGAATGGATTCAAGCTATGCAAGAAGAACTTCAACAGTTCAAGCTAAACAATGTTTGGGAACTTGTCAAGCGACCTGACCCTCGCAAGCATAACATTATTGGAACAAAATGGATATATTGAAACAAGCAAGATGAGCATGGTCAAGTCATCAGAAACAAAGCACGTCTTGTGGCTCAAGGATATACTCAAGTAGAAGGAATTGACTTCGATGAAACATTTGCTCCTGTGGCTAGGCTTGAAGCTATTCGCATACTGCTAGCCTACGCTAGTCATCACAACATCTTGCTATATCAAATGGATGTGAAGAGTGCATTTCTCAACGGCAAGATTGAAGAAGTATATGTCACTCAACCACCTGGCTTTGAAGATCCAAAACATCCTGATATGGTGTACAAGCTAAACAAAGCACTGTATGGCCTCAAACAAGCTCCTCGCACTTGGTATGATACGATCAAAGACTTCCTGAAGAGCAAAGGCTTCAAACCAGGATCCCTAGATCCCACACTCTTCACGAAGACATATGATGGTGAACTGTTTGTGTGCCAAATATATGTGGATGACGTAATCTTCGGCTGCGCCAACCAGAAGTATACTGATGAGTTTGGATACATGATGCAAGAGCAATATCAGATGTCCATGATGGGTGAGCTGAAGTTCTTCCTTGGTATTCAAATTAAATCGACAAAGGAATGGCATCTTCATATCTCAAGAAAAATACCTCAAAGATTGTCTGAAGAAGTTTGGAATGGAAGACTGCAAAGGTTACACAACGCCAATGCCAGCCAAACACCATCTTGGTCCCGACGACAATGGTAAAGAGTTCGATCAAAAGGTATACTGCTCCATGATTGGTTCTTTACTTTATCTTTGTGCATCTAGGCTAGATATTATGCTTAGTGTTTGCATGTGTGCTCGATTCCAAGCGGCACCAAAGGAATCGCATCACTTAGCTGTGAAGCGAATTCTTCGATATTTGGCTTACACCCCAACACTCGGATTATGGTACCCAAAGGGCTCAAAATTTGATTTGGTTGGATTCTCGGATCTGATTATCTTTGGTGACAAGGTGGATCGCAAGTCTACATCGGCACATGTCACTTTCGGGTCGATCACTTGTCTGTTGGTCTTCAAAGAAGCGTAACGTGTATCACTCTCAACCGATGAATCTGAATACATTGCTCTTTGGATCTTGTTGTGCTCAGCTTCTATGGATGAAGCAAACTCTCAAGGACTATGGCATCAATCAAACAAGTACCTCTCTTCTGCGACAACGAAAGTGCCATCAAGATAGCCAACAATCCAGTCCAGCACTCGAAGACAAAGCACATTGAAATTCGTCATCACTTTCTCAGAGATCATGTCAGGAAGAAAGATATCGACATCATTCATGTCAACACTGAAGAGCAACTGGCAGATATCTTCACAAAGCCCTTGGATGATAAAAGGTTTTGCAAGTTATGGTGTGAGCTAAATATATTGGAATCCTCTAATGTCCTGTGATCAGGCACACATCCTAACACTTATGCATGTTGATGACTTAGATGTGAAACACACTAAGTAAAGTATATCTTCAATCAATGAAGACTTACATTCTGAGTGTGAAAACATTAACATGGAATTTGACTTCGGAGCGCCACGATAATTGTGCACCGTGTCTGGGTCTAATACTTCCTATACGGTGGGTAACGCCACCACCAAATTTCTCTGTTTGAAGTGTTTCACTCATGGCGTTATTTTTGCAATGTCTTCGCATTTAGTTTGTCTTCAATTTTAGTTTATCTTCATGATTTTCTTCACTATGTTGATTTGATTGCTTTCTGATATATATACTAGTGTTCTGTCCTCTACAGCATTCACTTATAGCTATGTCTTCCTAGTTGAATCTTTTGAACTAAGTGAATGTGATCGGACCCTAATCTCTCTATGCTTTCTATCTCAAACTCTATCTGTCAAAATCATATGCATTCTATTGAAACTGTCGAATGTCTTCTCTGCGTCCTTGTCAGCAGAAGACACAGAGACAAACATTAAGTCTGTTTTAAATGATTCATCCTTATTGTTTGGAATCCGGAGAAGCAGAACGACCATCCGACAAACCTGGCGGGCGTGGAAACGTGAGACAACTCTGAGTATGTTGCATGCTTGCCACGTGCCCCTCAGATGTGAACCGCCAGGGGCACCTGCGTAATTGTGTTGTGCCGCTCACTTCCTTATAAATACATGTCCCCTGCGGTAAAGAAAACCTTCTTCCACCTCTCCACCTCGTCAAAACCCTAGCGCCACCGCTAGCTCTCGGCGACACCGGCGACGAAGCGCTTAGCTTCTGCGACTTCTCCAATGCCGTCCTCACGCCGGCCGCGGACATCGTCCTCTCCGCCACCGCCGTAGGTGTCCTCCGTCGCCAAGTTAGGGCACGGTGGATTGAACTGCTCGGTCTCCTATTCATCCCATCTAGCAGTTCTTCGTGTGGTAAATATAACTCTATTTTTACCATCTTTTTGATCCTCAAAGATTCATCCTATTTACCAAAATTGGTTTCTGCCTATACAATGTTAGATCTATTCATGCAAGATCTCATACTTGCCTAGTATATTCACTTAAGCTTCATATCTAGTTAGATTCCTCACTTGTACTTATTCACGGATTCGTACAAATCTGGAACCAACTCTCAACATATAAGTGAATGTCTTCGCATCATGAGGTCAATGTCTTCAAACTGATTTATCTTCAAAATCTTCTGAGAATGCATATGACCTCTTCCCCTTCCCTCGCATCTCTAATGTTGTCACAGGTACATGTCCGTGGGAGAATCCCATGGTTCTCATAGTCTGCATTCGTTTGCAGAATTCTTACAGCATCACATTAACTCTCCCGAAGCCAGTTCCTGTTTTTCCAGCAAGCGAAAGCCTTTGAAGCCTTTGAACGTGTTGAAACCATTCAGTTTGAAGTTCATGGCTGCAGAGAAATCAGTAAGTAAGGGTGGCAGACAACATCGTGGGGGAACATCAAAAGATTTGCCTGATGACCTCGCAGAGCTTTACAAGACAAATCCTGAAGAGGATTATAATCAGCGCAAGACACGAATCCAATGGATTCGACAATATTGGTCTGAACAATGGTTCAAATACAAGTTTGTGACCCAGGAATATGCTGAGAAGAATGCTATCAAAAGTCCTTGGGGTGATATTCTCTATCGAAGCATTCCACCCAAGAACAGAGCTGAAGCTATTGCACAGGGTTTCTATCCTTGTATGGTCCGTGGACCTCAGCCTGAAAATGCCGACCCATCATCATTGCTCTGGTGTTGTGATGATAATCTCTTCAAGCGCAACTTTCGGCACGTGAAGGCATCGTCCAAGGAAAACAAGAAGTCATTGGGATTAGACTTCAACCCTGGTCCCTCTGATCCCCGTGCTGACGGCTCACGTGATGCAGAACCCAATGTCATCGGCCCTTTCTCCAACCTTGATGGCCTCATCACTTACATCTTGGTCCAAGGTGCCAAAGTGGATCATTCTGATAATGATGCTGACACTGATGAAGCCGCAGCTCCTCCTCCAAAGTTGCAGAAGCTAAAGAAGACTAAGGCTTCAAAATCAGCCGCTCCTCTAAAAGCTTCACGTGCGAAGCCACTGGCCACTGCACCACCTAAAGACAGTGTGCAGTCTGAAGATCTATCCTGTATCTCCAAGAAGACGGAGAAGAAAAAGAAAATCGTCAAGCATACTGATCAGACATTGACTCCTGCTGCCATTCTGCGAGAAGAGCACATTGATTTGTCCAGCGATGAAGATCTTGCAGATGATGCTCTTGAGCAACTGATCAAGAGCAAGGAGGAAGCAGAGATCTTCAATGATTTGCCTCTCTTTGATATGGCAATCATCCATAACTTCATTGATGAGTGGTTTGACACCCCAAATCTCAGCTTTGAAGATCTGCAACTTCCGATTGGCCTCAGCGTCTCCTTCAATGGCGCCATTGCTTCTGAGCTAGCTCTTGCTCAACGCATCGTTGAACTGAAGCACACGATCGACTATGAGAAAGCTCAGTTCAAGAAGCATGTGGCAAAGCTTAGCGTGCAAGATGTCAAAAACTTCAAGATCATGCTGCATGAGCTCAAAGAAGCCTTTCTCAAGAAGCGTGAAGAAGCTAGAGGCTCTCGTGAGTGCATCAAGAGTCTGGCTGACAAGTTTGTGCTAGCCTACAATGAGGCTGAGAAGCGCAAGGCTCTTGGTCGTCCTGGCATTGACTCTAGAATGGCTGCAAAGAAGAAGAAGCTATCAACTGACCAACATGCACCTTCAAGGCAGGAAGAACGTCACATAGTCTTCCCAAGCAGCATGACTGGCTCAAAGCCAAAGGTCAAGTCAACCGCTTCAGAACTGAAGAAGACGAGGGCTGCCGAGGCTGAAGCCAGAAAAAGGAAAAATACAGAACCTTTGATGTTGTTCCCTCCAAGAAGAAGCGCAAAACCAAGAAGAATCGGGCTGCTCCCACAGAGCCCTTGGTTGTTGAACCTATCTCAGTGGTTCGCCCTGCATCGGAACACCAAGAACGACGGATGATTGTTCATGAGCCTGCTTCCACAGAGGCTCATGAAGCTGAAGACATTCCAGCAGTTGATCCCACCGCTGCTGAAGACATTGGTCACAATGACAATGTTGAAGATGATGAAGTTCTTCCTCAGATCGAACACAACTTGGTATCATCGCCTGTTCTCACGAACAGCAAACTCATGAGCATTGGTCGTCCTTTGGTGCCAATTGCTCAGGATGCATCATGGGCTGATCACCCACAGCAACAAGACTCCCCGCATACTCCCCAACAACAACAACAAGTCACACCACCTGTGTAAGAAGAAGAGGAACACTTTGAGGCCCAACCAACTCCATCTCCAAAGGCGTCGCCGGAATTACGCAGGCTTCGCAAATGACCAAGGCCTCAAGTCTCTCTTCTGAGCGTTCCAGAAGGAGAAGTGCACCACCAACCTGTTGCACGTCAAGTGTTTCCAGAAGCCACTCCGACTGTGAATGTCTCCGTGTCTGAAGCCAAAGCTGCTGAAGACAATCCGGCTGCATCAGCCGATGACAATCAAGGAGAAGAACATGTCCCTACTCCCCCCATTACTGAAGAAGCTGTTCCTGATATGAACGTGTCAGTGCCCGACCCTCCAGCTCATCAAGTGGAGGTTGAAAATCTTGAGGCTGCCACCACCAACACAAATGAAGCCAATGACGTAGTCATGGCTAAAGAAAATGTGGAGCCTACACCAACCAATGTGCCAGAAGCCAATGATGCAACTGCTCCTGAAGCATCTGTTGTGCAGCCTGACGCCTCTGTTGTTGCCACTACTCCTATTCCACCACCAAGGCCCCATACCATTGAGCAAGCATACAACTATGGCTAGCTAATCACTGTCAAATGGCCCGTTCTGGTACCTCCACCTAATGCCTCTGGTCCTCAGTTTGATTATCACATTGAGCATAGGCCTCAGGTCCAGAAACCAAAGCCAAGACTGCCAAGGTTTCCAGGTACTGCCAACTCAATAGGGTCCTTCAATGCAAATGGCTTCAAAAGCCACAACACCTTCTTTGACAACAAGAAAGAACCCTACTCAAGGCCAAGAATATCATCCGATCGTTTCGAGCTATCGAGAGCGAAGCTATTACTCCTGTGTTCTGTATGATCAAGGGCGCATTTTCCCTCATATGCGTCTCGACACTGAAGCCATTGCTGGACTGCCATGCTTAGAAGAAGCACTTGACTGCTTTCATGATGCAGGACTGCTCAGCTTTGTGACAAACAAAGAACATTGGAATGAGGAACTTTTGCTTCAATTCTATGCTACCCTCCACATTCGCGGCTACAACAGGGATACCACGACATGGGTTCTCGAGTGGATGACAGGAAATGTTCATCATGAAGCCAAAGCTCTTGACATCATTGAGCTTACAGGCCTACCCACTCCCGGAGAGCTATTCGAACCTGACTGTCAACTCCACCGCAATGCACTGGAGAGCATCTTCCATAAGCCAGAGCCCAACATGAGCCAGATGTTGAGCATGATGAAGCCTCTGCCACCTGACGCTGAATACCCAAAGGAGTTCTTTGTTGATGACCTTGAGTATCTGCCTCGCACAATATATCACATCATCAGGCGAACTCTATGGCCTATCAAAGGGCATTCATCAGCTGCAAAACTTGAAGGAACCATGAAGACATTGGTCTTCTACATCCTCAATGGCATCAGCTTCAATACAAAAGAATTCTTCATCCGGGAACTGGCTGCGTCTGGATCTGACCTTTTTGGCCTGAAATTCTATGCTCCATGGGTCATGCGCCTCATCAAGCTACACTCTGCTATCAACTATCAGCCCTCTGCTCGCAATCCTCTGATCTTTCTGAAGGAAATATGCCCTAGAGGCAATAATAAAGTTATTATTTATTTCCTTATTTCATGATAAATGTTTATCATTCATGCTAGAATTGTATTAACCGAAAACATAATACATGTGTGAATGCATAGACAAACAGAGTGTCACTAGTATGCCTCTACTAGACTAGCTTGTTAATCAAAGATGGTTATGTTTCCTAACCATGAACAAAGGGTTGTTATTTGATTAACAAGGTCACATCATTAGGTGAATGATCTGATTGACATGACCCATTCCATTAGCTTAGCACACGATCGTTTAGTATGTTGCTACTGCTTTTATCCATGACATATACATGTTCCTATAACTATGAGATTATGCAACTCCGTTTACGGAGGAACACTTTGGGTGCTACCAAACGTCACAACGTAATCGGGTGATTATAAAGGAGTACTACAGTGTCTCCAAAGGCGGATGTTGGGTTGGCGATTTCGAGATTAGGTTTTGTCACTCCGATAGTCGGAGAGGTATCTCTGGGCCCTCTCGGTAATGCACATCACTTAAGCCTTGCAAGCATTACAACTAATGAGTTAGCTGTGAGATGATGTATTACGGACGAGTAAAGAGACTTGCGATAACGAGATTGAACTAGGTATTGGATACCGACGATCGAATCTCGGGCAAGTAACATACCGATGACAAAGGAACAACGTATGTTGTTATGCGTCGACCGATAAAGATCTTCGTAGAATATGTAGGAACCAATATGGGCATCCAGGTCCGCTATTGGTTATTGACCGGAGACGTGTCTCGGTCATGTCTACATTGTTCTCGAACCGTAGGGTCCGCACGCTTAAGGTTTCGATGACGGTTATATTATGAGTTTATGTATTTTGATGTACCAAGGAGTTCGAGTCCGGATGTGATCACGGACATGACGAGGAGTCTCGAAATGGTCGAGACATAAAGATTGATATATTGGACGGCTATATTCGGACACCGAAAGGTTCCTAAGTTTCGGAGAAAACCGGAGTGCCGGAGGGTTACTGGACCCCGGGGAAGTTATGGGCCTTAGTGGGCCAAGAGGGAGAGAGAGGGCGCACCAGAGGTGGCGCGCCCCCCTCGGGAGTCCGAATAGGACAAGGAGGGGGCGCGCCCCCTTCCCTCTCCCTCTCCTCTCCTTCCTTCCCCTTCCTCCTTCCTAGTTGGACTAGGAAAGGGAGTCCTACTCCCACTAGGAGGAGGACTCCCCCCTTGGCGTGCCTCCTAAGGCCGGCCGGCCCTCCCCTTCCTCCTTTATATACTGGGGCAGGGGCACCCTAGAACACACAAGTTGATCCTTGAGATCGTTCCTTAGCCGTGTCGGTGCCCCCTCCACCATATTCCACCTCGGTCATATCGTGAAGGTGCTTAGGCGAAGCCTGCGTCGATAGAACATCAAGATCGTCACCACGCCGTCGTGCTGATGGAACTCTCCCTCCCCGAAGCTCTGCTGGATTGGAGCCCGAGGAGCGTCACCGAGCTGTACGTGTGTCAAGAACTCGGAGGCGCCGAGTAACGGCGCTGGGATCGGTTGGATCGCGAGGAGAACGTACGACTACTTCCTCTACGTTGTGATCGCTTCGCCCGGTCTCACGAGGGTACGTGAGACAACACTCTCCCCTCTCGTTGCTATACATCACCATGATCTTGCGTGTGCGTAGGAAATTTTTGAAATTACTCGTTCCCCAACAAAGGGCATCCGAGCCTAGGTTTTTATGGTTTGATGTTTTGCACGAGTAGAACACAAGTGAGTTGTGGGCGATACAAGTCATACTACCTACCAAAGATGTCATATTTTGGTTCAGCGGTATTGTGAGATGAAGCGGCCGGACCGACATTACGCGTGCGCTTATGCGAGACTAGTTTCACCGTTCACGAGCACTCGTGCTTAAAGGTGACCGGCGGGTGTCTGTCTCTCTCACTTTAGTTGAACCGAGTATGGCTACGCCCGTCCTTGAGAAGGTTAAAGCGGAGTCTATTTGACGAAGTATCGTTGTGGTTTTGATGCGTGGGTGAGATTGGTTCTTGCTTAAGCCCGTAGCAGCCACGTAAAATTTGCAACAACAAAGTAGAGGACGTCTAACTTATTTTTGCAGGCATGTTGGGATGTGATATGGTCAAGACGTGATGCTATATTTTGTTGTATGAGATGATCATGTTTTGTAACCGGTTATCGGCAATGGCTGGAGCCATATGGTTGTCGCTTTATTGTATGAAATGCAAGCATACTGTAATTGCTTTACTTTATCACTAAGCGGTAGCGATAGTCGTAGAAGCAATAGATGGCGTAAACGACAACGATGCTACGATGGAGATCAAGGTGTCGCGCGGTGACGATGGTGATCACGACGGTGCCGGAGATGGAGATCACAAGCACAAGATGATGATGGCCATATCATATCACTTATATTGATTGCATGTGATGTTTATCCTTTATGCATCTTATCTTGCTTTGATTGACGGTAGCATTTTAAGATGATCTCTCACTAAAATTATCAAGTAGTGTTCTCCCTGAGTATGCACCGTTGCCAAAGTTCGTCGTGCCGAGACACCACGTGATGATCGGGTGTGATAAGCTCTACGTCCATCTACAACGGGTGCAAGCCAGTTTTGCACACGTAGAATACTCAGGTTATACTTGACGAGCCTAGCATATGCAGATATGGCCTCGGAACACGGAGACCGAAAGGTCGAGTGTGAATCATATAGTAGATATGATCAACATAAGATGTTCACCATTGAAAACTACTCCATCTCACGTGATGATCGGTTATGGTTTAGTTGATTTGGATCACGTGATAACTTAGATGACTAGAGGGATGTCTGTCTAAGTGGGAGTTCTTAAGTAATATGATTAATTGAACTTAAATTTATCATGAACTTAGTACCTGATAGTATCTTGCTTGTCTATGTTTGTTTGTAGATAGATGGCTCGTGTTGTTGTTCCGTTGAATTTTAATGCGTTCCTTGAGAAAGCAAAGTTGAAAGATGATGGTAGCAATTACACGGATCGGGTCCGTAACACGAGGATTATCCTCATTGCTGCATAGAAGAGTTACGTCTGGATGCACCGCTAGGTGCCAGAACTCTTCTTGATGTGGCCGACGGCGTTAAGAACGTCTGGCGAGCAAAGTTGATGACTACTCTATAGTTCGATGTGCCATGCTTTACGGCTTAGAACCGGGACTTCAACGACGTTTTGAGCGTCATGGAGCATATGAGATGTTCCAGAGTTGAAGTTGATATTCCACAGAATGCCCGGATTGAGAGATATGAAGTCTCCAATAAGTTCTATAGCTGCAAGATGGAGGAGAATAGTTACGTCGGTGAGCACATACTCGTAATGTCCGGTATTACAATCACTTGACTCAACTGGGAGTTAATCTTCCGGATGATTGTGTCATTGATGTAATTCTTCAATCACTACCACCAAGCTACAAAGGCTTCGTGATGAACTATAATATGCAAGGGTTAGTAAAGACTATACCGAGCTCTTCGCAATGCTAAAGGCTGCGGAGGTAGAAATCAGAAGGAGCATCAAGTGTTGATGGTCAATAAGACCACTAGTTTCAAGAAGAAAGGCAAAGGGAAGAAGAAGGGAACTTCAAGAAGAACAGCAAGCAAGTTGTGCTCAGAGAAGAAACCCAAGTCCGGACCTAAACCTGAAATCGAGTGCTTCTACTGCAAGCGGTCGTCATTTGAAGCGGAACTGCCCCAAGTATTTGGCGGATAAGAAGGATGGCAAGGTGAACAAAGGTATATGTGATATACATGTTATTGATGTGTACCTTACTAGAGCTCGCAGAGCACTGGTATTTGATATTGGTTACATTGCTAATATTTGCAACTCAAAGCAGGGACTACGGATTGCGAACACCGCAAAGGACGAGGTGATGATGCGGCGTGGGAAATGGTTCCAAAGTCGATGTGATCGCGGTCGACACGCTACCTCTACATCTACCTTCGGGATTAGTTTTAGACCTAAATAATTGTTATTTGGTGCTGCGTTGAGCATGAACATTATATCTGGATCTTGTTTGATGCGAGACGGTTATTCATTTAAATCGAGAGAATAATGGTTGTTCTATTTATATGAGTAATATCTTTTATGGTCATGCACCCTTAAAGAGTGGTCTATTTTGATGAATCTCGATAGTAGTGATACACATATTCATAATGTTGAAGCCAAAAGATGCAGAGTTGATAATGATAGTGCAACTTATTTGTGGCACGCCGTTTAGGTCATATCGGTATAAAGCGCATGAAGAAACTCCATCTTGATGGACTTTTGGAGTCACTTGATTATGAATCACTTGGCACTTGTGAACCGTGCCTCATGGGCAAGATGACTAAAACCCGTTCTCGGTACTATGGAGAGAGCAACAGATTTGTTGGAAATCATACATACTGATGTATGTGGTCCGATGAATATTGAGGCTCATGGCGGATATCGTTATTTTCTCACCTTCACAGATGATTTAAGCGGATATGGGTATATCTACTTAATGAAACATAAGTCTGAAACATTTGAAAAGTTCAAAGAATTTCAGAGTGAAGTTGAAAATCATCGTAATAAGAAAATTAAATTTCTACGATCGATCGTGGAGGTGAATATTTGAGTTATGAGTTTGGTCTACATTTGAAACAATGCGGAATAGTTTAGCAGCTCACGCCACCCGAACACCACAGCGTAATGGTGTGTCCGAACGTCGTGTCGCACTTTACTAGATATGGTGCGATCTATGATGTCTCTTACAGATTTACCGCTATCGTTTTGGGGTTATGCTCTTGAGACGGCCGCATTCACACTAAATAGAACACCGTCAAAATCCGTTGAGACGACACCTT
This sequence comes from Aegilops speltoides, assembly GCA_021437245.1. Classification (NCBI taxonomy): domain Eukaryota; kingdom Viridiplantae; phylum Streptophyta; class Magnoliopsida; order Poales; family Poaceae; genus Aegilops; species Aegilops speltoides. The sequence continues at coordinate 208,853,218 of CM038147.1, read as the reverse complement.
ATGAACTATTGTTTAGCAAGAAACCAAAGTTGTCGTTTCTCAAAGTTTGGGGATGCGATGCTTATGTGAAAAAGCTTCAACCTGATAAGCTCGAACCCAAATCGGAGAAATGTGTCTTCATAGGATACCCAAAGGAGATAGTTGGGTACACCTTCTATCACAGATCCGAAGGCAAGACATTTGTTGCCAAGAATGGATCCTTTCTAGAGAAGGAGTTTCTCTCGAAAGAAGTGAGTGGTAGGAAAGTAGAACTTGATGAGGTAATTGTACCTTCTCCCTTATTTGAAAGTAGTTTGTCGCAGAAACCGGTTTCTGAGACATCTACACCAAATAGTGAGGAAGTTGATGATGTTGATCATGAAACTTCAGATCAAGTTACTCTGAACCTCGTAGATCAACGAGTAAGATCCGCACTGAGTGGTACGGTAATCCTATTCGGAAGTCATGCTACTAGATCATGATGAACCTACAAACTATGAAGAAGCGATGGTGAGCCCAGATTCCATAAAATGGCTTGAGGCCATGAAATCGAGATGGGATCCATGTATGAAAACAAAGTATGGACTTTGGTTGACTTGCCCGAGGGTCGGCAAGCAATAGAAAACAAGTGGATCTTCAAGAAGAAGATCGACGTGATAATGTTATCGTCTACAAAGCTCGACTTGTCGCAAAGGGTTTCGACAAGTTCAAGGGATTGACTACGATGAGACCTTCTCACCCGTAGCGATGCTTAAGTCTGTCGAATCATGTTAGCAATTGCCGCATTTTATGATTATGAAATTTGGCAAATGGATGTAAAGACTGCATTCTGAATGGATTTACGGAAGAAGAGTTGTATATGATGCAACGAGAAGGTTTTATCGATCCAAAGGAGCTAACAAAGTGTGCAAGCTCCAGCGATCCATTTATGGACTGGTGCAAGCATCTCGGAGTTGGAATAAGCGCTTTGATAGTGTGATCAAAGCATTTGGGTTCATCTGAGACTTTGGAGAAGCTCAGTATTTACAAGAAAGTGAGTGGGAGCTCAGAGCATTTCGATATTATATGTAGATGACATATTACTGATCGGAAATGATATAAAATTCTGGATAGCATAAAGGGATACTTGAATAAGAGTTTTTCAATGAAAGACCTCGGTGAAGCTGCATACATATTGGGCATCAAAATCTATAGAGATAGATCAAGGCGCTTAATTGGACTTTCACAAAGCACATACCTTGACAAGATTTTGAAGAAGTTCAAAATGGATCAAGCAAAGAAAGGGTTCTTGCTGTGTTGCAAGGTGTGAAGTTGAGTAAGACTCAATGCCCGACCACTACAGAAGATAGAGAGAAATGAAAGATGTTCCTATGCTTCACCATAGGCTCTATCATGTATGCAATGCTGTGTACCGACACTGATGTGTGCCTTACTATAAGCTTAGCAGGGAGGTACCAAAGTAATCCAGAGTGGATCATCGGGACAGCGGTCAAGAACATCCCGAATACGAAAAGGACTAAGGATATGTTTCTCGATATGGAGGTGACAAAGAGCTCATCGTAAAGGTTACGTTGATGCAAGCTTTGACACCGATCCGACGATTCTAAATCGCAGACCGGATACGTATTTACACTAAACGGAGGAGCTGTCGGTTGGTGCGGTTCTAAACAAAGCATCGTGGCGGGATCTACATGTGAAGCGGAGTACATAGCAGCTTCGAAGCAGCTAATGAAGGAGTCGGATGAAGGAGTTCATATCCGATCTAGGTGTCATACCTAGTGCATCGGGTCCAATGAAAATCTTCTCGTGACAATCTTTGAGCAATTGCCTTAGAGAAGGAATCCAGATTTCACAAGAGGACCAAGCACATCAAGAGACGCTTCAATTCCATCCGGGATTTAGTCCGTGGGAGACATAGAGATTTGCAAGATACATACGGATCTGAATGTAGCAGACCGTTGACTAAGCCTCTTCCACGAGCAAAACATGATCAACACCAAGACTCCATGGGTGTTAGAATCATTACTATGTAATCTAGATTATTGACTCTAGTGCAAGTGGGAGATCAAGGAAATATGCCCTAGAGGCAATAATAAAGTTATTATTTATTTCCTTATTTCATGATAAATGTTTATCATTCATGCTAGAATTGTATTAACCGGAAACATAATACATGTGTGAATGCATAGACAAACAGTGTCACTAGTATGCCTCTACTAGACTAGCTTGTTAATCAAAGATGGTTATGTTTCCTAACCATGAACAAAGGGTTGTTATTTGATTAACAAGGTCACATCATTAGTGAATGATCGATTGACATGACCCATTCCATTAGCTTAGCACACGATCGTTTAGTATGTTGCTACTGCTTTTATCCATGACATATACATGTTCCTATAACTATGAGATTATGCAACTCCGTTTACGGAGGAACACTTTGGTGCTACCAAACGTCACAACGTGAATCGGGTGATTATAAAGGAGTACTACAGTGTCTCCAAAGGCGATGTTGGGTTGGCGATTTCGAGATTAGGTTTTGTCACTCCGATAGTCGGAGAGGTATCTCTGGGCCCTCTCGGTAATGCACATCACTTAAGCCTTGCAAGCATTACAACTAATGAGTTAGCTGTGAGATGATGTATTACGGAACGAGTAAAGAGACTTGCGATAGCGAGATTGAACTAGGTATTGGATACCGACGATCGAATCTCGGGCAAGTAACATACCGATGACAAAGGAACAACGTATGTTGTTATGCGGTCTGACCGATAAAGATCTTCGTAGAATATGTAGGAACCAATATGGGCATCCAGGTCCCGCTATTGGTTATTGACCGGAGACGTGTCTCGGTCATGTATACATTGTTCTCGAACTGTAGGGTCCGCACGCTTAAGGTTTTGATGACGGTTATATTATGAGTTTATGTATTTTGATGTACCGAAGGAGTTCGAGTCCGGATGTGATCACGGACATGACGAGGAGTCTCGAAATGGTCGAGACATAAAGATTGATATATTGGACGGCTATATTCGGACACGGAAAGGTTCCGGAAGTTTCGGAGAAAACCGGAGTGCCGAGAGGTTACCGGAACCCCGGGAAGTTATGGGCCTTAGTGGGCCAAGAGGGAGAGAGAGGGCCGCACCAGGAGGTGGCGCGCCCCCCTGGGGAGTCCGAATAGGACAAGGAGGCGCGCGCCTCCCTTCCCTCTCCTCTCCTCTCCTTCCTTCCCCTTCCTCCTTCCTAGTTGGACTAGGAAAGGGAGTCCTACTCCCACCGGAGGAGGACTCCCCCCTCCTGCGCGCGCCTCCTAAGGCCAGCCGGCCCTCCCCTTGCTCCTTTATATACGGGGCAGGGGGCACCCTAGAACACACAAGTTGATCCTTGAGATCGTTCCTTAGCCGTGTCGGTGCCGCCTCCACCATATTCCACCTCGGTCATATCGTGGCGGTGCTTAGGCGAAGCCTGCGTCGATAGAACATCAAGATCGTCACCACGCCGTCGTCTTGACGGAACTCTCCTCCCGAAGCTCTGCTGGATTGGAGCCCGAGGAGCGTCACCGAGCTGTCGTGTGTCAAGAACTCGGGAGGCGCCGAGTAACGGCTGGGATCGGTTGGATCGCGAGGAGAACGTCGACTACTTCCTCTACGTTGTGATCGCTTCGCTTCGGTCTCACGAGGGTGCGTAGACAACACTCTCCCCTCTCGTTGCTATACATCACCATGATCTTGCATGTGCGTAGGAATTTTTTTGAAATTACTACGTTCCCCAACACTTTCTACCGGAGGTTGATATGTCAGTTGAAGCCATATACCCTGAGCCTGCCAAGAAGCCTCTTTGTCTTCAAAATGCTGATCACCAAAGCTTTGCTCAATCCATGGAAGGAGTCCAAGCAGTAACTCGTGTCTATCCAATGGTTGGGAACACTCGTCTGCCTCATCATGCGCAAACTGAAGCTACTGAGAGCACAATTGCCCAAAGGCCTAAGAAGCGCTCTCGCGTCCTAAATGACCGAGAACTTCTAGTGGCACTGCATCAAAAAAAAGACAAGCATCACTTTTGGCTCAAGCGACAGATGCAAAGCCTCTTGGTGGACGTCAATCGCATTAGAAATCTTGCCACCAAGAATGCTTTTGTTACTCACGAGACCTGTCGACGATCATGGAAGAGTTTGACGCTGCTCAGTGCTGAAGCAAATCTTCATGACGATGGCTTCAATGAAAGATTCAAGTTTGACTCCACTCCTCCATGGAATGCTGTCCTACGTCGAACTCCATCCCTTGAAGATTCTGACTATTCTTCCTCTGTGGCAACTGTGAATGCCAAAGTGATCGATGATGAAGACGATGCTACTTCACTGCCCCCTACTTCTGCACGCATCGACACTGCACCAAGTACGTCTGCGCAGCCAAACAACAACGACAACCCTGCTGCTTCACCTACTCATGAGAACGAGTAGATGCTCTATGTCTTCAAACCTTTTTGGTCCTTACTGACAAAAGGGGGAGAAGCGTATGAGTTTGATAGTCTTCAAGTGGGTTCATTTGGGCGGTTGCTTTATATTTTGCCTTGTGTTTACAACTCTCGCTTTTGATACATTTGGTTCTTTGAGTTGTAACACTTAACTCGATGGTCGTCTGCTACTTATTTGCTTTTCTGTGATGCGATGATAAATTCCACATGTGCGATGATAACTTCCGCACTTAGATCATTCTGCAGACGTCCATTTTTCATTATGCATGTCATTCTCTTAGTTATATCATTTCATGCATGATGAATTATCTTCATAAGTTGAAGAGGATCTCCACAAGTACAACCTGCCATGTGCATTTGCATTCCAAAAGCAAATTACTTATATGCACATCTTGAGGGGAGCCTTTGCCACTTATGAAGACAATACCTATCCTTTACAATTTCACATACTTTATCCCCGTTGAAAACTTCAACCAGTTTGTCATCAATCACCAAAAAGGGGGAGATTGTAAGTGCATCTAGTGCCACCCCTAGTTGGTTTTGGAGTATTGACGACAAATTTGGTTGAGGACTAATGCGTTTGTGAGAATTGCAGGATAACGCAGTAGTGTCCCTCATTGATTCGGTTTACCTACGGAGATGACCCTAAAATGTATGAAGACATTGACGACAATGGTGGTATGTGAAGATATTCATATTGAAGACTATGACATGAGAAGACATTGAGTGAAGACTATGGAGCACGAAGACTGTGTTGTTTCGTTGTTTCCTTTTTCTTCTTTGTTGAGTCATAGGAACCACCGTACTGTTAAGTGGGGTCCAAGTGAACAAAGTCGGAATGACTGAAGTGATGCTCAACCCAAATCATATGTCTTCGAGCGAAGACAATAAGAGCAAATCTTATCCAAAGCTGGATGAGTCAGCTTTGCTTGTAACCCAAGTAAAGTTGCCGTGTGTGTTTGAAATCTGACCGTTGGAACACGTGTCAGTTCCTTAGTGACCCAGGGTCATTTTGGACATATCAGGTCGGGTTGCCTTGTGGCTATAAATAGCCCACCCCCTACACCATAAATTGGTGGCTGCTCAGAGTTAGTGCACGGCTTTTGTCGTTTGAGAGCAACCCACCTCGAAGCCTTTGAGAGAGAGAAATTCTTGCGAGGACCAAGACCAAACAACCAGAGCCAAAGAGTGTTAGGCATCACTAAAGTCTTTCTGTCTATGTGACCTGAAGACTTATTACACTTGAGGACTGTGAATCCTCCAGCCGGTTAGGCGTCGCGTTCTGAGCATCCAAGAGTCATTGTGGATTGCCGGTGAACGAAGTCTGTGAAGGTTCGGAAGTCTACCTTGAAGACTTACTAGAATGATTGGGCGAGGACTGTGTGTCCTTAGCTCAAGGGGAATAAGGTGAAGACACGGTCTTCTGAGTTGAATCTCAGCCTCCCTAACCAGACGTACAGTTGTCACAGCAACTGGAACTGGTCCAACAAATCCTGCGTCTTCAACAAGTGACTGGTTCTATCCTCTCCCTTCCTTTACTTAGAGTTTGTCCTCGTGAAGTCATTGCCTATCTGTCGTACCTGTTTGACTTCATTGCTTGACTACTACTGTTGATTGGCTTCATAATATCTTCCATCCTGATCCTGACTACTGAAGCTGCTATTAGTCCTTGTACCTTCACATTATTGCATACTTGACTATGGCTTGCTTGTTGTAGTTTATCTTCCGCTGCATATCAATTAGGTCTTTTCTACTGTTTGTCTTCGAAACTTCCATGCTTTGAAGACTTTCACAAAAATCGCCTATTCACCCCCCCTCTAGTCGATAACTAGCACTTTCACCTACACAAAGACTGCCACGCGAGCGTTCGCAACTGCCATGTTCGGGTTGCGCTTGGCTCTTCATCTCTTTGAGAAGTCGAACAATTATGTTACTACTTCTACAGTATCGAATCAAGTACTGCATGTCCGTCCACGGCGTGGGGGAGGGATAGCTTGTTATAGTAAGCAAAAGCCTCTCCTCGTCTGCGAGCCACCGCACGCATGGACGAGGGAGAGGGCGTACTATTAATCAAGCTTCTCCTTGTTGTACGAGTTGACACGACAAATCATAACACTGGCCCCACATGCTTGCCTCTAAACTTGGCTAAAAGACCTGCAATGTACAATATTTGCTGCAACCTCTAACATTTACCCCACCACAAATTAAAATATATATTCCTCTATTGACCATATCAATGTGCAAATTACAATCACCATGATGACAGGTAGGGCCATAAGATTATTTTAATCAAAAAATGCTTCGAGACGGCCTCATAGCATGGAGCCGACTCTAACGATTATGTGGAGAGTATCATATACTAGTATCATGCATATGATAGTAGTGTATGATACTACCTCCATAGTGCATAGTATCATAGAGTAGTATCATGGACGATCATATTTATTTCCAAACATGATACGGTATCTACCTATGTTGCTCTAATCCTCTCTCTCTTCTTTAATTATCTGCCACATAAGCATGTTTGCTAGCCCCAAGTGCATGATACCAGTTATGTTACCCCGCTATGGCCAGTCTTAAGCTTAGAAGCATGGTACACGCTATCCTAGACTAGTTACTACTACCTCCCCTACACATGAAACTGCCACACGAGCGTTCGGGTTGCGCTTGGCTCTTCGCCTCTTCGGGAAGTCGAACTTGATGATACTACTACAGTATGCTTTTGGTCATCTAACATCGAATGAATTGCTGCATGTCCACCGCGTGCGGGAGGAAGAGCGTGTAGCGAAAGCTTCTCCTAGTCCTGCGAGCCACCACGCTCATGGGCGAGGGTGGGAGAGGGCAATGTAATCAAGCTTCTCCTTGTTGTACGAGTTGATGCGACACATCAAAGCATTGCACTCAATATATTTCAATAATTTGTGTTTACTGATGCATTAATTACAACACATGCATGCATTTCGTGACTTTCCTTTTGATACTTGCATGTGTTGATTTAATGCACCTTCAAGTAGTATGAATATTTGATGGTAAAACTTTCCAATGCCCCAGCCCTAAAGCGAGAGATGGTGGTGCACGAGGAGGGCGAGATCATGCCGACGGAACAAGACCCGACGATGGAGGTCTATATGGACCTCACCTTGCTCCACTGCCCCTTGTGCCTCTGTCCCTTGAAGCCTCCAGTGTACGAGGTTCGAATACACCTCGTCCGTTCGGCTGATCGAGCAAGGTGTAGGTTTCTTGATTGATGTGTTGTTCGATTGATTTGTGTAGTGCAAGGGAGGGCACTTGGCTTGCGCGAACTGTCACAGCGAGCGCCTCGGGAACCAGCGGCAGTCCCAGAAGTGCGAGCGTGGCGGCGGCTTCGACGTGCGCAACACGATGATGGATGTCGTCCTCTCCTCGGTGAGGGTGGAGTGCCCGCACGAAGGCTGTGGGATCTACGTCACTTACCACAAGCTCGACGATCACCTGAGCGTGTGTCCGCTCATGCCCTGCAAATGCCCCATGCCCATCTGCGGCTATGAAGGCCCGGCGCCGGTGCTCCCCCACCACATTAGCACTGTGCATCCCATGCCCGTGCACAAGATCCAATAAGGCAAGGTGCTCCAGCTGCAAGTGCGGGTGTCGGAGCCGCGGTGCTTGCTGTTCATAGAGGAGGACGATCGCACATTTATCGTGGTCGGCAGCGTGCTCGACATCGGGGCGCCTATCGCCGTGCCGGTCGTCTGCATTAGAGCGGGGGCATCCCCACCGCCGGACTACGCGGCCAAGGTGTGGGCAAATGGCCCTCCGGGGAGCCCAAAGGTAGGACCGACACCGTCAAGGTGGAAATCGAGGTGACAAGCAACAAGGAGCCTGACGCCGTCGCCGTGTAGGAGCTGACATTCTTCACAGTGCTGCCCAAACTGCTGGCCGGGGCTGGGTTGTCGAGGACGGTGTCCCTCCACATTCAGATTGACAAGCTCACCTAAATGATTCTACAGTGCCTTTTATTTATCTTAGTAATATGCTAATATAGGGTTAGCTCGTTCTACTTTAGCTTAAAAGAGAGTGGATTTTGGCGGCGATGCAACAATTACTTCGACATCAGATCAATAGTTAAAGTAATTTCCAACAGTCGAAGGGATATTTTGTGTCTATTGGATATAAAGATCCTTTGGGTAAGGAGTATAAGCTGCTTATATGCTTGTTTGTTGAGGAAGTGTTGCATACTTCTGTGAGTTGACGCGACACATCAAAGTAGTACTACTAGTAGTAGTACTCACCTGACTGCGTACCAGGCAGACGAAGCTCGTGTCATGTTGGTGCCGTGTGCGGCCAGCACATTAACCAAAACATCGCACCTCCAGCTTAGCCTCCGCGTTTTAAACTTCTCAATATCAAGGCCAAGGAGCAACGTGAACCTATGATAGATCCAATCGGATGGTTGAGAACACTACAATTTGTAGCTACAGATGCGTGTGTGAGAGAGGACGAGTGCATGTGTGCACCTCTTCTCTTCGTGTACAACACACTAAACACAGAGTACAAGTGTATGTGGGTGGCATCGACGTAGAGAGCTAGAGATGGTGCGTGCGAGAAGTCCCGAGAGATTAGGTGTGTGCATGGGAAAGAGGGAGAGAGATGATATGTGTCGATGTAATGCGTGTGAAAAAAAGATGTTTATAGCTCGCCACGAGGCTATTCCTGGAAAACGCCCCAATAACCGTAAGATATGTATCTGACGGTGCCAGTTATTGCACGTACACAATGGTAGAAAAAGAAGTGTCGTGGTATATTACAAAATTGCTACACCACGCCTCTCCCCTACAAACTGTCACTCAAGCGTTGGCAACTGCCATGGTCTGCTCCTATGTGCGATCTTCATTTTTTAAAGGGATCTACAATAAAAGGTCGGGCTATTGGCGCGCGGTAGACAGGGGAGCTTGGCCTGTCGGTTTGCTACTGCTCACATGCGGTCGAACATAAGTGATGTACCAAGCCGATGCACGTCACTTCGGTGAGCGGCGGGCCGGACATACCGTCTGTTCATGCTAAGCGACAGGCCGGACCGACCTTGTGTTGGTGGTACTGCTTACATGAGGTCGCACGTGTCGGTGATGCACCAAGCTGATGCGCATCCCTTCGGTGAGCGACGGGGCGGATAGACCGTGTGTTGGGGCAACGCCAGCGCGACAGGTTGTAAGTTTACCGCCTAACTTAATTTGTAAAGGGTAACACTTGCTTTGCCTCCTTAACGCGATTCGTCGCTAGAAATCCTCATTACATACATTTCTCAGACGCTTACGTGGGCCCGCATCCTCAAAGGCCATCATGGCGGAGCCAGACGCCTGCAACCTCTTGGAGCAAAAAATGAGTAGCCCACTGTTGGTTATTTCTATAATAAGTTTAGAAATTCTCAATTTCACGTGTGATGCGATATTAGCCATTCTTTGATGTTGATCCAATGGTCTAATTGCCTCGGAATGGCTGGGATTCATGTCTACAGTAACCTCATTGTACCCAACAGTGTCTACGTTCTTCTGGAGGCATCAGCACGTCAGTGTGATCAATCCACGCAAGAAGCTGGCAAAAAACCCATCCACATGTGCCACATGGCTTCATTGAGCTTCCCCATCATTTTATTCAAAAATATATTGACTGAAAAAGAGAGACATCTCCTGAAACAAAAACTTGCTCGTATTTTGTTTCCTACTTGCTTTGCACCGGAAGAGCAAGTATAATAAGTTACAGTCAACAGGCTATAATGATTAAACAATTATATTTGTGTTCAATTGAATGAGAGAGAAGAGGAGAGAGAATGGAAGCGGGCTGTCGATTAACAGCCGGCTACAACACGGACTCCAAGAAACATTGAGAGAGTGTACAGTGGGTCATGCATTAATAAAGTAGTACTACTTAGCAACTAGCTATACTATACACATTGGCTATTAGGTTGACTATATATGACATGGCAACTCCATATAGCCGGCTGTTGGCTATACTACCAGTGCCACGTCATCTAACAAGTCTTTCAACATGCGTCAAATTATCATGAGGGCTAACTCTCCTTAGAGAAATGTGCTCCACCGTGTACCCGCACGTGTGTGTGCAGGAGGCAGTGCGCACGTGCGTGCACCTCTTCTCTTCATACATGTCCACCACGGCTCCACCTAGTGGGTGTGTTAGAGAGAGAGAGGGAGATGGTGTGTCCACATGCCTCTATACATATGTTTATGTCAAAGAGAAGCCTGAATACATAGTATATGGCACTACAGACGTCCGCTAGATTTTCAACGCCCCTAACTATACCATATCAGTTACAAGCTCCGAGCCGATGCCGGTACTACTTGACAGAAATAGCGCTAGCGTCCAATTTTCATGTTGCGCCGCCAATTAACTATTCCTGTAAGGGTTTTCCTACTAGTGCCCTCTTAATATTGCAGCAAATGCTTCGTCTCTTGAGCCTTGTGATCTTACTAATAATTCTCAGCACTTCCAGCCTCATGCTCCAATCCTTCTTTAAACTCCTACTATCCAAATTCATTTGTAGGGTCAAACAGTTAAATCTGATCTTCACATTGCAGGGCCCAAATTTTATTCTGATGCAGCTCTTAAATATAAAAATGTTCCTAGTTTATCTCAGGGATCAGCAACTACCAGTGTTGGAGTTTATCTTCCTTTGTCGCCGGATCAAAGTGAAGTAAATGTGTAGCTCGAGGCATCCACATCCATCACCAACACATCTCTTCACATTATCCAACCCACGTTCCTCATAGATTGCCTTTGCTTGGGTTCGGTTGCGGCGAATGGGAGAATTCTAGAGGCTTCTACTCCTTGGGCTATCAAAAAACTTTAGTTGACTTCTTCTACTCTTCAAATCTTCAATCGTAGATGTTTCATATTTCAAGGGAGATAAATGGAGTTGCTCGTAATGTAGTCCATCAGTTTCTTAGATCAGATGTTGAACCTGACATATGTTGCTTTGCTTCAGCTCACAAGACTATGACCTACCCTATAGTTTCTCTTCTCTCCAATTTTTAGTTTCAGGGCTTTGTAATCCATGTTGTACGTTGCTATTGAGCCGAATGAAAAGTTTGGCGCTTCCCGCGCCTTCTGTTGTTCAAAAAAAAGTTTCTTAGTGCAACCTTCTCTAACCATTACATGTGATGCGTATCCGCAAAGTGACACACCCAACCAACCTCAAAATCATCAAGAGTTTGAGGTAATGATTTGATTTTCTGAACCACATGCCCGTATGCAGACAGATCCTTAACTTGATTAGTTATCTTACGTATCACCCCCCCACCACCACCACCCAGAATCATTCTCCAAGACGAGCCTCCTCACATTGTGTAACACCCCGGATGTAACTTTCCATAATTGTAACTCCAACTCTTGCCATTTCCAGCTATGTGTTGTGGTATTTCCTCCGTGGTTGGGTTTTTGTCTTTTGTTTTGCATTCTGTTCATGTCTTGCATTTCATCTCATAGCATCATGCGCATTGCATCCACATGTTTTTCATAAAACTCATTCCCGTTCGTAGTTGCCGTGTTCCGCTATGCCTTCGTTGACCGGTTCGGACCAATCGAGGTTTCGCTTCCCTCCCGACCGTGACCGCCTACCCCTCTCTGCACAGCCACCAACCCCTTTTGCGCGCGTCCAAAACTGCCCCGAACCCGAACCGGTCGGTCGTGACCGATGAGTCCGGATCATCCCCAAACATCTACAAAACAACTCTGTTTTCTTAGTTGGACTTCCCTAGCCATATTTTTTGTCCGCCTGATCCCGATCTGATGATCCAAATCCTCCCTCCTTTTACTACCTGCTATATAAGCAATCTAACCCTAGCCCCTAGCTGTCCCATCCATCAAATCCTCCGCGCCGGCTCGCCGGATCTGGATGGGACGAGACCTACCCGCTCGTTCATCCAAACGTCGTCCCCGTCCCCAGATCCCTCCGTCCCGGAATCTCTCCGTCCCGTTTCCTGCGAGGTCTAATGAGGGAGTCCTGGACTAGGGGGTGTCCGGACAGCCGGACTATCATCGTCGGCCGGACTCCAAGACTATGAAGATACAAGATTGAAGACTTCGTCCCGTGTCCGGATGGGACTTTCCTTGGCGTGGAAGGCAAGCTTGGCAATACGGATATGTAGATCTCCTACCATTGTAACCGACTCTGTGTAACCCTAGCCCTCTCCAGTGTCTATATAAACTGGAGGGTTTTAGTCCGTAGGACACAACCATTACAACAATCATACCATAGGCTAGCTTCTAGGGTTTAGCCTCCTTGATCTGGTGGTAGATCCACTCTTGTACTACCCATATCATCAATATCAATCAAGCAGGAGTAGGGTTTTACCTCCATCGAGAGGGCCCAACCAGGTAAAAACATCGTGTCCCTTGTCTCCTGTTACCATCCGCCTAGACGCACGCTTCGGGACCCCCTACCGAGATCCGCCGGTTTTGACACCGACATTGGTGCTTTCATTGAGAGTTCCTCTGTGTCGCCACCGATAGGCTTGATGGCTTCTTCAATCAACAACAACGCCGTCCTGGTGAGACTTTTCTCCCGGACAGATCTTCATATTTGGCGGCCGCCTTTGCGGGCAATTAAGCAGGCCATCTAGAGCAGATCGAAGCTACGCCCGCCATCGGTCAGGTTTGAAGCCTAAACTTCACGGCCGACATCCGCGGAGACTTGATCTTCGACGGATTCGAGCCACACCGAGCGTGCGCGCTATCACGATGGGCATGATTTAGCTTTGCCACGGACAAAGGCCACGAGGCGCTGCACGAGTCCGCTCTGACCCATAGTTTGGAGCAGACCGCGCAGATCGAGGACTGGTGGCTGGACACCGCCTCGGGAGCTGCAATTTCTACGGTGATGGAGCCGAATACTGATCTTGTCCCTTATAAAGCTCGTGACTCCGAGACGCCGGACTCCTTGCCAGACTCCGAACCTCCTGCGCCCCTGCCAATCGAATCCGATTGGGCGCCGATCATAGAGTCCACTGCCGTGGACATCTTTCAGCACTCACCCTTTTGCGACATCCTAAATTCTCTAAAGCATCTCTCATTATCAGGAGAACCCTGGACGGACTACGGTCAGGATGGTTGGGATGCGGACGACGAAGAAATTCAAAGCCCACCCACCACCCACTTTGTAGCCACTGTTGACGATCTAACCGACATGCTAGACTACGACTCCAAAGACATCGACGGCATGGACGACGATGCCGGAGACGATCAAGAACCAGCGCCTACAGGGCACTGGAAGACCACCTTCTCATACGACATATACATGGTGGACACCCCAAAGGATGGGGACGGCGAAGAAGCAGTGGAGGCAGATTCTTCTAAGAAACAGCCCAAGCGCCGACATCAGCGGCGCCGCTCTAAATCCCGCCACAGTAAGAATGGAGATTCCGGCACCGGAGATAATAACACCCCAGAGAGTGCCGAAGACAACCCCCTCCAGCAGGATTCAGCACAGGAGGACGGAGAAGCCAGCCCTCGAGAGAGAGCGGTAGACGAGGAGGATGAAAACTACATGCCTCCCTCCGGAGATGAGGCAAGCCTCAACAACGACGAATTCGTCATGCCAGAGGATCCCGTCGAACAAGAGCCTTTTAAACGCAGGCTTATAGCCACGGCAAATAGCCTAAAGAAAAAGCAGCAACAACTTCAAGCTGATCAAGACCTGCTGGCCGACAGATGGACCGAGGTCCTCGCGGCCGAAGAGTATGAACTCGAACGCCCCTCCAAGAGCTACCCAAAACGCAAGTTGCTCCCCCGACTAGAGGAGGAAGTGAAGGAAATATGCCCTAGAGGCAATAATAAAGTTATTATTTATTTCCTTATTTCATGATAAATGTTTATCATTCATGCTAGAATTGTATTAACCGGAAACATGATACATGTGTGAATGCATAGACAAAACATTATGTCACTAGTATGCCTCTACTAGACTAGCTTGTTAATCAAAGATGGTTATGTTTCCTACCATGAACAAAGAGTTGTTATTTGATTAACAAGGTCACATCATTAGCGAATGATCGATTGACATGACCCATTCCATTAGCTTAGCACACGATCGCTTAGTATGTTGCTACCGCTTTTATCCATGACATATACATGTTCCTGTAACTATGAGATTATGCAACTCCGCTTACGGAGGAACACTTTGGTGCTACCAAACGTCACAACGTAATCGGGTGATTATAAAGGAGTACTACAGGTGTCTCCAAAGGCGATGTTGGGTTGACGTATTTGAGATTAGGTTTTGTCACTCCAATTGTCGGAGAGGTATCTCTGGGCCCTCTCGGTAATGCACATCATCAAGCCTTGCAAGCACTACAACTAATGAGTTAGTTGTGAGATGATGTATTACGAACGAGTAAAGAGACTTGCCGTAACGAGATTGAACTAGGTATTGATACCGACGATCGAATCTCGGGCAAGTAACATACCGATGACAAAGGAACAATGTATGTTGTTATGCGGTCGACCGATAAAGATCTTCGTAGAATATGTAGGAACCAATATGGGCATCCAGGTCCCGCTGTTGGTTATTGACCGTGAATAGTTCTAGGTCATGTCTACATTGTTCTCGAACCGTAGGGTCCGCACGCTTAAGGTTTCGATGATGCTTATTATGAGTTTATGTATTTTGATGTACCAAGAAGTTCGAGTCCCGGATGTGATCACGGACATGACGAGGAGTCTCGAAATGGTCGAGACATAAAGATTGATATATTGGAAGCCTATGTTTGGAGTTCGAATGGTTCCGGCGAAACGGAATTTACCGAGTACCGGAGGTTACCGGAACCCCCGGGGTAAATGGGCCTCGGTGGGCCTCGAGGGAGAAGAGGAGGGCCGGCCAGGAGGTGGCCGCGCCTCTCCCCCCAGTCCGAATAGGACAAGGAGGGGGCGCCCTCTCCTCTTCCCCTCCCCAATCCTATTCCAACTAGGAAGGGGGAGTCCTACTCCTGGGAGTAGGACTCCTCGCCGCCTCTAGCTAGGCCGGCCGGCCTCCCCCTCCCTCCTTATATATGCAGGGCAGGGGGCACCCTTGAACACACAAGTTTGATCTTTAGATCGTTCCTTAGCCGTGTCGGTGCCCCCTCCACCATATTCCACCTCGGTTATACCGTCACAAGCTTAGGCGAAGCCTGCGCCGATGAAACATCAAGATCGTCACCGCGCCGTCGTCTTGTGACGAACTCTCCTCGACACTCGGCTGGATCGGAGTACGAGGGACGCCATCGAGCTGTCGTGTGTCAAGAACTCGGGGCGCCGGAGTAACGGCGCGGATCGGTCGGATCGCGAGGAGAACGTCGACTACTTCCTCTACGCCAGTGATCGCTTCCGCTTCGGTCTACGAGGGTACGAGACAACACTCTCCCTCTCGTTGCTATACATCACCATGATCTTGCGTGTGCGTGGGAAAATTTTTGAAATTACTACGCTCCCCAACAAAGGCATCGAGCCTAGGTTTTTCTATGGTTTGATGTTTTGCACGAGTAGAACACAAGTGAGTTGTGGGCGATACAAGTCATACTACCTACCAGCATGTCATACTTTGGTTCAGCGGTATTGTGAGATGAAGCGGCCCGGACCGACATTACGCGTGACGCTTACGCGAGACTGGTTTCACCGCCACGAGCACTCGTTGCTTAAAGGTGACCGGTGGGTGCTGTCTCTCTCACTTTAGTTGAACCGAGTGTGGCTACGCCGGTCCTTGAGAAGGTTAAACGAGTCTATTTGACGAAGTATCGTTGTGGTTTTGATGTGTAGGTGAGACTGGTTCTTGCTTAAGCCCGTAGCAGCCACGTAAAATTTGCAACAACAAAGTAGAGGACGTCTAACTTGTTTTTGCAGGGCATGTTGTGATGTGATATGGTCAAGACGTGATGCTATATTTTATTGTATGAGATGATCATGTTTTGTAACCGGTTATCGGCAATCGGCGGAGCCATATGGTTGTCGCTTTATTGTATGCAATGCAATCGCCCTGTAATGCTTTACTTTATCACTAAGCGGTAGCGATAGTCGTAGAAGCATAAGATTGGTGAGATGACAACGATGCTACGATGGAGATCAAGGTGTCACGCCGGTGACGATGGTGATCATGGTGGTGCTGCGGAGATGAAGATCACGAAGCACAAGATGATGATGACCATATCATATCACTTATATTGATTTGCATGTGATGTTTATCCTTTATGCATCTTATCTTGCTTTGATTGACGGTAGCATTATAAGATGATCTCTCACTAAATTATCAAGAAGTGTTCTCCCCGAGTATGCACCGTTGCCAAAGTTCGTCGTGCCCGCACACCACGTGATGATCGGGTGTGATAAGCTCTCGTCCATCTACAACGGGTGCAAGCCAGTTTTGCACACGCAGAATACTCGGGTTATACTTGACGAGCCTAGCATATGCAGATATGGCCTCGAACACGGAGACCGAAAGGTCGGCGTGAATCATATAGTAGATATGATCAACATAAGATGTTCACCATTGAAAACTACTCCATTTCACGTGATGATCGGTTATGGTTTAGTTGATTTGGATCACGTGATCACTTAGATGACTAGAGATGTCTGTCTAAGTGGGAGTTCTTAAGTAATATGATTAATTGAACTTAAATTTATCATGAACTTAGTCCCGGTAGTATTTTGCAAATTATGTTGTAGATCAATAGCTCGCGTTGTTGCTTTCATATGTTTGTTTTGATATGTTCCTAGAGAAAACTGTGTTGAAAAATGTTAGTAGCAATGATGCGGATTGGATCCGTGATCGAGGTTTATCCTCATTGCTTTGTGAAGAATTATGTCCTTGATGCACCGCTAGGTGACAAACCTATTGCGAAGCGGATCTGACGTTATGAACGTTTGGCTAGCTCAATATGATGACTACTTGATAGTTTTGTGCACCATGCTTTATGGCTTAGAATCGGGACTTCAAAGATGTTTTGAACATCATGGACCATATGAGATGTTCCAGAATTGAAGTTAATATTTCAAGCAAATACCGAGTTGAGAGATATGAAGTCTCCAACAAGTTCTATAGCTAAAAGATGGAGGAGAATCGCTCAACTAGTGAGCATGTGCTCGATTGTGCAGGTACTACAATCGCTTAAATCAAGTGGGAGTTAATCTTCCGATAAGATAGTGATTGACAGAATTCTCTAGTCACCATCACCAAGTTAGTAGAACTTTGTGATGAACTATAATATGTAAGGGATAATGAAAATGATTCCCAAGCTCTTCGTGATGCTAAAATCGATGAAGGTAGAAATCAAGAAAAACATCAAGTGTTGATGATTAAAAGACCACTAGTTTCAAGAAAAGGGCAAAGGGATGGAAGGAACTTCAAGAAGAACGGCAAGCAAGTTGTTGCTCAAGTGAAGAAGCCCAAGTCCGGACCTAAGCACGAGACTAAGTGCTTCTACTTGCAAAGGGACTGGTCATTTGAAGCGAACTACCCCAAGTATTTGGCGGATAAGAAGGATGGCAAAGTGAACAAAGGTATATTTGATATACATGTTATTGATGTATACTTTACTAGTGTTTATAGCAACCCCTCGGTATTTGGTACTGGTTCAGTTGCTAAGAGTAGTAACTCAAAACGGGAATTGCAGAATAAACAGAAACTAGTTAAGGGTGAAGTGACGATGTGTGTTGAAAGTAGTTTCAAGATTGATATGATCATCATCGCACACTCCCTATACTTTCGGGATTAGTGTGGAACCTAAATAAATGTTATTAGGCGTTTGCGTTGAGCATGAATATGATTCGATCATGTTTATTGCGATACGGTTATTCATTTAAAGATATAGAATAAATTGTTATTCTGTTTACATGAATAAAACCTTATATGGTTACACACCCAATGAAAATGGTTCATTGGATCTCGATCGTAGTGATACACATATTCATAATATTGAAACCAAAAGATGCAAAGTTAATAATGATAGTGCAACTTATTTGTGGCAATCGCCGTTTAGGTCATAATGGTGTAAAGCGCATGAAGAAACTCCATGCTGATGGGATTTTGGAATCACTTGATTATGAATCACTTGATGCTTATGAACCATGCCTCATGGGCAAGATGACTAAAACTCCATTCTCCGGAACAATGGAACAAGCTACTGACTTATTGGAAATAATACATACCGATGTATGCGATCCAATGAGTGTTGATGCTCGTGGCAAGTATCGTTATTTTCTGACCTTCACAAGATGATTTGAGCAGATATGGGTATATCTACTTGATGAAACATAAGTCTGAAATAGTTGAAAGGTTCAAAGAATTTCGGAGTGAAGTGGAAAAATCATCGTAACAAGAAAAATAAAGTTTCTGCGATCTGATCGCGAAGACGAATATTTGAGTTACGAGTTTGGTCTTCAATTAAAACAATGTGGAATAGTTTCACAGCTCACGCCACCTGGAACACCACAATGTTACGGTGTGTCCAAACATCGTAACCGCACTTTATTGGATATAGTGCAATCTATGATGTTTCTTACTGATTTACCAATATCGTTTTGGGATCATGCATTAGAGACAACTGCATTCACGTTAAATAGGGCACCATCTAAATCCGTTGAGACGACACTATACGAACTGTGGTTTAGCAAGAAACCAAAGTTGTCGTTTCTTAAAGTTTGGGGCTGTGATGCTTATGTGAAAAGTTTCATCTGATAAGCTCAAACCCAAATCGAGAAGTGCGTCTTCATAGAATACCCAAAGGAAATTGTTGGGTACACCTTCTATCACAGATCCGAAGGCAAGATATTCGTTGCTTAAGATGGATCCTTTCTAGAGAAGGAGTTTCTCTCGAAAGAAGTGAGTGGGAGGAAAGTAGAACTTGATGAGGTAACTATACCTGTTCCCTTATTGGAAAGTAGTTCATCACAGAAATCTGTTCTTGTGACTACTATACCAATTAGTGAGGAAGCTAATGATGATGATCATGTAACTTCAGATCAAGTTACTACCGAACCTCGTAGGTAAAACAGAGTGAGATCCGCACCAGAGTGGTACGGTAATCCTGTTCTGGAAGTCATGTAACTAGATCATGATGAACCTACGAATTATGAGGAAGCGATGATGAGCCCAGATTCCGCGAAATGGCTTGAGGCCATGAAATCTGAGATGAGATCCATGTATGAGAACAGAGTGTGGACTTTGGTGGCGTTGCCCGATGATCGGCAAGCCATAGAAAATAAATGGATCTTCAAGAGGAAGACGGACGCTGATAGTAGTGTTACTATCTACAAAGCTCGACTTGTCGCAAAAGGTTTGTGACAAGTTCAAGGTGTTGACTACAATGAGATTTTCTCAACTGTAGCGATACTTAAGTCTGTCCGAATCATGTTAGAAATTGCCACAATTTATGAAATTTGGCAAATGGATGTAAAAACTGCATTCCTGAATGGGTTTCAGGAGGAAGAGTTGTATATGATGCAACCAGAAGGTTTTATCGATCCAAAGGGAGCTAACAAAGTGTGCAAGCTCCAATGATCCATCTATGGACTGGTGCAAGCATCTCGGAGTTGGAATATACGCTTTGATGAGTTGATCAAAGCATATAGTTTTGTCTGCACTTATGGTGAAGCCTGTATTTACTAGAAAGTGAGTGGGAGCACTACAAGATTTCGATAAGTATATGTGAATGACATATTGTAGATCGGAAATAATGTAGAATTATTCGCAAAGCATAAAGGAGTGTTTGAAAGAAGATTTTCAAAGAAAGACCTCGGTGAAGCTGCTTACATATTGAGCATCAAGATCTATAGAGATAGATCAAGATGCTTGATAAGTTTTTTCAATGAGTACATACCTTGACAAGATTTTGAAGTAGTTCAAAATGGAGCAGTCAAAGAAAGAGTTCTTGCCTGTGTTACAAGGTGTGAAATTGAGTAAGACTCAAAACCCGACCACGGCAGAAGATAGAAAGAGAATGAAAGTCATTCCCTATGCCTTGGCCATAGGTTCTATAAAGTATGCCATGCTGTGTACCGATCTATTGTATACCCTACAATCGAGTTTGGCAAGGAGTACAATAGTGATCTAGTAGTAGATCATCGACACAGGTCAAAATTATCCTTAGTGGAATAAGGATATATTTCTCGATTATGGAAGTGAAAAAGGTTAAATCGTAAAGGGTTACGTCGATGCAAGTTTTGACACCGATCCGATGACTCTAAGTCTCGATCCGATACATATTGAAAGTGGGAGCAATTAGCTAGAGTAGCTTCGTGCGAGCATTGTAGACATAGAAAATTGCAAAATACATAACGGATCTAAATGTGAAAGACCCGTTGACTAAGACTCTCTCACAAGCAAAACATGATCACACTTTAGTACTCTTTGGGTATTAATCACATAGTAATGTGAACTAGATTACTGAATCTAGTAAACCCTTTGGGTGTTGGTCACATGGCGATGTGAACTATGGGTGTTAATCACATGATGATGTGAACTATCGATGTTAAACACATGGTGATGTGATCTAGATTATTGACTCTAGTGCAAGTGGGAGACTGAAGGAAATATGCCCTAGAGGCAATAATAAAGTTATTATTTATTTCCTTATTTCATGATAAATGTTTATCATTCATGCTAGAATTGTATTAACCGGAAACATGATACATGTGTGAATGCATAGACAAAACATTATGTCACTAGTATGCCTCTACTAGACTAGCTTGTTAATCAAAGATGGTTATGTTTCCTACCATGAACAAAGAGTTGTTATTTGATTAACAAGGTCACATCATTAGCGAATGATCGATTGACATGACCCATTCCATTAGCTTAGCACACGATCGTTTAGTATGTTGCTACTGCTTTTATCCATGACATATACATGTTCCTGTAACTATGAGATTATGCAACTCCGTTTACGGAGGAACACTTTGGTGCTACCAAACGTCACAACGAATCGGGTGATTATAAAGGAGTACTACAGTGTCTCCAAAGGCGTATGTTGGGTTGGCGTATTTCGAGATTAGGTTTTGTCACTCCGATTGTCGGAGAGGTATCTCTGGCCCTCTCGGTAATGCACATCACTGAAGCCTTGCAAGCACTACAACTAATGAGTTAGTTGTGAGATGATGTATTACGGAACGAGTAAAGAGACTTGCGAGTAACGAGATTGAACTAGGTATTGATACCGACGATCGAATCTCGGGCAAGTAACATACCGATGACAAAGGGAACAACGTATGTTGTTATGCGGTCCGACCGATAAAGATCTTCGTAGAATATGTAGGAACCAATATGGGCATCCAGGTCCCGCTGTTGGTTATTGACCGTGAATAGTTCTAGGTCATGTCTACATTGTTCTCGAACCGTAGGGTCCGCACGCTTAAGGTTTCGATGGCGCTTATTATGAGTTTATGTATTTTGATGTACCAAGAAGTTCGAGTCCGGATGTGATCACGGACATGACGAGGAGTCTCGAAATGGTCGAGACATAAAGATTGATATATTGAAGCCTATGTTTGGAGTTCGAATGGTTCCGGCGAAACGGAATTCTGGAGTACCGGAGGTTACGGAACCCCGGGGTAAATGGGCCTCGGTGGGCCTCGAGGGAGAAGAGGAGGGCCGGCCAGGAGGTGGCGCGCGCTCTCCCCCCAGTCCGAATAGGACAAGGAGGGGGCGCCCTCTCCTCTTCCCCTTCCCCCCAATCCTATTCCAACTAGGAAAGGGGGGGAGTCCTACTCCCGGTGGGAGTAGGACTCCTCCCGGCGCGCCCTAGCTAGGCCGGCCGGCCTCCCCCCTCCCTCCTTTATATACGGGAGCAGGGGGCACCCTTGAACACACAAGTTTGATCTTTAGATCGTTCCTTAGCCGTGTGCGGTGCCCCCCTCCACCATATTCCACCTCGGTTATACCGTCGCGAAGCTTAGGCGAAGCCCTGCGCCGGTGAAACATCAAGATCGTCACCACGCCGTCGTCGACGAAACTCTCCCTCGACACTCGGCTGGATCGAGTACGAGGGCGTCATCGAGCTGTACGTGTGTCAAGAACTCGGGCGTCGGAGTAATCGCGCCGGATCGGTCGAATCGCGAGGAGAACGTCGACTACTTCCTCTACGTTGTGATCGCTTCGCTTGGGTCTCGAGGGTGCGTAGACAACACTCTCCCCTCTCGTTGCTATACATCACCATGATCTTGCGTGTGCGTAGGAAAATTTTTGAAATTACTACGTTCCCCAACAGGAAGCATACAAACCTTCATCACCAGCGCACAATACGGCAGACCGACCACCCCGTGGTCGCGACAGAGAGGCATCTAGGCCCTCCACCAGGACCGTACCCCGGCATCGCTCGAAAAGCACGAAGCCACGAGGGAATGCACCGGACTTGCGGGATATATTGGAGGACAAGGCAAGACAATCCAAATCTATCTACGGATCACGTGGGCGCCCCACGACCCACGACGACTACCGTCGCGCCGGATACAGCAACTCCGGCTGGGCCGAACACAGCAGACAACGCTCTCTTGAGCTACGTCGTGATATTGCTCAATATAGAGGTGCTGCACACCCACTATGCTTCACTGACGAAGTAATGGATCGTCAAATCCCTGAAGGGTTTAAACCCGTGAACACTAAATCCTACGATGGCACAACAGACCCCGCGGTTTGGATCGAAGATTATCTCCTTCATATCCATATGGCCCGCGGCGACGATCTCCACGCCATCAAGTATCTCCCACTCAAGCTTAAAGGACCAGCTCGGCATTGGCTTAACAGCTTGCCCGCAGAGTCAATTGGGTGTTGGGAGGACCTGGAAGCCGCATTCCTCGACAACTTCCAGGGCACATATGTGCGACCACCAGACGCCGATGACCTAAGCCACATAATTCAGCAGCCAGACGAATCGGCCAAACAGTTCTGGACGCGGTTCTTAACAAAGAAAAATCAAATCGTCGACTGTCCGGATGCAGAGGCCCTCGCAGCCTTCAAACACAACATCCGCGACGAGTGGCTGGCCCGGCACCTAGGACAGGAAAAGCCGAAATCCATGGCAGCCCTCACATCACTCATGACCCGCTTCTGTGCGGGAGAGGACAGCTGGCTAGCTCACAGCAACAACCTCAGCAAAAATGCTGGCAGTCCGGATACTAAGGACCATAATGGCAGGTCGCGTCGAAACAAAAACAAACGCCGCGTTAACGGCGAAAACAATGAGGATACGGCAGCCAACGCCGGATTCAGAGGCTCTAAACCCGGTCAGCGGAAGAAGCCATTCAAAAGAACTACTCCGGGTCCGTCCAATTTGGACCGAATACTCGACCGCTCTTGCCAGATAAATGGCACCCCCGAAAAGCCAGCTAATCACACCAACAGAGATTGTTGGGTATTCAAGCAGGCAGGCAAGTTAATTGCCAAAAACAATGACAAGGGGCTGCACAGCGACGACGAGGAAGAGACTTCGGCCGCCCGAACAAGAGAGGACGAAGGTTTTCCCCACAAGTGCGGACGGTAAACATGATATCGCAACCCATATACCCAAGCGGGAGCGGAAGCGTGCACTTAGGGACGTATACGCGATGGAGCCAGTCGCCCCGAAGTTCAATCCATGGTCCCCTTGCCCGATCACTTTTGATCGAAGGGACCACCCTACCAGTATCCGTCATGGTGGGTTCGCCGCATTGGTCTTAGACCCAATCGTCGATGGATTTCACCTCACTAGAGTCCTGATGGATGGCGGCAGCGGCCTGAACCTACTTTATCAGGATACAGTGCGCAAGATGGGCATAGACCCCTCAAGGATTAAACCTACAAAGACGACCTTCAAAGGCGTCATACCAGGTGTTGAGGCCAATTATGCGAGCTCATCCGCCGAAGTGGTCTTTGGATCCCGGATAACTTCCGGCGAGAGTTAATCTTCGACATAGTCCCGTTCGCGATGGCTATCACGCTCGCTTTCGGACGAACTGCGTTTGCAAAATTCAACACAGTGCCGCATTATGCATACCTCAAGATCAAGATGCCAGGTCCTCGTGGAGTCATCACGGTCAACGGAAACACGGAACGCTCCCTTCGAATGGAGGAACACACAGCGGCTCTCGCGGCAGAAGTACAGAGCAGCCTTTTAAGGCAATTTTCGAGTCCGGCCGTTAAACGACCGGACATGGCCAAACGCGCCCGGAGTAACATCAATCAAGACCACCTGGCACGTTCCGAGCACGCGTAGCAATGCGGCCCCAACCCCAGCCCTCGCATGATTGCAAGACCAGCTCTTCGCGTACATCACTACGCTCTGGAGATACCATGGGCATAGGGGGAGGGGCACGACCACGACAGGCCCAAAGTGCGGCTTAACCACACCAGGGGCTCCCAAGTGTGTCACTCTTTTTTCTTCCTTTTTCTTATTTTTCCACAGGACTCCGTTCACCAGAGGCCCTGTCCGGCAGTAGATCTACCGAACTCACGATGCAACAACCAGGGAGGGACAAAGGCTACGACGAACACTCAGGTGGTCTCAATTATGAGCATTAAATTTGTTAAATAAACCAGTCCGCAGCCCCACCCCTGGAGGGGGACATGTTTAATTAGTCCAATCCCTTGCTTGCCGCACTATTTGTATCGTTCTGCACTCATAGCAGAATTCCTTGAATAAACAATGCAACACCTTTTGCCTATAATTGCATTACCTTTTTTACATATATGTTCATTAATGACATCTTGCACCCGTACATTTTAGTACGGCAGAATACACCAGGGGCTTGTGTTCCCCGCATTATGGTGTGATAAGTCCGAACACTTTCATAAGTGCGGCACCCCGAACTTATAGCATTATATGCATCGGCTCCGAATCATGTCTTGGGTCAATAGTTGGGTTTGCCCGGCTCCCATGTTTTGGTACCTTACGTTCCGCTCACGTCGACTAAGGTAGCACTGGAGAACCACTGCAATTGCGCCCGGTTGAGCTGGGCGGCGCCTCGATGGAGAAAGCTAAAACCGATTGTCATGATAAGGCGAGAGACTGGTCGCTGTTCGAGAGGTCCTTCGAGTCCCTAAAGACTTATGCCGCTTGAGCGAGGAACCGGCTGTGTCCGCCCAGCGTGGATAGCGCCCGAACTCGGTCTTCCGAATACTAGGGGCTTCACGAAATTTAAAATTATAGAATTCTATGGCTAAGTGAGAGTGTTCAAGCATTATAAGTCCGGTTGCCTTGTTCGTTGTGTTGAGTGCCTCCTAGATGGACCCAAAATGGGAACAAGAGTGCTCAAGTTTATCCCGAACACCCCAACACTGTGGCATGGGGGCTGAAGCCGACGACTTGCCATCTCTCGATTTTATAAACGGCCGCCTGAAGGTAATATTTTAAATCAATAAGCGTTGCTTAGCGCATATGAGCGAAGTTTTCAGCGCACAGATAACACATTGCGAGTTTACTCAATAATTACATCTTTGGGGCACTCATCCGCAATCTTGCGGCACCCTTCAGACACTCTTATAGTACATTTCGGCGTCGATACTCCTTGCCCGTTGGCGGCGCGTCCGTGATAAGCTTCTCAAGATCCAGCCTGCCCTAATGCACCTTTATGCGGGCAAGGGCCCGACGGGCACCTTCAATGCAAAGTGAGCGCTTGATGACTCCCACCCGAGGCACGCATCCACCAGCCGCCGACGAGGCAAAGTAGCTCCTGGCATGGCCTCCCGAGCCACAACCGGACTATGAGGCCCTTCATAGCCTCTTTCGGCTACCTTGTGGAGCTCGACCACCGCTTCACCTGGTCACTAGGGGCACTGGTGTCCGCCTCAGCGTCTTGAGACCAAAAGACCTTCTCGTTGAGCTCCCTCCTCGATGCAGTAGAATGCGGCGGCATCGGACACGCTGCGAGGCAGATCTGCAAACGCCCCTGGAGAGCTCCGAATGCGGGTAAGTAACAGGTAATTTACATTCACATGCTTGCTTTGCATGAAAAATGACTTACCCGCCGCTATCTTCTTCACCGCCTCAATCTCCTGGAGGGCCTTATGGGCCTCGGCCGTAGCGACTTTGGCACTTTCAAGAGCCGAGGCAAGCTCGGACTCTAGAGTCTTCGAGTCGCGCTCCAAACTCTCATGCTTTTCCATGAGAGCCTGGAGCTCTTGCCGCACCTCCGCCACCCACGCCTCCTGCTTCTCTCGCTCCGCCCGTTCCGCGGCCGCATTGCGTTCGGCCGCGGACACGGCCTCCTTCAGGATTGCCACCTCATTCATGGCCCCTGCAGTACCCATGTTATCCTTGTTATTTCTATCGCAACCAAAATCCTTTTCTGTAAGGTACAAACTTCAAAGTGGTGTTACTCACCTTCTTTGTCC
Organism: Aegilops speltoides; assembly: GCA_021437245.1. Classification (NCBI taxonomy): domain Eukaryota; kingdom Viridiplantae; phylum Streptophyta; class Magnoliopsida; order Poales; family Poaceae; genus Aegilops; species Aegilops speltoides. Next base: position 208,826,448 of record CM038147.1, on the reverse strand, counting down.
TCGAGCTGCTTCTTGGCAAGGCCGAGCTCTTGCTCGGACCGCTCGAGGTCCTGCTTCAAAGCACCGACCTCCGCAGTCAGTGCGGCAGAGGTCAGCAGCACAGCCTGCAAACCCGTATTGACATAATTTTTAGCACTCCTGCGTATATCTTTTTTAGATCCTCGATCCGGTTTTTCCTTCCGAACACCGAACCGAGCATCAGGGGCTACTATCTATGCGGTATTACATTACATATTTTAAACTTCTTACCTCAAAGCCTGTTAGGAGGCTACTGCAGGCTTCAGTCAGCCCGCTCTTGGCGAGCTGAACCTTCTGAATCACCGCACTCATGATAGTGCGGTGTTCTTCCTCGATGGAAGCACCGTTAAGCGCCTCCAACAAGTTGTCCGGCGCCTCCGGTTGGACGGAGGCTGCGGCGTCCCGGTCTTGCCCTTCTTACGAAGGGCCGCTGTCGGACTCGGAACCACCGGGTTCGGCATGGAGTCCGGCGCAAAGTCCGGGAGGCTGCCTTGCGGCACCTCCGGAGCCTCCTCCTGATGGGTCCCCTCCTGGGATCCCACCTCAGCGTCGTCAGCATCACGAGGGGTGGAGGCGGTCGGAATGGAATCCACGTCCGACGGAGCCAAGGACCCGTTCGACGAAGCGGGAAGATCATCATCGGCCGGACTACAGGCAGTGTGCGAAATTAGAAGGACACTATGTGACACAAAAGAGAAATTATAAATCATTCAGGAATCCGGATACTTACGATCTTGCCGGAGGCCTGGCCCTTGAGGGCCACTCTTCGTCGCCATCGTTGGCGTTGGCGGAGCTGTCCGGAAGAAGGGTCCTTCCCCTCTTGGACCCTTCGGCCTCCCCCGTTGGGGAAGCCTTCCTTTTCCTCTCTCCCCCCTCCGGGAGAGAGTCCTCTTTCTCCTCCTCGTCTTCGGGGGAGGAGTCCGCCTCGGAGCCATCGGACGATGAGTCCGATATCACCTGGCGCCGGAACTTCTTCGAGTTCCGTGGCCTTCTTCTTGGCCTTCTTCTCCGGCACCACATAGAGTGCCGGGACTAGCAGCCCCGTTAAACGGGCGTCCGCTGGGTCTTCGGGAAGGGGAGCCGGACAGTCTACCTATCCGGACGTCCTCTGCCAGTCCTGTCAAAGGCATTGGGAGTTTTAGATCCCACATAGAATTAAACTGTGAAAGAAAATAAGTGTCCCATAGAGGATAACAAAGCTTACCTCGCCGGTAGGCGCTTGTGCTGAATCCGCGATCTTGATCATGGACGCGCGGCTTCTCCGCCCTTGAACAGCACCCTCCAGGCAGCTTCGTACGTTGTGTCGAAGAGCCCGCTGAGGGTCCAGTGCTGTGCCGGATCGAACTCCCACAAATTGAAGGCCCGTTGTTGGCAGGGGAGAATCCGGCGGACGAGCATGACCTGGATCACAATGACAAGCCTAAGCTTCTTGTTCACCAAGGTCTGGAGACAGGACTAGAGTCCTGTCAGCTCCTCCGAACTGCCCCATAGCAAGCCCTTCTCTTTCCAGGAGGTGAGCTGCATGGGGATACCAGATCTGAACTCGGGGGCCGCTGCCCATTTAGGGTCACGCGGCTCGATGATGTAGAACCACCCCGATTGCCATCCCTTGATGGACTCCACGAAGGCCCCTTCGAGCCAGGTGACGTTGGGCATTTTGCCCACCATGGCGCCTCCGCACTCCGCTTGAGCGCCCTTCACCACCTTCGGCTTGTCATTGAAGGTCTTGAGCCACAAGCCGGCCGGATGCAGAGGAAGGCCTCGCACACGACGATAAACGCCGAGATGTTGAGGATGAAGTTCGGCGCCAGATCGTGGAAATTCAGGCTGTAGTAGTACATGAGCCCCCGGACGAAAGGATGAAGTGGGAAGCCCAGTCCACGGAGGAAGTGGGGAAGGAATACGACCCTCTCATGGGGCCTGGGGGTGGGGATGAGCTGCCCCTCGTCGGGCGGCCGGTCTTGTGATGTCGCTGAAAGGTACCCGGCGCCACGCAGCTTTTCGATGTGCTCCTCCGTAACGGAGGAGGCCAACCACTTGCCTCCCGCTCCGGACATGACTGGAGAAGGTCGAGACGAGATGTGCGGACTTGGGCGCTGGAGCTCGAGTGTGCGGAGATGGATAAGCAAAGGAGGAAGAAGGCGTAGGTAAAAGGGTGGATCCTTATCCCCTTATATATAGGCGGACGAAGACTATGCGTCCCCACCGGCCTAGTAAAACTCGCTTATCTCCCAAGTGCCACCATCAATGGCGTGGTTGGTTTACTCACGTCCGTATTGATGGGAATCCCGGAATAAGGGGAACACGATCTCTGCTTCGACAAGACGTGCCAAGGAAACTGCTTCGCTAAGCGTCTTTGAGGTGGTATAATAAAAACGATTCAAGTAAAGGCTTGGTAGTGGTGTGACGTCATGCCACAAAATCGTCGCCAGATTGAACTTGTGTACATATTATTCTCTCTACGGTGGAATGTGGAATTTATTTTGCGAGCGGACACTATCTGGTGTTCACAATCTTCTATGAATTATTCGGAGGAGGAACCCGCCTTGCAATGCCGAACAATATGCGCGCCGGACTCATCGTCATTGAAGCCTGGTTTAGGGGCTACTGAGGGAGTCCTGGACTAGCGGGTGTCTGGACAGCCGGACTATCATCGTCGGCCGGACTCCAAGACTATGAAGATACAAGATTGAAGACTTCGTCCCGTGTCCGGATGGGACTTTCCTTGGCGTGGAAGGCAAGCTTGGCAATACGGATATGTAGATCTCCTACCATTGTAACCGACTCTGTGTAACCCTAGCCCTCTCCGGTGTCTATATAAACCGGAGGGTTTTAGTCCGTAGGACACAACCATTACAACAATCATACCATAGACTAGCTTCTAGGGTTTAGCCTCCTTGATCTCGTGGTAGGTCCACTCTTGTACTACCCATATCGTCAATATCAATCAAGCAGGAGTAGGGTTTTACCTCCATCGAGAGGGCCCGAACCTGGGTAAAAACATTGTGTCCCTTGTCTCCTGTTACCATCCGCCTAGACGCACAGTTCGGGACCCCCTACCCGAGATCCGCCGGTTTTGACACCGACATCTAATTTCTGCCAAGTCCCCGTAATATTTGCATTCTGGTGCTATGTTTGACATGCCATAACTCCATGCATACTGCTCCGTTTTGCGTGTATGATATATCATAATGTTCATCATGAGATGCTCTTCATTTTGTTCCATTGTGCCATGCTTGTTTGAGATCATCTTGATGCCCAAATCATCGTTGCAAGAGTGCTATATGATGTTAATCTGCTGAAACTGTTATAACTTGATGATTTGTCATTTTTGTTGCATTTGATGTGTGCATCCTATAAGTATAAGCTCTACATGTGTTTAGTACTACATCATGCCATCTTTACAGTGGTACAATCCATGTATTTTTGTGAGTCTTGTACTGAGTGCATCGAGCTCACGAAGTAGGGTACTTGCTGTTACTATTTTGCTAGGCTGAATCTGCTATATCATGATGCTATGTAAACATGCTGCTACAAGTCATTCTATGCATAATCTGGAGATGTTCACTAAGGATGAGTTTCTACACATGTCATGCTCTATCCATTCATGCCCCTGGTTGCATTTATAGCCTGCTGTAACATGTTGTTATCTTGCTCCAAACTTGCTAAATAATGTTGTTGTCAGTCTGTTAACATTAAGTTCAGTTTTGCCATGAGCTTTGCTAGTGATCCATGCACCCTATGAACTTGCTCTTTCCATGTTTTGCTTCATACATATGCCTTATTACTGTTGCTTGCCTTTCCATGCCATGTATTGCTCTGTGGTGAGTGGTTCAAGCTCACCAACATGCCTACTTATCGCTGTTCCTGCCATGTCTGAATCTGTCATATCATTTGCCATGTTTACATAATGGGTGCCATCATATTTTATGTGCCCTTTTGGCTCATTGTCAGTAAGGGACTTTTGTTATATGCAATTAGTAGATTCATTCCATGCCTTAGTTTGCCATGATAAGTTCCTGTAACATGTTGTTTGATAGCTCTAAACATTGCAACTTTGATGTTATTTACGCTAAGCTGGCTGTTATTATTTGCAATCTTGCCATGTCCTTTTGAGCATGATCTAGTGATTTCTGGAGATAGCTCAGTGTTCATGTTTTGTCATGCTTTATCTGTAATTCATGTCCATGCCTTTTATTCTTACGTTGGGATACTGTAGCATATTGTTTTGATGCTTTCTAGATGCCTAGTTGCTATTTTGGGCAGCTTGTCCTTTAAACTTGTATAGAGTGTATGTGTTGAACCGTTGCCCCGTTTTGAGTGTGCCCTATTTGAAACTTGCTTAGAATTGCATGTAGTTTCATATTATCATGTTGCATCCTTGTTTTGAGGTGTTTGCTTGATGTTTGGATGCATTTAGAATCAATGCCATGTTTGACTTGTTTTGCTCATATCTTCTAGGCCGTAGCTCCGAATTAAATGAACTTTATATGTAACTTGACTAGAATTTCGTGTAGATCATCTTGGTGCATCTTAACTTGCTGTTTAACAACTTGAACGTAAGGTTTATTCAGTTCTGGACCAATTTCTAAATTTGCATATGAGGACTTACCAAAATTTTTATATGTTGTTTCTGGCCTCATTTAAACTTGCTTTGATATGTTGCTCTTGTATGCATCATCTCTTGCCATGAGTAGTCTCATCTAGCTTTGTCATGCATCATGCTTGGTTGTGCATCATGTCATGTCTATGTGTGGTGTGTTTACCATGTTGTGTGCTTCTTCTCGATAGTTCCCGTTTCGTTGCGATCGTGAGGATTCGTTCGTCTACATTTGGTTCGTCTTCGTGGCTTCATCCTCTTCATGGACTCGTTCTTCTTCCTAGCGGGATTTCAGGCAAGATGACCGCCACCCTGGATCTCACTACTATCATTGCTATGCTAGTTGCTTCGTTCTATCACTTTGCCGCGCTACCTATCGCTTGCTCTTCAAGCCTCCCAATTTGCCATGTCAGCCTCTAACCTTGTCACCTTCCTAGCGAACAATTGCTTGGCTATGTTACCGCTTTGCTCAGCCCCTCTTATAGCGTTGTTAGTTGCAGGTGAAGTTGAAGATTGCCCCATGATGGACAGGATTATGTTGGGATATCACAATATCTCTTATATTATTAATGCATCTATATACTTGGTAAAGGGTGGAAGACTCGGCCTTATGCCTGGTGTTTTGTTACACTCTTGCCGCCCTAGTTTCCGTCATACCGGTGTTATGTTCCCGGATTTTGCGTTCCTTACGCGGTTGGGTGATTTATGGGACCCCCTTGACAGTTCGCTTTGAATAAAACTCCTCCAGTAAGGCTCAACCTTGGTTTTACCATTTGCCTCACCTAGCCCTTTTTTCCCTTGGGTTTCCGAAGCCCGAGGGTCATCTTTATTTACCCCCCTCCCCCCGGGCTAGTTCTCCTCTGAGTGCTGGTCCAAACCGAGCGATGTCCTGCGCCCCCTGGGCAACCAGGGTCTATGCCAACCCGACGTCTGGCTCATCCGGTGTGCCCTGAGAACGAGATACGTGCGACTCCTATCGGGATTTGTCGGCACATCGGGCGGCTTTGCTGGTCTTGTTTTACCATTGTCGAAATGTCTTGTAAACTGGGATTCGGAGACTGATCGGGTCTTCATGGGAGAAGGAATATCCTTCGTTGATCGCGAGAGCTTATCATGGGCTAAGTTGGGACACCCCTGCAGGGTTATAAACTTTCGAGAGTCGTGCCCGCGGTTATGTGGCAGATGGGAATTTGTTAATATCCGGTTGTAGATAACCTGACACCAGATTCGAATTAAAACGAATCAACCGCGTGTGTAGCCGTGATGGTCTCTTTTTGGCGGAGTCCGAGAAGTGAACACGGTTTTGGGTTATGTTTGACGTAAGTAGGAGTTCAGGATCACCTCTTAATCATTGTTAGCTTCACGACCGTTCCGTTGCTTTTCTTCTCGCTCTGATTTGCGTATGTTAGCCACCAAATATGCTTAGTCGCTGCTGCAACCTCACCACTTTACCCCTTCCTTTCCCATTAAGCTTTATTAGTCTTGATACCCATGGTAATGGGATTGCTGAGTCCTCGTGGCTCACAGATTACTACAACAACAGTTGTAGGTACAGGTTATGCGATGATCTTAACGTGAGAGCGATGTTTGCTTGTCTTGGAGTTCTTCTTCTGCTTCTTCTTCGATCAGGGGATAGGTTCCAGGTCGGCAGCTGGGCTAGCGAGGTGGATGTCGTTTGAGTTTCGTTTGTGTTTCATCCATAGTCGGATGGTGCTCTTATGTAAGATGATGTTGTATTCGTGTGGCATTGTATGCCTTTTGTATGTATCCCCATCTATTATGTAATGTTGATGTAATGATATCCACCTTGCAAAAGCGTATCAATATGCGGTTCTATCCTTGGTGGGACCTTCGAGTCTCTTTAGGATAGTATCGCATATTGGGCGTGACACATTGATTTCCATGGCATCTGATTGCACGATGACAGGCGAGCAGTTTCGCTAGCTTAGGATCGGCAACCGAAGGAAAAAGATGGCAGACTCCTGCTATGAAGCTTCCATTGTGGTCCCTCGGAACTGCACCTCCACCACCAATTTCTGATGTCTTGGACATATCCCCACCGCTATTCATGAATTGATCTCTGACGCCTAAAATCTATGTGGGGCAATTTTATGGTGTGATGTCGATTGTGTTTATTCAACAACAAGAAGAAAAAATATTCACTTGCTAAATCTCTCAAGAAATATTTTTCTCATTAATTTTTCTAGTGTAAGAAAGTGGCTCATTTTTTTTGTCAGACAATTGGCTCATTATAATTTACTTAATTTGAGAAAAGTTGGCTCTTTTTTTCTTTTGGAGATCAAGTTGGACATGGGTCTCCGGAACTAGGCCCAGCGGACCTGGCCCGCTGGCACACCCATTCACGGACTCGTGATCTTTCTAGAAGGAGGAGGGTTAGCGCCGTCAAGGGGTCCAAAGTCCAAACCCAAATAGCGTAGCATTCGGCAGGCACGGGCGCAACAGTTCCTCACACAGCCCAACAACCCCGCCCCGGCGCCACCGTGCCCGACCAGCGAAACCGCCTCCCGCTCCTCCCCACCTCCCTCCTCCACCCTCTCTCGGCCTCGCCGCGGCCGCGGACGCGGACGCCTCCTCCGGCTGCTCGGGTTCTTCCTCCAAGGCCATCTCCCTCGCCGTCTCCTGGTAAGCCTCGCCTCCCCCCCCCCCCCCTCCGCCGTGTCACTGGGTGCGCGCGTGCTTGCTTAATCGCGTGGTGTTGGTGGACTGGTGGGTTTGTCTCTCGGTCCCCGAATCGGATCCGCGGCGCCGCTCTTATGTGTTTCTCCGCCGCAATGCTCGGATTCTTCGTGTGTTGACGGCGGAGGTTTTCCTTGTCCTCCACCTCGCTGGCGTTCTCGGTTGCTTTTCCGCCGTATGTTGGGAAGCTCTTGATGTTCGCTAGCGGAATGTTCGATTTCTTCTCGACTTGTTGGTGAAGTTTTTTCTCGTTCTCCGATTCTTCAGGATTTTTGCTTCAGGAAAGTTCATGGCGCTGTTAACACTAGTCCGTATGGGAATGTTCGATTTCTTCTCGACTTGTTGGTGAAGTTTTTTCTCGTTCTCCGATTCTTCAGGAGTTTTTGCTTCAGGAAAGTTCATGGCGCTGCTAATTCTAGTCCGTATGGTTCTGTTTTGGGGGTTCAGAATTCACTTGACTCATTCTTGTTGTTTCTTACTCAGTTTCCAGGCGACAGGCGTGATGGTAGAGGAGAAGAGGGAGAGGGCGGAGGAGGCGTCCGAGAGCCCGCAGAAATCTCCGCGCCTGGACCCGCTGGCTGCGGCCGTGGCAGGTCCTGGATGCAGCGACGCGCCTGCGTCTCCGACGGAGTCGAGCGACGAGTGGCCATCGTCCGGGGAATCGGAGGCGAGGACAAGCAGCGACAGTACCGGCGACGGCGGGCGGTGCGAGCACATACGCTTGGACCGCGAACTCCTGGATATGCACGTGTATTATCTCACGGAGCAGCGGGCGGTGCTCCGGACGTGCCATCTTAGTAAGTGCAAGACGACCTGTAAGGGCAACGAAGGGATGATGAAGTGCATAGACTGCTCCAGATTCTTCTGCTCTGGGTGGCCGGTGAACAGGGAAAGTCCGCAGGAACATGCCCTCTGGCACGCCGGCGAGAACACGCATTGGGTTGCTCAGTGGTGCGATGAACCGAATTCGGGATACTGCTTCTTGTGTGCGCGCGGTATGAGGCTCAGTGACCGGAGCGAAGATGACTATGCAGTGGCGGCCAGAAACAAAAAGGTTCAGCAAGGACTGGGGGATAGCGTTGCAAAGGATGGCTGGGGATCGGTGTCCGGCATTGCAAAGGATGGGTGCGAGACGGGGGGCAAGAACCCGCAGAACCCTGAGAACACGCAGAAATACCCGCACCTGGACCTGCCTGCGTCCAAGGCACCTGTGTTGTTGAGCGAGTCGCCATCGACAGGGGAAGCGGAGGAGACCAGCGACTGCACATACGACATCGGGTCGTGCGAGCACTTGTTCAAGGACAGGGAGGAGCTGGATGATATGGTGCATGATATCAAGACCGCCGAGAAGCCCCCAGAGTGCGAGCATTTCCTGTGCACGACCACCTGCACCTGGAGGGGAGCTGCTGCTAGGTTCATGGTGTGCACGGAGTGCACCTCTACTTTCTGCACCGGGGAGAAGGGGGGCATGGAAAATCCGCGGGGACACGCCCGCTTGCACGCCACCAGGGACTACCATTGGGTTGCTCTGTGGTATGATGAACCGTATAAGGGCTACTGCTTCGAGTGTGGGCACGTTCTGAAGCTCGGTCAGGACAAGCTGAGCGATGATGAGTGGGCAGCTCTGGCCAGAAATAAAAGGGTCGAGCGGCCAATGTCGGCCAGCAATGGAGGGGATGTGTGGGGAACGGTGCCCAAGAGTTATGCAAAGGATTTGTGGGCAATAGTGACCGGCAATGATGCGTCTGGGTATGCTAATGGGAATGGCTGTGTTATCAGAGGGTTGCCGAATCTTGGAAACACATGCTACATGAATGCACTGCTTCAGTGCCTCCTTGCGCTCAGTGAGCTGAGGACAACGATTTTAGGACCGGGTGCTCGGCTGGGGAGCATTGGTCTGCACCTGAAGCAATTATTTGTGGAGACAAGCAGCACAAATGATGCCAGGCGCGCGCTGGATCCAGAGATGCTATTGGAAGGTATGCGGATGTTTAATCCACAGTTCAAGGGCTCTTATATGCAGGACAGCCAAGAGTTTCTTACATCTTTGCGCACTGCTTTGGAGGAGGAGACGAAGGGCCTAAACAAACTTCATGGGGGTGCAGAGTTTCGTCCAATTGGCAATTCCATTTTCGGGGGCTGGCTGCGTCAGACCTTATACTGCATAAGTTGCCAAACTAAATCAGTTTTGGATCTGCAATTCGATGAGCTCCAACTGGCACTGCCATCAAAGGATTGTCCAGCCAGGAGTGTTACGTTACCACCAATGACCAGAAGCGGTGGATCTCCGATGAAGACTCGTAAAGAACTATTCCAACAAACCGACAAGACTGATGGAGAAAAGATTCAAACAATTGCTGAAGGCTGTGATTCTCAGTTTCCTGGTTCAGAATTTGGAGATGAGGCCATGGAGAAAATACCCAAGCCTTCACAAGTTGGTAAGTCTATGTGCTCCGCTAGCTAACTTAAAACATAGAATGTGGAACAGGCCCGCAGGTGTGGAATAGTGAGATCTAATACAAGCTAGCCATTTTTCTGAACACGGGAATAGATGACACTTTTGGAAATGGAGCTCTGGTGATAGCTAAGCAGAGAAAATTGTTGATGCCATTTTACATATGGAATAAAGAAGTAGCAGCAAAGCCTTCGGGGTGGCTACGAAAAATTGGGCTGGATGTTTCAACAGTCTTATCATGGCAAAAGTGTATGCTATAATGTAGTAGTTCAAATGGACATTTGAAGATAATTCAGGGTCTTGAGTCCTTACCTTCATAAAATAAGTGTTGCTCTAAAATGGTTGGTTAACTTAAGCGTGTATGGTTATTGTCGAGAAAAGAGACCTTAGAATGTGGTGGTTAAAGATTCTAAAAATATGCAAAGGATGAGGGTTTCTGGTTGCATGATCTTGCTAATGCAGATAAAGCTAAATCCCTGTATGCTTGAATCTGCAGATTCTACTAAAGTGGAGGATGTTGCACACGGTCGTTTGCAGACTCAGAAGAATGATGTCCCACGAGAGATCATTGAAGTGCCAATAAAAGCTCTTGATTTCATTCCTAACTTGTTTGATGACACTGAAGGAATGGATGAATCAATAGTAGATCCTCACAGTCCAAAAGATACTGGTCCACCTCCACTTGTTGATATAGAAGCCAAGGAGAACACTTACTCAGTAGACCCTACTACAGAAGACAAGGGGAGAGCTCAGAGCAGTGATATTACTGATGATGAGGCAGTACATATGAACTCTGTTGCATCGCTCGAGGACTGCTTGACACTTCTTTGCTATTGTCCGATGGGATGGAAATGTGATAACTGTTCCAAGGTTGCTGAGCTGCCGAGAACAAATGGAAGTGAAAATGGTCAACCGATGATAGCAAGTACCAATGTAAATCCAACAGTTGAAGGAGACCAGACTGAACTATCAGACAGGAAAACATGCCCAAGTGAGCGATCTAATGATTTGAATAGCTTGTCGGTAGAATGTACTTCTCCAAGTAGACAACCACATGGTTCAGATGCACATCATCAAGTTATTCTTTCTGAGAACAGAGTTCATGAAGAAACCACTTCAGGGATGAGCTATGATGAAAAGAACTCGGCCTCTTGCTGCACTACCAATAGAAAACCTGAAAGTCAGGAAGGTGTTCAGGAAGCTGCACCTAGTTCCTATCCAACTCATAAACAGACTGACCTGTTGAGTACCCAGGATAGTCAGGATAACAGCGACCAAAATCAAGGCAGTGGGAAGCAGGTAAAGCTGGATGATCATAGCGCACAACAAGCGGAAGAAAACCAAAGTGAGCAGAAACATGGGACTGGTGGTTTTCAAATACAATTGGTTACTAAGCTGCCACCTGTACTAACCATTCAACTGAAGAGATTCACCAATGCTCTTTCTAAAACGAGAGGACATGTAAGCTTTAAGGAGATTCTTCATGTAGAACCGTTCATGGACCCCAGGTACCGACTTCTGATAATTCTACACAGCAATTTCTAAGATTGTTCTTTTATGCCTGTTCCATTAAGTTCATACCTTTAGAAATCCAGTAACTATTTTGTTTCATAGTTTGCTTCTACAAAAGCTTTAAGCCTTTAAGAGTATTCCTTCTCTGCAAAAACCGGCATTGCAGGTTACAAAAATGAAGGTTTTAAACACAAAAAATATGTCAGACTTCAGGAATTTATATGCAATCTTGTAAACTATTTTATAGGTTCAGGTTCAGACTACAATTTTTTTCTGGGTTCAGACTAGCATTTCGTACTTGTCAGGATATGATAATTGCAAGCTTAATTGAATTGTCTGAAGGTATCAGCTTAATTTGAGTGTCTACTGATAGCCTGATATGGACCAGAACCTTGTGCCATTGATTAAAACTGTTAGTTTTTCATTTTTGGTATAGGATACCATATTGGAATATGTATCTGATGTCGAGGCCGTCGAGCACAAACTCTATTCACCTTGGCAGTGTATCAGTATCACTGACCAAGTTATGATTATATTATCATCACCTGGGTGTAGTGTATAAAATCTGTTTGAAGTTTGGATTGTTAAGTATAGTTCTGGTTTTAGAATTGCAATTGGATGGATGTTATATTATTTATATATATACAAACCTAACATCTTTGAATGGCCTGTTGAGAATTAGTATGAGCCTTTATTTCTAAGAGTTATGATTAGTAAGTACGTAATCAGTCACTTGAGATACACTATATTGTTTTGTTAATCTGATAGAGCTTTCTTGTTAACAAATGTCCAGTTTGTTGTTTGAAGAAAGGCATTGCATTGTTGGTACTCCAGCTTAATCTTCAGTTTCTTGCATCTGGTCTAACTGTTTTTTTTCCTACTTTTCAGTTCCGAGGACAAAGGTAACTCCAGCTATCGCCTAGTCGGTGTCATTGAGCACCATGGCCCCACCTTGAATGTAGGGCACTATGCTGCTTATGTGAGGGCAGGTCGCAAGGAGCAGAGCAGTGGTTCTTCCTCATGGGTTTGCGCAACTGATCGCGTCATCAAGGAAGTCCCTCTAAAAGAAGTTCTCGGGTGCGAGGCGTACATGCTTTTCTATGAGAGGATGGATGGCCGAGGCATATCTGGGAGCCTACCCACCAACTAACCAGACCAGATGGACAATGAGAAAGGATGCACAAGTTTGAGATTAGCAAGCATGGCAATTGCCAAGTGTAGATAGATACACAGAGTCGTCATCACGTCCAATTTTATTGCATTGGCTGAGTCGTTGCAGGTGTAGATTGCAGGCCGGATGGTCTGTTCACACTGTTCATAACTTTTTTTTCCTTTTTTTTTGCGGTGAACATAACCATTTTTCTGTCCATGAGAAACTCATTTTTTTGTGAAAGAAAAACAACACTGGATCTGTTTTGTTAGAACAACATTGACTCCTTATCGAGAAAAAGAACAATATTGACTGTGTAGGACAGTGGAAAACATGGAGCACATCCCTTTGAATATTGTTGTGATGGGTAGTATTCTCCTATTAATAACACCTTCAGATAACAGTTGATGATTGTTCTCAGCCTCTTCTTCTGGATGCGTGGATTATGTGTGTCGGAGTAGCGAGTATAGTAAGTCTGTTTCCACGGGAAAATAAAATCTAACTCTTCGGTCGTGTGGAGAACGAAGAGATGTCTCCGGTCGTGGATCGGCATTTTCGGCCGTTAGAAGACCTTGTCGGCCAACATAGGAACGCAGTCTCTCTTTGTTCTACAAGTGGACGATGGGGTAATATTTGTAAAATTTCTGAATAAGGGTATACATTTTCAGGATTTGATAAAGAAAATCCAATGCCACATTGCTGCATGAAGGCACAGCAATTTACTTGTAAGTTTCTGTGCAGCACAGCCAGTTAAAAGGACCCTCGATGCATCTAGACACTGGGTCACAGCCTAAACTCTAAGCACTTGACCTCGAGCTAACCTTCTACAGAGCATCTATGGCGAGACGCCTCAAGCCGGTCTCAAACACCAGGACGAGCGACCCAATGTAAAAAGAAACCGGCCGACGCAGACACCTTAAACCGGTCTCAAACGTAGGGGCTGACCAGCATCTCTCATATTCAGCTCAAATCTGGGGCGAATATGGGGCGGCCCGGCGCGTCTGCCACGTCGAATTGACGACCGGGTTCCACACAAAATCACCTGAAAACCCAACAGTTCGACGGGCATCTTCTCTAGTGAGGATGTGAACACCTCGTGGCGCCGCTCAGACTCGCCGCCCGAGGGCCAAAGTCCGGCTATTTAAGCCGGACGACAACCCCCAACCCTACCCACACCCGATTCCTCCCTCTCCGCATGGTCAGCCCAAGCCCATCCACTTCTCTCCCTCTCTGCATCCCTCTTCCCTCGCCGTCCGCCTCTGCCATGGCTCGACAGAGGAAGACCACGTATTTGGATCTCCCACTCTCCATCACTTCCAATTCTTGGTGGACAAGGTGGCCAAGAAGCTTGTCCCGTGGGAGGGACAAAACATCACCACCATCGGAAGCACCAACCTCGTCAAGTCGGTGTTAACCTCTCAAGTGGTGTTCTTCATTACACCGCTAATTGCCCCTCAAGCACGATCCACAATGTTAACAAGCTCGAAAGGGCCTTTCTGTGGTCCAAGACGGACAAGACTACGAAAGCTAAATGCAAGGTCAATTGGGACGACATGTGCAACCCCTTGGCCTATGGAGGACTAGGGGTCTTCAACACCAACAAATTCACGCGGGCACTTAAGTTGAGATGGCCTTGGTATGAATGGAAAGAGTCTTCCAAGCTTTGGGTGGGCATGGGCAACCCTTGTGATGAAGTGGACCTCGATTTCTTCTACTCCTTCGCCCCACCACGGTTGGGAATGGCGCGAGGACTCCCTTTTGGACTCCCCTTGGGTTCTTGGGAGGAAGCTGGAAGATATTGCCCCCCTCAGTTTTGAAGCATCTTCGAGGAAGAAGGGGAAGGTGCGCGAGTCACTTATGGAGAACGCTTGGATTGCCAAAATCAAACTCACTCCCGAATTCTCTTGCGATCAAATCCATGAGTTTGTGGTCCTTTGGTCCCTCATCTACGACTTCCAATTGGACAGTCTCGTGGAGGATGACATTCTTTGGAAGCACATTGTTAGTGGCCACTACTCTACGGCATCCACTTGCAAGGCACAAAATTTTAGGGAACACTCTCTCCCCTATGGACTAAGCGGTGTGGAAGGCTTGCCCCTAGGCCAAATTCTTCATGTGGCTAGTAATAGAAGATATGATTTGGATGGCCGTCCGGTTGGCAAAGAAAGGGTGGCCAAATTGCGGCCTATGCCTACTTTGCAAGAGAGAATAAGAATCCGGACCTCACATTTTCTGCAAGTATCGCTTCATGCTTCAACTTTGGAGCCTCGTCAACTATTGGATTCATATTGGGAATATTGATACCTCTCCATGGCACTTGAAAAACTCCATGCAAGATTGGTGGGTCAACTCACCATGCTTGTGAGTTGGAAAATTTAGAATGAGAGAAATGCACGTATCTTTCGTTAGAAGAGCGCTCCATCTCCCACGGATTATTCCATCTGTGCCCCCAATTCCTTAGTTGTGCTCAGTTTCCCCACTCGCTCATTTTGCCTTGGTTTTGAGCAACTTTTCAGGGGCAAAAGTGAGGAAAATGTGAAGGCAAAAATTTTGAGTCATGGGGAAAAGTGAGTAAAAAGTTAACGAATGGGGAAAAGTGAGCACAACTAAGAGACGAGGGGCATAGATTTAAATAACCCTTCTTTTAAATGTGACTTAAAAAGAGGCATTACTTCGGGTCAAAGCGGGAGCTAAGAAGTTAGGAAACATAATTTTGGGGGAGTAATGCTTTTGGTTGTAAAGGTGTGTTGTAACAAAACTCTTTCCCCTCCTTAATTAATATATGAGCAAAAACCTTTGCCTCCATTTAAAAAAACACCACAAAGTCTATTGCTGCTAGTTTGCCACACAAACTGGGTAGACAGTTGGAATCTCAACATTGGGTCAAGTATCAACAACGGGAACTAGCATCTATTTTATTTTCTTTGTTTCTTCCTAAGATAATAGCTAAAAAATCTGGAAAGCGTTGTTTTCTACTCCCTCTGATCCAAAATAAGTGTGGTGGTTTTAGTTCAAAGTATCTTTCTTCTCAAGATTACATATTCTAAGAAAAAGTTCCCAAAATCAATACATTATCATGACGAAATAAAGCAATGGATTAGGCACAACTAATTCAAGCATGAATTATGTGGGAATGATCCATAAAGTAAAACTTAAATGTTAGTCACTCTGATGAGTTGAACCCTTTTGAAAACAAGTTTTTAGAAAGGTTGAGAAAAAAATAAGCAGGGGTGCACATGCAATTAAAAGAACACATATGCAATTTTTTGAACTAGAAAAGAAAAACATACTGATATATGAACATGCGTTAAAATAAAATGGTACATGTCCTTTCTCTGATTCTGTAGCAATTTGCACCCTACACTTGGGCATGCTATGTACTCCATCCGGTACCCAAAATTGGTGTGTTTTGGACATTGATACAGTCTTCAGAATATAACTTGACCACTAGTTCCCATTGCACTAGGTACATGTACACCAAGTCAACAAGAACAAAACTATAATAGTGTGAAATTAATTCTCAAGACATATATACCAATATGGTTTTTTCAAGATCCCAATCTATATATTTAAAACAATATTGATGGTTAAGTATTCAGCGTTCAACTTAAGACATGTCCAACCTCGTTTGAGTCACCTTTTTTATGTACTTGAAAATCTCACACGGAATGAATGCATCATCAACATCAATGTTTTTGGATGCCATGTCACCATCATCATAGTAGTTGGAAATTCCATCTACTATAGCACATGTAGAGGATGATTGCGTAAATATAGAGGATGATTCCAAAAAAGTTGAACAAGTTAGTTGCAACAATCCATGTATCGGCACCGGCACCGTTGGCATCACCACCATCTCTCAACGCAAAGTAGAGCAGACAGAGATCCTCCATACCCACGACATGAAAATTCTGGCACAACATATGGAAGATGGCCATATCCATGAAAAGACCAGAGTCATCATCGTGCAACTCAAGAACTTTTTCCCATGTCATATAGTCTGCCCTCAGCCTCACACTCTGGCGGCAAATCTAGAAGAATCAGGTGCCGGTTGCCTGCAACAAGGATTGTAGTGCAAAAAATGCCGATAAACATAAAAAAAATGCTTCCTCGGGTGAAGCACACACTTAATAACAGATGTGAGCTAGTGCCCAATTCAGGGTCTGGCGGGTCACCAATGGGAACCTTAACAGGCAGACAAATATACTTCACATCAGGGTCCTCCCTGAGGACGGTGCCAAGTAAGATACCATGGAAGTAATCAACAAGCATCGAAAATTGCCGCAGGGCACCACAATGTCCGTCGACCACCACAGCAGGCCCGTGCATTGATCCTTCTCATGGATGATCACTCGTCGTGTAAGTAGGGGCGTCCAATCAATTTTTGGAGCCGGGGCACATTAAAATAAGAATTTTATACCAAATATTTATCTAAAACTGTTTTATCATACTAATACATTAATCACTTTAATTTCCATTATTTAGTTGAGTAACCACATAACAACGTTGTGTAATATTACTTATGTCATTCCTTTTGTATCATTTTTAATGTGTTTCACTTAAAAAATCAACTCCGCGAAATTTTAATTGTATGTTTAACCAAAACTTGTGTTTAAATAAAAGTTCAAAATTTGTATATAAATAAATTGTATAGTACATATGTATATATTTGTGTGTATTCATATGTGTTATATATTTTAATATTATCAAATATATCATTGTAGAGATCTCTAGAAGTGTATTATCTAACTAATATTACTACTCCCTCTATTCACTTTTACAAGGTTTTGAAGACATTTCAGACAAGGTACAAAGTATATCATTTTCAGTTGTCTGAAATGACTTATAAAAGTGAACGGAGGGAGTATCAAAATAGTGCTTTCTAGAAAGTTTTGTTAGATAACCATATTTACAGGCCTTTCAAGAGTATAAATTGAACCATTTCCAAATGAGGCAAGTTAGATTCAATAATAAGTTGGCAACTGGTGACTAGTTTTTGTTTTGTCTGAAAACCGTAGAATAATAGTTCTACGGTAAAATTATATTAAAATAAAATTATGTTACAAATTACATGGTGAACCCCCAAAGGGATTCACAAGTAGTGATCATACTTAGTGCATAATGAAGACTAGCAAAAGATTGAGAAGCGACCAACCAAGAAACAAATAATCTCATAAGCGAGCATGGAGCATAATTAACACCGAATAATGCACCACAAGTAGGATGTAATTTCATTGCACAACTATTGACTTTCGTGCTTGCATAGGGAATCACAAACCTTAACACCAATGTTCTTACTAAAGCATAATTACTCATCAACATGACTCACATATCACATCATCATATCTCAAAACTATTATGAGGAATCAAGTTTATTTTGTCCAATGATCTTCATGAAAGTTTTTAGTATATCCTTCTTGGATATCTATCACTTTGGGACTAATTTTCATGTGTTGCTTTTGATAAGCTCAAACAAATATAAGTGAAGATCATGAGCGTAAAATTTCTTTCTCTCAAATTAATTTAAGTGAAGCAAGAGAGAATTTCTTCAAAAATACTAAAGCACACCGTGCTCAAAAAGGTATAAGTGAAGCACTAGAGCAATTCCTTAGAAAAGAGCTTCCTTGACGGGATGTGAGTGCCGCTTACCTAGCCTCCCTGGCAACTATATGAGGACTTTATTTTATTTAAAAACTTTCAGACCTAAGTAATTTATTAGAACAACAATCAAAACAAAATAAAATGACAATCCAAGGATAGCACACATCATGTGAAGAAGCAAAAACTTAGGCTCAAGCGATACTAACCGATAATTGTTGAAGAAAAAAGGTGGGGTGCCTGCCGGGGCATCCCCAAGCTTAGATGCTTGAGACTTCTTGAAATATTATCTTAGTATTCCTTGGGAATCCCCAAGCTTGAGCTTTTGTGTCTCCTTAATTCCTCTTATATCACGGTTTTCCTAAATATCAAAAGCTTCATCCACACAAAACTCAACAAGAACTCGTGAGATAAGTTAGTATAAACCAATGCAAAAACCTTATCATTCTCTACTGTAGAAAATCACTAAAATTATTATTCAACATCGCATATTAAATGCCTTTGCATATTTAATACTCGTATCCTCAAATATAATCATTAAACAAGAAAACATATGCAAACAATGCAAACATAATGGCAATCTGCAAAACTAGTACAGTTTGTGAAGAATGCAAGAGTATGAATACTTCTTAAACTCCAAAAATTATGAAAAGAATTACCACATTGTAGAAAATTTATCAGAGATTATTTTTCAAAAAGTTTCAACATTTTATCACATTCTGACTTTTCTAGGGAATTTTTGCAACAGCGGTAAACTATCTGTTTTCAAACAGCAACATGTAGACTTGTAAAATAAGCATACTAAAGGCTATCAATGTCACTTTTATTGAAATAAAAGATGAAAAAATTATTATAAATAATAACAAGTAAATCCTAACAAAATAAAATGACGCTCCAAGGAAAACACATATCATGTGACGAATGAAAACATAGCTGCAAGTGAGGTTACCGATAATGTTGGAGACGAAAGAGGGGATGCCTTCCGGGGCATCCCCAAGCTTAGTTGCTTGGATATTACTTGAATATTACCTTGGGGTGCCTTGGGCATCCCCAATCTTAGGGTCTTGTCACTCATTATTCTCCTCATATCGACATCTCACCCAAAATTTGAAAACTTCAATCACACAAAACTTAACGGAACTTCGTGAGATAGGTTACTATGATAAAGAGCAAACCATTTCACATTGGTACTGTCAAAGACAAGATTCATAATTGTTTCCATACAATGCTTACTATAGCATATCATTTCCATAGTCTATATTGAGCAATATAAGCCACAGAAACTAGAAAACAAGCAAACTATGCATTGAAAACAGAATCTATCAAAAACAGAACAGTCTGTAATGATCTGGATAACTACCATACTTATGCTACTCCAAAAATTATGAAAAAAATTAGGAACACGTGAGAAATTTGTATATTAAACTTCTGAAAAAATAATCAACTCAAAATCACTCTTCTGTTAAAAATGAGAATTATTTTCGTGAGTGCAAAAGTTTCTGTTTTTTAGCAAAATCAAATCAACTATCACCCAACATGATCCCAAAGGCTTTACTTGGTACTTTACTGAAACAAAAGCTATAAAACATGATTACTACAGTGGCCTAATCATGTGAACACACAAAAACATTAGTGTTAAATGTTGGGTTGTCTCCCAACAAGCGCTTTTTTTAATGCCTTTTAGCTAGGCATGATGATTTCAATGATGCTCGCATAAAAGATAAGAACTGAAACATAACAAGAGCATCATGAAGCATATGACTAGAACATTTAAGCCTAACCCACTTCCTATGCATATGGATTTTGTGAGCAAATACTTCATGGGAACAAGAATCATCTAGCATAGGAAGGCAAAACAAACATAACTTCAAGATTTTCAACACATAGAGAGGAAACTTGATATTATTGCAATTCCTACAAGCATATGTTCCTCCCTCAAAATAATTTTCAGTAGCATCATGAATGAATTCAAAAATATTGCTATCACATAAAGCATTCTTTTCATGATCCACAAGCATAGAGATTTTATTACTCTCCATATAAGCAAATTTATTCTCATTCATAGTGGTGGGAGTAAACTCAACAAAATAACTATCATGTGATTGAAAACTAAAATCATGATGACAAATTTCATGGTTATCATTATTCAAAATAGCATACATGTCATCACCATAATCATCATAGATAGCAATCTTGTTCTCATAGTCAATTGAAGCCTCATCCAAAATGATGGATTCATCATTAAATAAAGTCATGACCTCTCCGAATCCACTTTCATCAATATAATCATCATAAATAGGAGGCATGCAATCATCATAATAAATTTTCTCATCAAAACTTGGGGGACTAAAAATATAATATTCATCAAATATAGCATCCCCAAGCTTATGGCTTTGCATATCATTAGCATCATGGATATTCAAAGAATTCATACTAATACATTGCAATCATGCTCAACATTCAAATATTTTGTGCCAAACATTTTATTGACTTCTTCTTCTAACAATTGAGCACAATTTTTTGAACCATCATTTTTAAGAAAGTTATTATAAAGATGATCAATAATATGATGCAACCTCAATTCCATTTTTATGTAGTTTTCTTTTATAAACCAAACTAGTGATAAAACAAGAAACTAAAGGATTCAATTGCAAGATCTAAAAATGTACCTTTGTACCGACCAGACCTCAAACGGTCAAGTCTCTGTGCATCAGTGTCATCCTTGGATCGGTAATGCTGACACGCACAGTACTCGAGGAATTATAACAGAGTTTCAACCACACACTTATTTCAACGAGTCCTCATAAAGAGTATGATTGCACAAATAAATCATGGCTGAAGCGGAAGCTTCGAAGGTAAATGAGTCCATCAACTCCAACGGCATAGCTGATTGCAAAACAACAACCTATCGCACCTTATTTGTCGTTTGAGTAGTCTGCAACATAAGACGTTGCAGCCTGAAATGGGTCAGCACATGGAATATGCTGGCATAGTTACACTGTAAAGCAATGATAATGCAAGAACTATATCTACATGCAATATTTGGATGGTGGAGGCTATAAGTTTCATGGTTTTGCATAAAGCTATATTTTCCCTACAAGAAAGGAATAAATTTATTTAACTACTCCCATGTTGCCCATTATTTGAGAAGGTAACCCCAACTCAAATCCCAATTAAAAGTATCATCATTAACCCAACATCAATATTAATTAAAGTAATGTGCTGAGATCACATCGATAGATTCAAGTAATAGATACTCAAGATGTCCATAACCGGGGACACGGCTAACCATGATTAGTTTATACACTCTGTAGAGGTTTGCGCACTTTTCCCCACAAGACTCGACCGCATCCATGATCGGATGATCGAGACATAGCCTTTATGAAGCATTAACTCTCTACTCCGGGTAGACAGTACCACCTACAACCCTCTACATCTGCTAGTCCACCTCTTCAGGAGCTCACGCAACTTACTCAACTATGCCAGAGCCCATAATGTCTTGTGGCTGCACACGGAAGTTTCTAGCATGAATAATCTTATGATCCCTTTGAGCCTAGGTGGCATTCCATAGGATAATCACACGGGTACTCCGGGATTTCCAAAAACAGGCAACACTGGGTTCCCCAGGTGCCTGAACCAATCCACCCAGATGTATATTAAAGTTGCCACCTTAATGTTATCCATGATTAAAATAACTCTCAAACTTCCATGTGTGAATCACAATCCAATCCCCGTCTACGAGCATGGCTAAGCAATAATAAGCATAATATATTCCCGGGGTGATCAAAAGGTATTAGGTTCCTACCTCAAGCACTACAACCAAAACCACATGTTCCCAATCCTACTCATGCAAATATTTGAGGGGCAATACTAATGCATAGTAAAAACTGGGTATAAAAGAGCATGATCAAAGTGTAACTTGCCTTGCCGACGATCTGCAAACTCTAGAGATTCATAGTAACAAGCCTCGCACTCCGGGTAATCTAGCGTAGACAAACAATAGCATACATAAGCAATCACTCCAACGAAACACAAGAAAAACCGAGAAAAGAACCAAATCAAACACAAAACAAGAAAACAGATTAAACTAACAAGAGTCAAAACCTAACAGCAATATTATCATGTGAATTAGATCTTAACAGTAGGTACAAGTGATTACCTACGATTCGCAAAATGATTCAACTCAAACGGAGAAACGAAACTCAAAATACGAACGAAACAAGATGGTTTACTAATCTGGACTAAAGTCAAATTTTACAGTACCAAAATCATGTTCAAGTTAGTTAACTGGAAAGAACAGAACGATACGAAGATTTTGGCGCTAGTTTCATCTAATTTGGATAAACGAGTAAAAAGTTATACTACTTTTAAGTTCAGGGGCTAAATCGCGACAAAAATAATCGCAGATAAATCCCTGGCCGAAAATAAACTAAAAAGAAAAAGACTAACGAACGAACGTTCGCTGTCTGAATTGAATCGGCGAACATCGTTCGTTAAAATGAACGAACGGACGAACGTCCGCTAATAAAACCGAAAAAAGGAACCACAGTTAAAAAAAAAACGGGGCATCGATTTTACGGCCAATCATGCGGTGGCGGTGGCGGCGGCGAAGATCCGGGCGGGGTGGGATGGCGGCGGCGGCGGCGCGGGCCGGCTCGGCTGGGCCTTTGGCCTAGTCGGGCGAAACGTTTTTTTAAATAATTTCACCCGAAGATAAAATTCCTAATAAAATATAAAAAAATTCAAAAAATGCCAAAAACAATTTTCATCGTGTAAATAGAATATTTAGAACGGAGTGAACATTTTTCTGGCCTAAAAAATGCAATTTTCAAAAATGCATATTTTTCTACTTCAAATAAAATAGCAAATAAAATACCAAAAAATCATAATTTGATTTTAAAATTCTTTCTCCAATATTTCTCTTAATTTGAAGAAGTCATATTATCTTCTCTCATTTATTTTTAATATTGGAAATAATTGAAGAGTAAAATGAAATTGATCATTTTCTTCAAATTTAAAAAAATTCAAATATGATTTTCGTGAAACCTCCAACTCTCTCCTTGGGTCCTTGAGTTGCTTAAGATTTCTAGGATCTCAACCAAAATGCAAGAATAAATATGATATGCATATGGTGATCTATGTATAACATCCAAATTGAAAATTGGGATGTTACAAACCTACCCCCCTTAAGATGAATCTCGCCCTTGAGATTCGGGTTGGTCAGCAAAAAGGTTTGGGTGGTCTCTACGAAGATCTTCTTCTCGGTCCCAGGTGGCTTCCTCCTCAGTATGGTGGCTCCACTGAACTTTACAAAACTTGATAACCTTGCTTCGAGTAACTCGACTGGAAAACTCGAGAATCTTGACCGGCTTCTCTTCATAGGTCAAATCACTGTCTAACTGAATTGCTTCCAGTGGCACTGTATCTCTCATAGGAATATCGACCATCTCTGCGTGGCACTTCTTCAACTGGGAAACGTGAAACACATCGTGAACTCCTGACAATCCTTCTGGCAATTCCAGCTTGTAGGCAACTTCTCCCATGCGTTCCAAAACTCTGTATGGTCCCACAAAATGTGGTGCTAACTTTCCCTTGACTCCAAAACGCTTAACTCCTTGAAGCGGGGACACACGAAGATATACTATGCCTCCGACTTCGTAAACTATCTGCTTGCGTTTAGAATCCGCATAACTCTTCTGCCTGGACTAGGCTACTTTGAGTCTGTCACGAATCAACTTAACCTTCTCTTCAGAGTCTTTGATTAAATCTGGTCCGAACAACTATCGATCTCCAACTTCATCCCACGATAATGGTGTCCTGCACCACCTTCCGTACAAAGCTTCGAAAGGAGCCATCTTCAAATTGGCTTGATAACTGTTGTTATAAGAGAACTCTGCATACAGCAAATTGTCGTTCCAACTAGATCCATAATCTAGCGCACAAGCTCACAACACGTCCTCTAGAATCTGATTGACTATCTCGGTTTGTCCATTTGTCTGTGGATGAAAGGATGTACTGAACTCTAGCCTGGTACCCAAAACTTTGAAGTAAACTGGGTTCCTCTATCTAATACAATGGTCCTTGGAACTCCATGCAGACATACGATCCTGGTCATGTATATCTTTGCCAACTTAGCACTCGTATAGGTGGTCTTCACCGGGATGAAATGAGCTACTTTCGTCAAACGATCGATTACAACCCAAATAGAGTCATAGCCCGAATGAGTCCTGGGCAATCCAGTGATAAAATCCATGCCAAGTTTATCCCACTTCCATTCGGGTATCTACAATGGTTGTAGCAATCCAGCTGGCTTCTGATGCTCTGCCTTAACTCTCTGACATACATCACATACTGCTACATACTCGGCAATATCCTTCTTCATTCCTGTCCACCAGAAACTTTCCTTCAAATCCAAATACATCTTAGTATTTCCTAGGTGAATTGAATACGGTGAATCATGGGCCTCCTGCAAAATCAACTTCCTGATCTCGGAGTCATTAAGCACATATACGCGATCCTCAAACCATAAAGTGTCGTGCTCATCCTCACGAAATTCTTTAGCCTTTCCTTTGCTCATCTTTTCCCTAATCTCAGCAATCTCTTTGTCAGTCTTCTAGGCTTCTCTGATCTTACCCATCAAAGTGGACTGAATTTCCAATGCTGCAACATAACCTCTCGGAACTATCTCCAAACATAGCTCTCGAAGATCATCTGCTAACTCCTTAGCCCCTTAGGTAATTCTCCGGTCATGAGCGTGTTAACATAACTTTTGCGGCTCAACGCATCTGCTACGACATTGGCCTTTTCGGGATGATAGTGCAATTTCATATCATAATCCTTGATGAGCTCCAACCATCTCCTTTGCCTGAGGTTCAACTCCTTCTGCGTGAAGATATATTTCAAACTCTTATGATCCGTGTATACCTCACAATGGTTTCCGATGAGAAAATGTCTCCATGTCTTCAGCGCATGCACTACGGCTGCTAACTCCAAATCATGCGTAGCATAATTCAACTCATGAGGTTTAAGCTGTCATGAGGCATATGAAACAACTCTTCCTTCCTGCATAAGCACTGCTCCAAGTCCTCAACGTGAAGCGTCGCAATATACTTGATAATTCTTCCGTTGGTCTGGGGAATCAGCACTGGGGCTGAAACCAAACGTTTCTTCAACTCCTGAAAACTGGCTTCACACTCGTCGGTCCATTTAAACTTGGTGTCCTTCTTCAATAACTCCGTCATGGGCTTTGCAATCCTGGAGAAATTCTCAATGAACCTCCAATAATATCCTGCAAGTCCAAGAAAACTCCTGATCTCTCCAACTGATGTGGGTGCCACCCATTTAGTCACAGAAGCAACCTTGGTAGGGTCTACTGCTATTCCTTCTCTGGATATAACATGTCTGAGAAATCCAACTTCCTTTAACCAAAACTCACCTGGGCACGCACTGGTGGGTTGTGACCCCCTCGGGGCACCCCCCAAGGTGCTGCTCTGGCCCATTGGTGGTCTTCTGGTCCATAAAAAATCCACAAAAAGATTCGCGGTGTTTGGACTTCGTTTGATATTTATTTCCAGCGATGTAAAAACATGCAAAAAATAGCAACTGGTACTTGGCACTATGTCAATAGGTTAGTACCAAAAAAGATATAAAATGACTATAAAATGATTACAAAACATCCAACAATGATAATATAACAACATGGAACAAATCAAATATTATAGATACATTGGAGACGTATCGGGGAGCAGCTAGAATTAGAACCTAGTTGGGGAGAATCATTGCTTTCAAGATAAGTAGATATTTTGGAGCAAATCTCAAGAGCTTCATCTATTTCAATCTCTTCATCCACAGCTTCACTTTCTTCATTCTGAATTCCCCCATTTGCAGGAACAGGATAATAGTCAGCAAGTTGAATCACAGGGTCATCTCCATCAGCCAAATTAAGAGTAAAGAATGGGTTATCCTCTTCAGCAGCAGTATCAACTATCTCCTGGTAATCAGCTGGAAGGATTTGAGGCTCCAAGTTGAGATCCATAATGAAGTTGTCTTTAAACACCAAAGGTGGCACAATAGTAATTGAAGGAATCTCCGCTTGCATGTGTGAGCTAGCAAAAATTAGAGCTGGAATGTCCTGAGGTGGGAGCTTCCTGTTGAATATTAGGGATGACATTCTGAGGTGGGAGCTCATTCAGATGGACTACAGGCTGATGACCCACAAGTATATGGGATCTATCGTAGTCCGTTCGATAAGTAAGATTGTCGAACCCAATGAGGAGCAGAAGGAAATGACAAGCGGTTTTCAGTAAGGTATTCTCTGCAAGCACTGAAATTATCGGTAACAGATAGTTTTGTGATAAGGTAATTTGTAACGGGTAACAAGTAACAAAAGTAACTAAGGTGTAGCAAGGTGGCCCAATCCTTTTTGTATCAAAGGACAAGCCTGGACAAACTCTTATATAAAGCAAAGCGCTCCCGAGGACACATGGGAATTACCGTCAAGCTAGTTTTCATCATGCCCATATGATTCGCGTTCGTTACTTTGATAATTTGATATGTGGGTGGACCGGTGCTTGGGTACTACCCTTCCTTGGAAAAGCATCCCACTTATGATTAACCCCCCTCGCAAGCATCTGCAACTATGAAAGAAGAATTAAGGTAAACCTAACCATAGCATGAAACATATGGATCCAAATCAGCCCCTTACGAAGCAACACAAAAACTAGGGTTTAAGCTTCTGTCACTCTAGCAACACATCATCTACTTATTACTTCCCAATGCCTTCCCATAGGGCCGAATCATGGTGAAGTGTCACGTAGTCGACGTTCACATAACACCACTAGAGGAGAGACAACATACATCTCATCAAAATATCGAACGAATACCAAATTCACATGATTACTTATGACAAGACTTCTCCCGTGTCCTCAAGAACAAATGTAACTACTCATAAATCATATTCATGTTCATAATTAGAGGGGGTATTGAATAGCATTAAGGATCTGAACATATGATCTTCCACCGAGTAAACCAACTAGCATCAACTACAAGGAGTAATCAACACTACTAGCAACCCATAGGTACCAATCTGAGGTTTTGAGGCAAAGATCGGATACAAGAGATGAACTAGGGTTTGAGAGGAGATGGTGCTAGTGAAGATGTTGATGGAGATTGACCCCTCTCGATGAGAGGATCGATGGTGATGACGATGGCGACGATTTCCCCCTCCAGAGGGATGTTTCCCCGGCAGAACAGCTCCGCCGGAGCCCTAGATTGGTCCTGCCCAGGTTCCACCTCAAGACGGCGGCGCTTCATCCCGAAAGCTTCCTTATGATTTTTTCCAGGACAAAAGACACCATATAGCAAAAGATGGGCATCGGGGGCCTGCCAGGTGGCCCACGAGGCAGGGGGCGCGTCTAGGGGGTTGGGCGCGCCCTCCACCCTCATGACTGGTGGGTGGCCCCCCTCTGGTGCTTTTTTCGCCCAATATTTTTAATATATTCCAAAACTGACTTTCGTGGAGTTTCAGGATTTTTGGAGTTGTGCAGAATAGGTCTCTAATATTTAACCCTTTTCCAGCCCAGAATTCCAGTTGCCGGCATTCTCCCTCTTCGTGTAAACCTTATAAAATAAGAGAGAAAAGGCATAAGTATTGTGACATAATGTGTAGTAACAGCCCATAATGCAATAAATATTTATATAAAAGCATGATGCAAACTAGACATATCAACTCCCCCCAAGCTTAGACCTCGCTTGTCCTCAAGCGAGAGCCGTTATCGAAAAATATGTCCACATGTTTAGAGATAGAGGTGTCAATAAAATAAAATACGGACATGAGGGCATCCTGATCATTCCTAGAATAGCAACATATATACTGTCATATGATTTCTTATGCTAAAGTAACAATCTATTCACAAGGTAGAGTATGAATCAGAAACCTCATTGAAAACTAACAAACGATGATCATTCACTGAAGCAATTGCAATTTATCATAACATCGAAAAGAGTCAATATAACAGCTTTTCAGCAAGTCCACATACTCAACTATCATTTAGTGTTTCACAATTGCTAACACTCACCCAATACTTATGGGTATGAAGTTTCAGGGCTTATAGTTTCGCCTCCCAACCTTTTACCTCAAGGGTAATGTCAACAATAATAATTTATAAAAACCTACATCCATATATATATATATATATATATATATATATATATATATATATATATATATATATATATATACACACACACACACACACACACACACACACACACACACACACACACACACACACACACACACACACACATATATATATATATATATATATATATATATATATATATATAGGGCTGGACTATTACATTACAGTACAGAATATTATTCTGCTACCCTTGCCCCTATAAGGCGCGATCGTCCACGACCGACCCAGCCCCAATCCGACCCACTTCCTACCGCCGGAGGCAGCCGTCGCGGGTGAGCGAGCGACGACGGCAACCGGAGCGAGGGAGCCCGCGGCGCTGTGACCCGCCGACGGCGAGTTTGCATCACCGGCCCCCGATCCACAGCCACCACTCCCCCCCCCCCCCCGACGTGCTGCCATCTAGCCATGCCGCCGGCCCGACCGCCGCCACCATCGGTCGCCTCGTCGGCGCGGAGCATCCTCGCACCTCCCCCCCACGGGCGGCGGAGCCTCCCCGCGCACTTCCCCGCCGCCGGGCGCTAGAGCCTCCCCGCACGCCTCCCTCCGTCTGGTGCAGGAGCCTCTCCGCTCGCCTACCCGCCGCTTGGTGCAGGAGCTTCACCGCGCGCCTCCCTGCCGCCGGGCGCCGGAGATTCGCCTGGGCCGTGATCCACGCCTCCTGCCTCCACCCCTCGACGGACCTCGTCGACAGAGCTCCACCGCAAGCACGGTTGTCTCCCCAACAACAATGGCTCCACCTTCCAAGTTCTTGCTAATACGCCGCCAACGAAACGAAGATGGAGTCACATGCAACAAGATGCAGGTGATGAATCCTTCCCACACACATTACTTGCAACACCAAGTTTTTGAGATCTAGGTTTGAATGAAGATAGGTACCATGTTTCTGTCAATTTATCAGTTCATCAGTTTATCTGTGCTGCTATGCTCTGCCTACATGTTACATTATTGGGTTCTTGAGTACAAAATTGTGTGATGCATCTGTGCTGCATCAGTACATTGCAAATGCTTGCATCAGTTCGTTTACACCCCTGGCAGTTGATGCACAGTTAGCATGTCAAGGTTACTATTAGTGCATCTAATATGATATCTTCAGTTCAAGTAAAAAAACTTAAAACATATGCGTCAGTCCAAGTAGATAGTGACAAAGGTTCAGCTACCACTGAAAAGTTGTATGTTGCTATTTCTAAGAGTACAAGTCATGTAATTGCATCAGTTCGAACGAGTAACAAAATTGTTATCAGAAAAAAAAATATAATTGCTACACAGTAAGCTCAGTGATACATAAGCTAGCAGTACTTGTAATGTAGATGCATTGATGCACGATTAGGATGTCGAGGTTACTGTCAGTGCATCAAATATGCTATCTTCAGTTCAAGTTAAAAAAAACTTAAACATATGCGTCAATCCAAGTAGATAGTGACAAAGGTTCAGCTACCACTGAAAAGTTGTATGTTGTTATTTCTAAGAGTACAAGTCATGTAGTTGCGTCAGTTCAAACGAGTAAAAAAACTGTTACTGAAAATAATAATATAGAATTGCTACACAGTAAGTTCAGTGATGCATAAACTGGCAGTACTTGTAATGTAGATGCATTGATGCACGATTAGGATGTCGAGGTTACTGTCAGTGCATCTAATATGCTATCTTCAGTTCAAGTAAAAAACTTAAAACATATGCGTCAGTCCAAGTAGATAGTGATAGTAAGTTCAATGATACATAAACTAGGAGTACTTCTAGTGTAGTTGCATAAGTTGTAGAAGAAACAGTACATCAGTACATCCATGTTTGAACATCAACGTTCATCAGTTCGACTGAGAACGAACCAGATTAATCTCAAAACTGTTCAACGTTGTTTGCAGAAGCATGCAAGGTGGCGCACGCATCAAGCATTTCATGAGCCAGACAGATATGGGGCACCACCTGGTTGGGTAACACCAGAAATACCGCCTGAATATTTCAACAATACATGCAGATTTGAAGATACACCGCAAACATCAGAAGCACAGACAGGTTCTTCTATACAGCAAACACCAATATCTGGGAATGCAAGCTTTGCCGCTGCTGGGTTGCAACAAGGCCAACAATATCACCAACAACAAATGTTTTCCTTCCCCAGCGCATGCAAAAAGCCAAGGACAGGAAGCCGTGGATGGGTTGCAACAAGGCTTCCACCAGTCGCTCTGTCAACATCAATCATCCGTGTTGCAAGAGCAGTTGCGACGGGAAGACCAGGGCAAAAAGACAGAAATTTTGGCCAATCTAGCAGGTTCAAAGGTACAAGATATGAGCCATATAGACAGGAGCAACCTCACAATAAATCTGAGGGGAGACAGCCGTACAACGAGAAATGGAGATCTTCGTCAACGTTGCTCCCTCCAAGAGATGCATTGCTGCATGTGCCAAGGGTGACACCACCGGCGCCCATAAACCAGGGAGAACAACAAACACCAGAGGCAGCGCAGAGCTATACACATGTAAGTATCCATATAAAAAAATACAAGCACAGTCCATACCATGGTGCTGTGACCACCCCATCTAACATTTTTGTTTGGTCACTGTTGTGTGCAGCCACCTGATATTGAAGCTTATGTTCTGCCAAGGCTAGAGATGAGGTTTGAAACTTTCGAAGAAACTAAGAACTTCTAGAACGTATATGCAAAGCACGCTGGTTTTGCTATCAGGGAAGGCCCCAAGTGTAAGACCAGAGCCTACCTTTATTGCACGTGCCATGGAGTTTATGAACCAAAGGTGTCTGAAGCAAATAGACAGCGTAACAAGATGACAGCCAGAACTAATTATGGGGCTAAAATGAGGCTGAAGAAGGAAAAGGATGGAACATTTGTCGTAAAAGAGATAGTCTGGGAACACAACCACATGCTACAGCTCACCGCAGAAATGCTTGTCTTCTTGCACTCCCACAGAAACTTTGACAAAACAATCTTGGAGTACGTCAAGTACCTGCAGTTCAAAGGCGTTGAACACGCGCAAATCATGAGCATATCGGGCGGTGATGACCACGTAGCTACTTCCTCGAAATGAATGCCAAAGACCTGATTAACCTGTAAGTACAAACTTGTTCTCCTCCCATAAACCGCCTCCGTCTTTTTTCCTCTATCGGTACAAACATATCACGCAACGCATGACTGGCCTTGATTCAACATGCATTTTCAATGAACTTTTGATATGCAGGAAAGCAAAGAATTCAAGGATTGATGATGTGGACGATGTCCTAAAGACTGTCAACTTCTTTAGGGAGATGAAAGCTATAAACAGGGAATTTTTCCGTGACATGCAACTCGATGAGTCCGACAGAGTTAAGAACATATTCAGGCGACATAAGCTGCCGAGGGGCGTATCAGGACTTCGGGGGCTGCGTAACGTTTGACACAACATATAAGACCAACAAGTACCATATGCCACTTGGGGTGTTTGTCGGAACTAACAACCACTTACAGACTACATTCTTTGGTTTTGCCCTGATAAGAGATGAGGATGCAGATTCATTCAAGTGGCTATTCAAGACATTTTTAAGGTGCATGAGAAGGAAGGCTCCTACATGCATCCTCACAGGTACAACCGCTAAAACCACCCTCAACCACCACCCCCCTTCCAAAAAAGAAAAGTAAAGTAACACAAAAAATTGTTGTGTCAGTTCTATTGGTATATATGCACAACCATCTGCTGACCACTCAGAGTCTATTTTCTCATTACCAGACCAGTGCCCGGCAATGGCTTTGGCGATCGCAGATGTTTTCAAGAACACAGTACATAAGCTATGCCGCTGGCACATTATGAAGAAGTACAGGGAACACCTTGTGTACCTGTATTTCCTGCACAAGGACCTTAAAGATGAATTCACATCAATTCTTAACTGACCCCTCATGCCAACTGAGTTTGAGGATGCCTGGAAAAGACTCATGGATAAGTACAACCTCCATGATGATGCCACAATGGTGGGCATGTGGAATGAGCGTGGGAAGTGGATATCAGCCTACTTCAAAGAAATTTTCTGCGCCAAAATGACATCCACACAGCGAAGTGAGAGCATGAACTATGTGCTCAAGAAGAACTACGTAAATGAGAGACATAACCTACACCGGTTTGTCAGCCAGGTAAACTCCTGCGTCAAAACCAGGAGGCAGACAGAGAACCAGGAGACAATGGGTAACCAGGTATAGCTCTATCACTTGTCGTAAGACAAAAAATAACATGCTTACTAAAGTAAAAACTTTATTAGAAGTTTTTCCTGTGAGAAAACTAACAATTTGGTCATCATTCTTGCATCTGCAGAAGGAACAAAACACGCTGACCTACTATGGGTTTGACACCCAGATGGCAAAGCTGTACACACGAGCTGTGTATAGCGAGATCAGAGATAGGCTGAAACTGAGCACACTCTTCACGGCGACAGAGATGGAAGAGCCCACAAAGTACCTAGTGCGCTACAAGCACCCGCAAAAACTGTCTGTGTGGGCTCAGCACGCGTTCCAGGTGGTGGCAGACCCCGTGGGAGAAACATATGAGTGCGAGTGCAGGCTATGGGACCACACAGGTGAGGAGTACAAAAAAGATGTTACATACTGTACTACTTTTTTGCAAAGTTTTTGTTTGAATGAAATGACAAAAAACATGCACCTCTTCCAAAAACAAATACATGTCTTTTCTGCGTGCATGTCCTGTGCATGATGCAGACAATTAATGCTGCCAGCGTTCCAGAGAAATACATACTCAGGAGATACACCAAACGCCCGAACATCCAGCCAACATTTGACATAAATGACTTGAGGACAGTAGCGTCAAACAAGGCATCCAATACTGCATTGAAAGCTCACTGCTGATGCTGAACATGAGGGTGCACAGAAAAATCTTGAGAAGCCAAGAGCAAATGGCAAGGTCGCGGGTCGTCATGGACAAACTTGAACAAGAACTCGACGCCATGCATTCTGCTGAAAATGGAGGTGTTGCGGACAATGAAGCCATTGAGCAGGATATTGCTACAATGTTATCCGAGATGAACCATCTGGGATCTATTGACCCGTTTGAGAACGAGGAAGAAGAGCAGCAGCAACCGGAGCTTGCCCATGTGCACACTCAAGAGCGCCGACAAACTCACATGCGAGATCATGAGCTTGATGGTGCTGTAGGCGAACGACATGACAATAGCACATCCTACTAGCAGCAGCAGGAAAGGGTGATTAAACCCCCAATATTCTCAAACACAAAGGGGAGGAAGAGCAAGACGCAAGCAGCAGCCAAAAAGCCACCACGCCCCATCAAGCGCGTGGAATTTGGCCCGGACGGCAAACCCCTCGGGATAAGGGCATGCGGTTTCTGCAACGTCGTGAGCAACCATAACTACCGCACATGCCCACTCCACACAGATGCCACTGTCAACAAGAACAAGCAGATTGGAGCCACCCAGCATTCTACCAATGGAGGCAACACACGTAACAGCTACACTTGCTGCAAGTGTGGCGGAACTGACGGACATAATGCCCGCACGTGCAAAGTGGGCAAGGAGGTCAGTGGAGCTGAACATAAACAGGGCAAGGTACAGAGTTCCAAGCAATCAAATGAAGACGATGAAGAGGAAAAGTTTGATGAGAATGATGGCCAATCAGACAAAGACAATGAAGATGACAGTGTCGGAGGCGAGGAAACTGAAACTGACGATGAAGCTGCCAGGGCTCAACCTGGAAAGAGCGCCGGCAAGGCACAACATTCAGGGACAGTTAGGAGAAGCTCAAGACTGAACAATACATAGTGGTTATCCTACTGCATCAACTAAAAAATAACCTTGTAGTCTCAGTTGCATCAGCACACAATGAGGAAGTATTTCACAAACACCGTCGTTACCAAAACTTATTTAGCTTTAACGTCGATTACTCTCGATCAGAACTAAAGTTATTTTTTAGTTTCTGATTTGTGCCCGCTGGAGTAGTCACGAAATACGTTTGAAAAAACTTATCTGGATATATCTGACACAAAATGATACTGTGAACCAGTAACTCAGGAAAAATGTATGTCAATGAAAAATTTAAACTCTTGTAGTACATCAGTATTGATATCTCTCAGACGTCGGTACAAGGCTGAGTACACATCAATACTGATATAATTTCTGATTTGTGCCTGCTGAAGCAGTGACATTATTATTTAAACCATTTGATAATCCTTTTGAATGCAGTCACAAATAAATTTGAAAAAACTTATCTGGATATATCGGCGCAAAACGCCATCACAACCAACTCAGCAAAAAAATGCCAAGGAAAAAATATAAACTCTTGTAGTACATCAGTACTGATAAATCTCAGTCGGCAGTACAAAAGGCATAGTAAAACAAACACACCAGTGAACGACTAAAAAAATCGTTTTGAAAAAACAAAGCTATGCCTGCTCCTGCCAGTCCCAATTCAGAAACACCATCAGTACATGAAAATAATTACCTCAAGCAAAATGCGAATATAATACATCCTGTACTGTTGAAAATATAATTTATCTGTAAAAACTACTCACTGATTTTCTTGATATAAACAATCCTTTAAAAAATACGAAAATTGTTTTAAAAAAACATTAGCACCACACATAGTCTCACTGGTATTTGGTACGTTCAATTACACTTCAATTACCAGTCCAAGTACGACAGTAGAGGAGTTCAGACCTCCATCAACACGACGCTGACACGTGCAAGTGGGATAAGCAGCTGATAAGTACAACTTGACTATACGAATCGGTGCCACAGTAAAATGCCATCATCACCACCGCAGAGACGTGCAAGTGGGATTTGGCAGGTCATAAGTACAGCTTGACAGGACTAGTCAATTCAACAGTAAAAACCATTTCACTTGGACGGTTAGTTCTTCCACGCCACCATCCGCGCCACCCACTGAGCGGTTGACACAAGGGACTGCAAACGGTGACCCCACGCCACAACACCCACTACACACACGATCCCGAACGAACCGCCTCCCGCAAAATCCCCGTCCACGCACTGCACAAAATCCCATTCTCTTCCACCTCTCCCTCGTTCTCACAAACCACCATTGCCGCTTCCATTTCCACTGCACACAAACCAAAAATTTCTCTCTCCAAAGCCCACAGTCGCCGGAGGAAGGCCATGGCGGAGGAACCGTCCGCCAAGCATCATCATGCCGAGACATCGGACAAGAGGAGCAACCTCGTCGACATTAACGTCCCCGGCGAGAAGCACGAGTACACAACAACCCTCAAAGGGGTTGAGCTCCACGGCAACGAGACGTTGGAGATCGTCTGCACCAGCGTACCAGAAAAGGCTGACGAGGTGATCTCCAGGCTCTGGAGGATGCTTGGTGGCGGGTTTTGTAGGATCGTCGGCGTTGGTGTGCACTACACCAACGAAGATGAACCTCCCCAGAAGGTAGCAGTCCTGCAGTTGTGCGTCGACGAACTCTGCTTGGTGTACCACATCGCAGCGGCCACAAAATGGTGAGCAATCCTACTCATTTGCCCTGCATATGGTTTATCTGATTTATTAGTACTGTATCCTGAAAAAGTAATCACACTTGCTTTCCCAACTAGATGTACTAGTGTGGTTTGTGAAAAGTGGATGCACTACTGCATTTTCTCAAGTAGATATACTATAAATGTATTTTTGAACCTGATGCACTGGATTACTATTTGGAAAATCTTGCAGAAGATTAAATTCTGAAGTTGATCGACTAGTGAAGTTTCTGAAGTTGGTACAATAGAGTAGTCTATGTACTCGATGTATTAAAAAAGATATTTCTGAACTTGATGTAGTGAAGTATTTTCTGAATTTGATCTATTGTTATTTGCGTAAGAAAATAAACTAAGAACTTGGTGAAGCACTGGTTTCTATGTTATCCCATTTCAACCAAAATAGACTAAACTAGTGCCAATGCAGAACATACAACATTGACTGAAACTATCTATAATCCAAGAAGAAGAATAACATGATGTACTTAATTTAATTTCAGAACTTTCTTTAGTAGTTTTTGAAGTACATTCATCCATTGTTTATCCTACATAAAAAACTACTTCATGGATTCATCGCTTGTAAAACAAAACAAAAATGAATAATTCAAAACATCAAAGTAATGCTAATATTCAAAATGTCTCTGCCCTTGCAGGCCCAAGCGCCTGACCGAGATGCTGCAGCATGAGAAGTTGTTCACATTTGCCGGTTTCAGCATTGAAAGCGACAAAGAGAAGCTGAAGTTGTCCGGTATGGAGATCAACCCCAACAAGTTCATCGACATTCAGCGCAAGTGGAGAGTTCCATACACTAGAAAAGAGTACGACTCCTTGACTGATGTTGCAGCCAGCGTCATCCACCCATTCTACAAAGGCATGAAGAACAAGATCAACATGCAGGAAGACTACAAACTGTGGGGGACCAGCGAGCTGCCAGACAACCTCATCGAGTACGCAGGAGTAGATGCGTACGCCGCGTACAAATCATGGTTCATGATTGACTACATCACAGACGGTTGGGAATATGCGAAAGAGCGGGAGGCTGAAAACTTCTACGACCGCCCCTATTGCCCTTTACTGGATGAAGATAACATCAGAGCCTGCCTTCGTTTTACTTCCGCTTGTGCTTGCCTTTTATCTTGTTGTTTCAAATTAGTAGTTTGCTCTTGTTGGGTTGAACCAGTGTGATTATGTCATGATTGTCATGTTTGAACAAGTTTAGTTATGTCATCAAGTACAATGTTTTGCTTATCTCATTATATAAGTTTGGTTTGGTAGCTTCATATGTTGTTAATCCATCATTTCAAAAATTCAAAAGTAGCTTCTGAATTGAACGTTGTCGTTGCTCTAAAGTACTAGTTATGATGCAACTAATCACACAACGTTGTTCCATGTCAGTACAACTCAGTACACTTGATCGGACAGTACATTCTTACTACAATAAAAAGTACAAAGAAGCATCAGTCCGTAAGCGCTACTATGAATGCACTATCAGTACAACTCAGTCTACACGCAAGTACCATAGTTCTGAAAATGACACTAGAAGACACTTGAGAATAATCACAAAAACAAACACAAAAAAGAAGGCAAAAAACTCAAATGAAAAAGATTACACTCACACAAAACTGACAAGAACTAGAACAAAAAGTATCAGTCCAAGTTACTAGTGGAGTCAAGTACTAGATTCAAACAAACAAAAAAAATGACCGCCCAAGGTCAGGCGCAGGCCCTAACAATGCTAGATACTTGAACTCAAGCCCGTGGGCGAATCCCTAGTAATCCGCACAACGCAGGACCCGCCGACCAGGGCCCACAGGTCAAGAGAGAGGGCGAGCACCGTGTATAAGAGCTCAGGTAAGTGTTCAGAGGAGTTTGACTGGTAAGTCTCCACTGCGCTTACAAACAGGTCTGGAGCCCCCTCGACTAGCGAGGTGGGACTAAACCCAGAGTGCACACTACGACGCCTTTGCAAGACACCATGCGGACGAGCTATCTGGGCCGGAAAACGGCCCAATAGCCTAAATCGTCAACAAAATACCCCACCAATAAGCCCAGGTATACAAACCAGAGGGCGGGACAAAGAAAAAAGGAAAAAAATATGATACAAAAACAATGAACCTCTAAAAAAGAACAGAACTTAATAGCCTATCTGTTAAATGTACATAATTTAAAAAACCGAATTAAATATTACTTTCAAGTTCAACTACTAAAACTCAAAATGTTCAAAACATATAATGTTTGTCAATTATGCTAAATTTCTTATTTATATAAAATCTGACAAGTTCAACTACTAAAGCTCAAAAAGTTCAAGCATATAATGTTTGTCAATTATGCTAAATTTCTTATTTATAGAAAAAACTGACAAGTTCAACTACTAAAAATCTAAAATTACAAAACATATAATGTTTGTCAATTATGCTAAATTTCCTATTTATATAAAATCTGACAAGTTCAACTACTAAAAGCTCTAAAATTTCAAACATATAATGTTTGTCAATTATGCTAAATTTCCTATTTATATAAAATCTGACAAGTTCAACTACTAAAATTAAAAAAGTTCAAATAGAATTTATTTGTCAATTCTGCTAAATTTCTTATTTATATAAAATCTGTCCACACCACAACGAACGATCTGGTCGTAAAATAATCTCAAACCCCCACCCCAACCTAAGTTATAAAAAAATCAGTTCAAAACATACATACGACATCAGTACTAAAATAGCAGGATCAGTCAGGCCACTCGCACCACTGTGACATCAAATTTCAAACCCGTGCGCTGTATGAAATTACAATTCAGTTCACACAGTACTAAAACATAAGTGCACTAAAAATGAGAATACAAAAATTATAAAGTCCTAACCTAGGTTGGTACAGATGAAAATAAAATAAGTATAACTTTTGAGCAACAACTCCCAGGGCACTGAAAAAATGTTTTGACATAAACTAGTGTATAAAGACTTCAATAGAAAAACAATGCTTAAACATCCACACGGAAAAACATCATAGAGCCATACGTCACCTAAACAGTGCAAAATGACATCATCACCACTGCAGAGATGTGCAAGTGGGATTTAGCAGATCGTAAGTACAGCTTGACAAGACTAATCAATGCAGCAGTAAAAAACATTTGTCTTGGACGGTTAGTTCTTCCAGGCCACCACCCGCGCCACCCACTGGGTGGTTGCCACGACACACTGCAAAACGGTGACCCCCACGACCACTACACCCACGTCCCCGACGAACTGCCTCCAACACACCACCGTCGACGCACTGCAAAATACCCCATTGTCTTCTATCTCTGCCTGATTCACAAAACCACCATTGCCGCTTCCATCTACACTGCACACAAACCAAAAACTTCTCTCTCCCAAGCCCACAGTCGCCGGAGCAAGGCGATAGCGGAGGAACCGTCCGCCAAACGTCACCATGGCGACACTTCGAACAAGAGCAGCAACCTCGCCGATGTTCACGTCCCCGGCGAGAAGCACGAGTACACCAGAACGCTCAAAGGGGTTGAGCTCCATGGCAAGGAGACGCTAGAGATCGTCTGCACCAGCGAACCAGACAAGGCCGACCAGATGATGAGCAGGCTCAGGATGAAGGGCGGCGGCTTGTATCCGAGCTTCATCGGAGTTGATGTGGAGTACACCGACGAGGAAAAACCTCCACAGATGGCGGCAGTCCTGCAGTTGTGCGTCGAGGAACTCTGCTTGGTGTACCACATCGCAGCAGCCACAAAATGGTAACCCATACTACTGTTCATTCATCTGTTGTACCAGTACTAGTCACTAAAAACTTAATTAAAACTTGTTTCCCAACTAGATGAACTACTATAGTCTATGAAGTGGATGCACGATTACATGTTTCTCAAGTTACATGCATTTCTGAAACTGTGAAGTGGATTGTTTCACCAGATTAGCATCTGAAAAAAAGTTTATAGCATTCTGAACTTTATGCACCAAATTAATTTCTGAACTTGATGTACTAGCATAGTTTCTGACCTTGATGCACTAGTATAGTTTATAGAATTGACATATTAAAAGATCTTTGGTGAAGTGGTATAGGTCCATATCTTGATGCACATGTTTCTCAAACTAATTTTTGAACTTGATATAGAATTAATGCACAAAGATGTATCAAGCACTGGTATAGGTCTTTTATTCAACAAAAAAGAAAACTAAACTTGAATCAAGCAGCGCATGAATCATTGACTCTGGTAAAATGATTCTCTAATTTGGTGAAGCATTTGGTGAAGCAACGAAGATAGCAAAAAAGAAAAATATAACACGGTGTAGTTGAATTTAATTTCAGGACTTTTTGTACTAGTTTCTGAACTACATTCATGCATGGCTCACAATATATAAGCATCTACCTCATGGATTATCACTTGTAAAACATAAAAAAGCAGAAGAATTAAATACTCAAAAAGAAGACTAATCTTTAGAAAATGTGTGTCTCCCCCCTTGCAGGCCCAAGCGCCTCAAAGACTTCCTGCAGGAGGAGAAATTGTACACATTTGTTGGTTTCAGCATTGGAGGTGACAAGCAGAAGCTGGGGGAGTCTGGTTTGGAAATCAACCCCAACAACTTTATCGACATGCAGCGCAAGTGGAAAGATCCAAAGACCAACAAATACTACGACTCCTTGGCCGATGTTGTAGGCGGCGTCATCCACCCATTCTATGAAGGCATGAAGAAGAAGATGAAGAGGGAAGACCACAAACTGTGGGGGACCAGGCCGCTGCCAGACAACCTCATCACATACACAGGAATAGATGTGTACGCAACGTACAAGTCATGGAAGACAATCGACAACATCGTGACAGGTTGGGATATTTCAAAAGAGCAGGAGGCTGACCCCTACTACCACTGCAACTTCGCGGATGAAGATGCATGAAAGTCTGCATTCGTTATGTTGAACCAGCTACCATATGCTATGTGTGTCCTTAGTTTTGTTGTTTCAGATTTGTAGTTTGCTTTCGTTTTGTTGAACCAGCTACCTTATGCTATGTGTGTCAGGGTTTGAACAAGTTTGCCTATGTCTATCAAGTACATCGTTTGCTTATGTCATCCAACAAGTTTGCTAGCTTCCTATTTTGTTGATCCATCATTTGAAGTTGAAGTAGGTTGAAGTTGAAACTTGATGGCTGCCACGCAGCACTAGTCATGGAGAAATAAAAATAACACATAAATATTTTCGCAAAAAAACAGTGGCAGACTAACTAAGGACAAAAGCAAATAGTAGCCTTGGATGCTCAGTACAACTTAGACATGAACGGTAGTACTATCACACTAAAGAACCAGTTTTTAGTTTCAGAAGAACACTAAAAAGATTAAGTTTCGACCAAGGACAACATTCAGTACTAAAAGCATCATGCTAATAGAAGTTAGAAATTCACTAAGTACTGCAACAGGAAAAGCAAAGAACCATCAGTACGTATTTCCTAGTCACTAGCATGCTAGGACTGAAAGTTCTGGTACACTTGAACACACGGTACATTCATTCTACAAAATATAAAAAGGAACGGGAA
This sequence comes from Aegilops speltoides, assembly GCA_021437245.1. Taxonomy (NCBI): domain Eukaryota; kingdom Viridiplantae; phylum Streptophyta; class Magnoliopsida; order Poales; family Poaceae; genus Aegilops; species Aegilops speltoides. The sequence continues at coordinate 208,785,216 of CM038147.1, read as the reverse complement.
GCTTCAGTTCGCATTCCCTAAAACAGTGACACACTAAGAATAACAGTAATAATACAACTGAAATCTCAGTACAACTAAGACTATACGGCAAGTGCTAGGATTATACCAAACATTGCCTGGAGAAGAACCACAGCCTAGAAAAAAAGAAGGCCAAAAACTAAATTAAAAAGATATAAGTTCGACAATGGAGAAAAATCACAAGAAACACAACAGAAAGACGTACTAGCAACAAACAACACAAAAAATAAATAATTAATCAAATTAATAGCACAATTGAAATCTCAGTACAACTAAGTTTATTCGATAAGTGCTATGGTGATACCAATTAATGCCTTGAGAAAGAAATAGTTTTGAACTTAATAGGACTATCTCTTAAACGTAACTAATTTAAAACAGTACTTTAACTTTTACTATGAAGTTCAACTACTAAAGTTCAAGGAGTTCAAACAGAAATTTGGCCCCAAAAATTTTAAAAGCCTTACGCTGAATGAGACTACAAGTCAGTACTAACAGAACTATATCATAAGTACAAGAAAATGAGAGTACAGAAACTATAAAAGGTCCAACTTAGGATGGAATCACATAAAAATAAAATAAATCTCACTTTCTCAGCAACAACTCATAAATACACTTGGAAAAAAAGTGTTTTCAGTTCAACTACTATATAAGTCTTCAGTACAAAAAATAAAACTTAACCAAAACAAATTCCCGATGAAACATACACAAATGAAACAGCTATTCAACCACACAACCATCATGGAAAAAAAGTTTGTTAAACATTGTGCCACACTTCAAACACAACACTAAATATACTAGTTATTACATAGTACTCGACAAGACATCAAACACTACAAAATAGAGCCTACAATGTTTTCAAGAGATATATCACACAACTATCCAATTCACTATGCAAATGATGACCATTTCTCCTATGCATCAGGAGCCAAAGCCTGAAGCTTCTTGGAAAGCTCCGTAACCATAAGATGGTTATTCCGGTTGAACACAACTCTATACAGATCCTCAGCGTTCCAATCAACAATGCGTTGCTACAAAACAATAAAACAAAATTATAAGAAATCATGACACATAAAAAAGGATGCACAATAAGCCAAAAACAGAAATTGAAAAGCACAACAAGAGACCCACGTCATAATCTCGAATGTTCTCAATGATCTTTTCACCATCGTAGCATCCCGCATACTTCAGAGTATAATGGCCACATTCATTTTCCCCTTGAAGTGGAACCTTGACAAACGTTGGTTTCTTTGCAAACAGCTCCCAATTGGGCTGCTTGCTCGCATTGTACTAAGCATCACCATACACAGCCTTCATTACTTTGACCATTCTAGAAATCTGCAAAAAAACAAAACAACCCACACAGTTTTAGGTCTCAGAAAAAAGCAGAAACAAAGATGCAGAAATATTAATCTAGTACAGATAATAAATGTCACTCACAATCTTCTCGCAGTCTTTGTGATAGGTGTTATTTGAAGGACGGTGGTTCTTCGGATAAGGTAAAGAGTCAAGGATGTCAACGCTACTTCGGTACCGATTCATGACATATAAGGAATAGCGGTTCACTTTCCTATCCTTTGATAAAACCATAGGCTTGAATAGAGGCATCATGATCTAAAACCAAATGACCAAAAAAGAGATGTTAAATATTCAAAATAAAAACCAGCATCACAACAAACAAATAAAAACCAAAAATCAGCTAGTAGATCTCACAAGGTCGGCACTGAGCAAGTCTTCATTAGCTTTAACATAGCTCTTGAAATCTCTCGCTGTACTCTCCACATTAAACACTTTATTTTCATCCTCGTAAAACGAAGAGTCAAGCACAACCTGCAAAAAAGCCAAAATAGAAAATAGACAACAGTAAAGGATCAACAAGCAAAAGTATTATTAAAACTCGTAGAAACAATAGGCAGTCTTGTTCAACAGAAAGAAACCGATCTGATTGATTACCGAGATGAAATATGGACTCAGCAATGTCCTTTTCCCAGATGCGAAATCAACATTTCTCTCAGGATCTTGCTTCCAATCATCAATGAGGAAGTCCATTACATCACCCTCCATCATTTGCCCAGGTGAAAAAACTGCCCAGATGCGATTCCTAGTGAAGTCAGTTACGTTTCCATCAGGCTGAGGTATCATTGAGAATGTATTCCTGCAGCACACACAAGAACAAAAAGAAGGAGAAGCAAGATAAGGCATTCATAGCAGTTTGAGTTGTATAAAAAGGAATAGTTCAGGTCATATTTACCTAGCAGTTACAAACAACAGAAGAAAAAGAAGAGGAAAAATAATGAGAGATACTCACTCGGCATACTTCTCACACCATTCATCACTAAGCAACAACTTATACAACCTGTGAGCCTTGTCCAGGTGAGGGAATTTATGAGGGTGAAGCTGCTGCACAGGGGAGCAAAACTTTATAGGAGCTCTGGGCGCACACTTCGTGCTTACAACATTGCCAGAATCCAAAGCAGGATCTTTCCTAGAACCACCAGCTCTACGAGCCACTATTCCAGCAAGGGGAGATAAACCTTTGGCAGCAGCACTCGTCGTGACTCTTCCAATGCCAGCAATCTTGTCAAACACATCATCATTGCTTTCTATCAATTCGACAATGGGATTCTTGGGTGTAGTAGGGCTCTCTGCACAAGCAGCCGTAGAACTTCTCAGAGCTCCCAACCGCCACTTCATAACACCAGATCTTGTCTTTTCGGGAGAACGCCCTTGGCTAAGATCAATAGCTACGCGCTCAAGCTCCGAGAACTGGCTACCAAAGAACCTGTAGTCATGCTCACCAAGATCCAGCCACTCACCTAAAAAAATTAAAAAAAGGAAGACCACACAAAGCTTAAGTTCAAATACATATTTCATGACAGTACTAAATAGAGAAGTACAAGCTGCAAAAAAAAATACAAAAGTCCATGCACACGTACAAGGTTCGATGCAAAACAAACCCCGGTAGTCAACATCAAACACATCGCTAGTTGCGCAGGTATACAGCAAAGTCTTCCTAATGTCCAGAATGTCTTCATGGCTGTAATCGACCATTTCAATTACACCATCCTCCCGGCAATAATAAGTCTTGCAGTTTTGTAGCATAAAGAATCCACAATCATGCCTGTAAACAAAGGAAAAAAAATGGTACAACACAAAATCCGAAAAATACAGGAACAACATCCACCCAGCAACAAAAACAACCAGCAAAAATCATTAAAAAACGGATACTCACGTGTTTTCCTGCTGAGGCACCCGCACAAACTCGCAAGAGAAACCATCAATATGCACCGGTGAGAACGGTTTGGCCCTGTCTACACTGGACTCCCTCCAAAGCTTCTATATATTATATGTCATATTCCTTAAGAATCTAACTGCATCACCCCAGGTTTCATCACGGAGTGAATCAAGACACTCGAAACGACGGAACCTCATACTCAGAACAACCAAGCACCAATGCCCAGATTCTTCACTAGGCTTCATGGTAGCCACAAATGACGGCGGATCAAATGTAGGGAAAAGAAGCTGAAAAAAATCACAGAGGAAAAATGAATTTACCAAATCATAATGAAACAAAAAATTCAGCCTCCAAACAATAAAATAAAAGAGGGAAATTGAAATTCAGAAGTACAAAAAAAAAATCAAATAATCATAAAGAAATTATATCCACTGCCCAAAATTGAGGAACAATCATATCAGTTCAGTTTCCTTGCAACAATTAGTGCATCTTTAATAAAAAGCACGGATCATTCATAAGTACAGGTGTAAAAGTAGGCTAATCAAGTTCATTCCCACACCTCCCTAAACTGCAAAGAAAACATGACAGTTCTAGTTAATGAGTACAAAAAGTCCAAGTTCACCTACTTGGTCGAAACCATCAACACCTGATCTCGTGAACCAACTTAACATGTTGGAATCAATATTTCCATCACGGATCTTGGTCTGTTGTACAAAAAGAACAACAACAGTTAGAAAATTGGCAAAACAAGTTATCATCCTATTTACAAAAAAGCAAAATACTGACCGTCACCCATCTGGAACTATCAACTTGTCGTTGTCTCGGTACTTCGACGTAGAGAATATAAAACAACATCAAGATCGTTCGAGTTGAGCATGCCGATGGGGACAAACGCTTTAGCAATAGAACCAACACCGCATCACATTCTTTATTTTGAAACATCGGCTTGTGACTAGAAAAACACAAAAAATTACATGAATTAAAACTACTGCAACAACAATAATAATCATACGAGAGAAAAAAAAGAGACAAAAATGGTACAGGCAAAATCCCAAACTAACCATTTAGTACGGTTCGTGCGCAACCTCGTAACAACGAAGAAAAATGTATCAACCTTAACAACATTATCACTTTCTGCTTGCAGAAAAATGATGAAAAATAATAAGTTCAACAACTACAAGAGAACATGTCCAAAATGCCAAAATTGAGAAGTACGCCCAATTTACAAGTGCTTACCTGGACTATCAGGGTTTGACGACGACGGTAGTTCCTGTGATGAGACCATTATGCCTCCAGTTTCAGGGTTTGACGATGGGACATCTTGAGAGGACACCAATATTGCTGCGCTTTCAGGGTCTGTAGAAAGAAAATCCTGGGACGACAAGAGCGCCTCATGCGTCAAGGGGTCAGAAGAAATTGACAGAAGTAAATCATCATCCTCGGATGGCACCTCCTCCACGCTAGAAGCATCTTACAATGCATCACCATAATCAAGACCTCTAGGCGGGAAATTCTTCGGCGGGAAATCTTCACAACCAGAAACATTCTCATTCCCAGCAATACCAACACCAGGCAATTTGGAATCAAGTATGCTGGCAGCACCAGCATCCTCATCAGCAACTTTGGTACCAACATTGCGCCCACTACTCAATGGAGCATCACGAGCATCATCTCCACCACTAAGGATAACCCCACGTTCAACATCAGTAATCTAACAAAAATAAAAATTCAGAAAAAGTGAATAATATGAACAAAACTAACAATAAAAAATAAACTACCAAAGAGGTGCACAGAAAAATAAACCTTGGAAGCATTCGCTGCAACATCATCGAACTTGCTGCTGTTAACATTCAAAGCAACATCACCAACGGGCAAACAAGGCTCATCGCCAACAATAGCACCCTGATTCAAAATGTAATGAGGCAAAAAAAATGCTATTATGAGCAACAATAAACACAAGGAATTAAAACAACAGTAACAAAAAAGGTAGCTACCCCCTTGCAAACTCTAAACGGTGTGGGATAGAAAAATGAACAAGCAAGACACATTGGTGCACATGAAAATTCAAGAAAATATGAATAAACACAATGAAAATAAAAATAACCTTGCACTTATTAGTGGATGGATCATTAACTCCACGGTCAACATCAGCCTCAACATTATGACTGGTCTCCTGCATGAAAAGAAAAATTAATAAACAGATGTAGATCAGGAAGTTCAACTACAATACTGACAGCAGAACAACATAGTAAAAACATACAAACAACGAGGACTGACTCACATCAACAACAGGGTGCTGCAAGTCAACATCGTTCGTATGCTGATCAGAATCATTAGCCTCAGTACGATCATCGGCCCTGCTGTCGGTGCCAGCAGCCTCATCCTGATCAATCTGCATGAAAGAAAATTACTAATGAATAGATGAAGATGAGGAAGTTCAACTACAACACTGACAGCAGGACAACAAAGTAAAAATTGCAAACACCGAGGACTGACTCACATCAATATCAGGGCGCTCAAAGCCAACATCATTCGTTTCGTGATCAAAAACATTAGCCTCGGTACCATCACCAGCCTCGTGTGGGTGGCGGCAATTTCATCCTGCTCAAACTGCTTGATAACAACATTTGCACTTTCTTCATATGGCTTGCAGCGAGAGTTTTGCGTAGTTCTGAAACGCTTCATGTTGTTCAACAGACGAACCGAGCTCTGAACTAGATTAACGGCACCATCACGCATATCACCGATTAAAATTCTCTCCATCTCAATGTAGTCAGCAGCTTCCTCAGCGTTAAATTGATGACCTTCAGGAAGGATACCATTGATACAGCTCAAACACTCAACTGTCGTTGGGACCTTTTGCAGCTCAGAACACACATTACTTAAGATATGCTCAGCGTGCTCCAACGCTGAAACAACAACATCAATACCAAAACCCTGCCTCTATGAACTACTAGCATTACTAGGGCCAAGGGGGCATAACCAGCACCCTCAACACCACGGCCATCCCTCAACTCATCGGACAGAGATGAAAACTTCGGAACCTAAGATGACGGCATCTCCAGGACTGGCCGTTTATACACTCGGACAAAAAACAACCTCCTCTTGAGTTTTCCACTACAAACAAAAGGAAAAAATAGTTAATCAATCAATGCAACACATAGGGAAAAATAAATCATTATATTAACAGATTTAAAATCAACACCACTAATAAACTTTAGCTGTCATTGCCAATTTGTTAGTGTTTACCAACATGCCAGTTGAACAAAGTTATTCAGTTCAACCACACAAGAAACAACAGTACTAAAAAACCATACCTAAACCATACAAAAATATAAACAGACAACTCTACAGTACACATGTCCACTACAGCAAAAAATAGCTATACCTAAATTAAAAAAAGGTCTGCAAGACACAAACCAAACAAAACTCACCGGAAGCTTCCAAACACCCAAGTCTTTGGATCTGCATTGCCTTTTTTTATCAAATCTGCATCAACCAGACCAGAAAGATTGGCAGGATCCATGAAACATATGCGGGGGACTCGCATGTCAGCTCATGGTCTTGCCACGGATAAGGCAAATCAAGGTACATTAGTACAGGCCCTATGGCACAGCCTGTGATTGCCTTCCCCATGGTATCACCATTTTGGTACTTGGCAACAACCCTTCTAAGCTCATCAACCATCAACTAGCAATAATCCATATTAGCCATTTCCTCAAAGACGAGACCCTCAAACATTGTTGCCTCTCTGGAAACACGCGGGGCAGAACCAGGCAACACAACCTTCATAAACACAATCATGAAGAACACTTTCAGAGCAAGGTCATCTTTGCTAGGATCCTTGACGAGCACCTTGAGCTTATTCCTCAAATCCTTTGTCTTGATATCTTTGTCCCAGCTAATGTCAAGCTCCGATCTTAACTTCATCAGAGCGTTGTCATATCCGTCCTCTGACAGCCTTGGCGCAGAACGACCACCACGAGGGAAACCAAATAATTGCTGTATTCCATCACTAGTGATGCGAAGCTTCTTATTAGCCTCACCCATGTCAAGAGTCATTGTATCACAATCTATCCTCAGGTACAAAACTCCCATCAGAGGGCGGGAAATGTTAGACTTCACCTCCACTTGAAAATAGAACCAAAACCGATGCATGAACCCTAGCCACATGCCGACTCTCGAGCAATTTAGCACAGTCTTCAACCTCTCTCAACGAACATCGCACAGTTAAGTTCAATTTCCGTTGGTCACCTTCATCCAAGGCAACTTTTCCAGCATTGCCTCACACCGGCTTGACCGGACTCATAACGCTAACAGGCTGTAAATAAAAACAAAAAAGCCACACCCTAAAAAAATGAATATAGAAAACAAAACAAGCAAATGAATGCAAGTAAAAAGAAAAAAAATTACACAAGTTCAACTATTAAAACAACATCAGTACCACCCTTCAATTGATGCAAGCAATAATCAGCCTCACCTGGCCGCAATACCAGCCCAAACACAATTAAATCATTGCAAGTACAACTAGCAAGTCACATGCAGTACAAAACACATACCACTGCAAACAATGAATATAGAAAACAAAACAAGCATATGAATGTAAGTAAAAAAAGATTACACAAGTTCAACTATTAAAACAACATCAGTACCACCCTCGATTGATGAAAACAATGACCAGCCTCACCTGGCCAGCATACCAGCCCAAACACAAATTAAATCATTACAATTACAATTAGTAAGTCACATGCAGTACAAAACACATACCACTGCAAACAATGAATATAGGAAACAAAACAAGCATATGAGGGCAAGTAAAACAAAGAAAAGTTTGCACACGTTCAACTATTAAAACAACATCAGTGCCACAATCAAATAGATGCAAACAATGACTAGCCTCACCTGGCCAGCATACCAGCCCAAACACAATTAAAATCATTGCAAGTACAACTAGCAAGTCACATGCAGTACAAAACACATACCACTGCAAATTCATCTTCTGAATCAACTTCAATATCATCTTCTTCAGATGCAGCATCTTTAGCTTCAACACGAGCACGCTTCTTCCCACCTTTGTTCACCTTTGCAGGATGAACTTTACGCTTCTTATTTTCTTTCAACAAAGACCGCTCTTGAAGAGGAGACGAAGAAGGCTTCTTATTTGTCAAACCTCGTGGACTACAACGAACAACGGAGCCACCAAGTTTGCTTGGACCAATTTTCACAGCAACACTATCCGCATCAGCTTTGCTACTACCAGGTTGGGGACCAGCTTTCACACGTGGGCTACGCCTCTGTGTGCCGTCAGGATTTCGATCTGACATCTTCCTCTTCAAAACAACTTTCTTCTCCTTAACTCCATCACGATCAAACACTAGCGTCAACCGAGTTTGCATCAAGTTTGTCTTCACAGGCATGTTACTTCCATGAGATCCGGCATGAACAGTTGAAAAACCCGCGTCACCACCTTCATCGCCTACACATTTAGGAGGTTGAGTAACATCAACATCACTTTCTGGCACACAGGCAGCCTTTTGACGCCGTTCCAATTCCTTCCTCTTCTGGAATTCATACTTCTTCTTTCTTATCCTTTCATCCTCGAGCTGTAACTGCATAGGAACATCCTCAGCTTGGGTAATGTGCTCGGTGCCATCAACACTTTGAGACTGAGTAACAGACAACTGCAAGCTGCCATCACCATCATCAACGTTAAGTGAATACATCCCATCATTAATATCTTTAACAACATTAGCAATGTCCTCTGGAACACCATTGCTGTCATTAACTGCATAAACCAATAACATAACCACGCACATAAAAAATTAAAACTGTGGGGACCCCGACTCATAAGTCGTGATCACCGAATCCCAGAGATCAATGCTCACTGAACACACAGAAGCTGAATAACAAGAGTCTTACATCCATACATACCGTCTTACACAAATTATGACCATTATGGTCGAGTCTTACATTGATAAAGCCTTAAGGGCTGAACATCAAATGAAACACATGCAGCGGAAATCTTCGTCGATAATAGAACCCATGCCATCTGCCTTAACCCTACGGGCATTACTCGACCGAAAGCGTCCTAGTTCGCATGTTCGTCTCCAAAGAACTCTTCTTCGAACTCCGGTTCTTCCATGCCTGGTCAATTAAATAACCAGTGGCAAGCCAATGAGTACTTTGAATGTACTCGCAAGCAACCCATGATTTGGTTCAAGATACAATAATGCATGATATAGGTAAATTTTTGCGGAAAGCTAGTTTTGAGTGCAAAGACATGTTCAACATCTTATAAGACATGCAACCAGTAACCATGAGGACATGGTACAGATATCAACATAAATAGAGTGGGCACCAACCCATCTCAATCATGTCAAGTCCTTTGACTTGACCCAAGTAGTTTTATCAACACACACACACGGTTGTAAACATGTGGACGTAGCCCAAGAGCGGTTACCCAACTGTCCTTGATCATGGACACGGCTATTCGAATAGTTTTACACTCTGCAGAGGTTGCACACTGTACCCACTAGATTCGGGGAACTTCCGTGTCATCCACGACCCGCGATACCTCAAGTACCCGGGGTAAGCACCCGATCACTACCTTTCCCTAGACGACACTAACATAGAGTCCACTCGATTGGTAGTAACCCCCGTGCCTAACATTTCACATCATAAAGTTGTGGAGCCTCGCTCCCATATTCATCATATACCACAAGCACGGGGTACCAACGGTGTGTTCGGTGCCTGTGAAAACAGTCATGGCCGCCCTACAGCACGACCCGTCCCGAGAGAGAGCACCAGCTCTCCCCGTCACTAATGTGCGGGCTCCAAGCTAGTATCGGCCTAGGTAATCAATAATGCCCTTTCCCATATAAAGGTGCAGTGGTTGCGCATGTAAGGTTGGAATAACGGTCGCAACTTCACCAATTCGTTTTGAAAACAACACACACACTTGCCTCGGTACACCACTTCGTCATCAAGTGGTTACCCATCTCATCATCTCCCTCGGGCATAAGTGGCACCCGATGGGGTTTTCGAAAAGACTTTTGAAAATACTTTGTCTCCATCACATGCATATTCCCGTCCCTTTTTGCGTAGCAAACTACTTAGCATCCTATCTACTCCCACCGGCATAACCCTCATAAGAAGGTAGGGTCATGCGCAATGCAAGTATCAACGAGGAGGTACGGTGGCAACCATCGAAGTGGTTATCACCCCATCATGATTCCGTTGCAACAACAATAAGGTAATATATGACATGCATAAAAAGGTGCCATAGACATGGTCAAAGGGCTGCTTGCCTGGCTCAACAAAGTCTTCTGGGTCTTCAAAGTCTTCTGGTCCAACTCCTTCGTCAGCAACGCAATCTATCGTCGCAAAGTAAATAACGAGAAAATAAGGCAATAGTAAAACAGAAAAACTAAAGTGCTCAGAAAAATGTCAACACCTTTTTGTAAAATACTAGGTTGAAAACTAAGAAGGGGAAAATTCCTAGTTTGGGATTTGGTGTAGCAGAATGGGAGAAATGGATTTTCAAAGATATATTTAAATGCTAAAAACCACATTTAAATATTTATAGTGAAGTCAAGGTTGTTGGATTAGAATGGAAGTTGCACCATTAAATAGGTTGCAATATTCTAGGAATTTAGGAAGTGGAATTATTGCATTTGGATTATTATTTAATCTGTGGAATTTTTGGAATTATAATGTAAAAGAAAAAGGAAAAGGGCACTTTGTACATCGGGCGGTAACAGCCTGAGGTAGCAGGCCCGGGGGGAAAAGAGGCTCAGGCGAGCCAGCAGCCTCCAGTTTTTAAACCCGACGGGCGGGCCAACTGCCGATGGGAGAGAGAGGGCGAGAGAGGTGAGGATGACAAAGGGGCCCTTTGTCATTTCTCGACCACGACGAGGGCCGGCGTGCTCACCGGTGGCGATGCAGGGCACGGCGGGTCGAGCTGATAGCACGGTTGGGCTCAGCGTGGAGTCGCCGTTCTGGTGGTGGTGGTGGACGTCGCCGGAGTTGCCTGGTTCGCCGGCGACGAGGTCTCGCGGCGGAGGAGCTTTGGGAGGCGGTGGTTCCGGTCGTTTCCGGCTGCAACAGAGAGGGAAAATGGAGGGGAAATGATCAGGGAGGTGAGGAGAGTCCAGATCGGGAGAGAGAGATGGCAACGGAGGCCTGTACCACGAGTTCGTCGCAGTCCCGAGGCGGCGGAGCTCGAGCTATCTCGAGCTCGGGCGCTTCTGGAGAAGAACTGGGGGTGCAGGGGGTGACTTGGTGGTGCAGGGAGTGATTGGCGAGGAGTGTAGGGGAACGTAGTAATTTCAAAAATTTTCCTACGCACACGCAAGATCATGGTGATGTATAGCAACGAGAGGGGAGAGTGTTGTCCACATACCCTTGTAGACCCGAAACGGAAGCGATCACAACGTAGAGGAAGTAGTCGTACGTTCTCCTCGCGATCCGACCGATCCGGCGCCGTTACTCCGACGCCCCGAGTTCTTGACACACGTACAGCTCGATGACGTCCCTCGTACTCGATCCAGCCGAGTGTCGAGGAGAGTTTCGTCGGACGACGGCGTGGTGGCGATCTTGATGTTTCACCGGCGCGAGGCTTCGCTTAAGCTTGCGACGGTATAACCGAGGTGGAATATGGTGGAGGGGGCACCGACACGGCTAAGGAACGATCTAAAGATCAAACTTGTGTGTCAAGGGTGCCCCCTGCCCCGTATATAAAGGAGGGAGGGGGAGGCCGGCCGGCCTAGAGGAGGCGCTGCGGAGGAGTCCTACTCCTACCGAGTAGGACTCCCCTCTTCCTAGTTGGAATAGGATTGGGGGAGGGAAGAGGAAAGGGGCGCCCCCTCCTTGTCCTATTCGGACTGGGGGGGCGCGCGCCACCCCCTGGCCGGCCCTTCCTCTTCTCCCTCGAGGCCCACCGAGGCCCATTTACCCCGGGGTTCCGTAACCTCCGTACTCCAGAAATTCCGCTTCGCGAACCATTCCGAACTCCAAACATAGGCTTCCAATATATCAATCTTTATGTCTCGACCATTTCGAGACTCCTCGTCATGTCCGTGATCACATCCGGGACTCGAACTTCTTCGGTACATCAAAATACATAAACTCATAATAACCATCATCGAAACCTTAAGCGTCACGGACCCTACGGTTCGAGAACAATGTAGACATGACCTAGAACTATTCACGGTCAATAACCAACAGCGGGACCTGGATGCCCATATTGGTTCCTACATATTCTACGAAGATCTTTGTCGGTCGGACCGCATAACAACATCGTTGTTCCTTTGTCATCGGTATGTTACTTGCCCGAGATTCGATCGTCGGTATCCAATACCTAGTTCAATCTCGTTACCGCAAGTCTCTTTACTCGTTCCGTAATACATCATCTCACAACTAACTCATTAGTTGTAGTGCTTGCAAGGCTTCAGTGATGTGCATTACCGAGAGGGCCAGAGATACCTCTCCGACAATCGGAGTGACAAAACCTAATCTCAAATACGCCAACCCAACATCGCCTTTGGAGACACCTGTAGTACTCCTTTATAATCACCCGATTCGTTGTGACGCTTGGTAGCACCAAAGTGTTCCTCCGTAAACGGAGTTGCATAATCTCATAGTTACGGAACATGTATATGTCATGGATAAAAGCAGTAGCAACATACTAAACGATCGTGTGCTAAGCTAAGGGAATGGGTCATGTCAATCGATCATTCTACTAATGATGTGACCTTGTTAATCAAATAACAACTCCTTGTTCATGGTCGGAAACATAACCATCTTTGATTACCAAGCTAGTCTAGTAGAGGCATACTAGTGACATGTTGTTTTGTCTATGCATTCACACATGTATCATGTTTCCGGTTAATACAATTCTAGCATGAATGATAAACATTTATCATGAAATAAGGAAATAAATAATAACTTTATTATTGCCTCTAGGGCATATTTCCTTGATCTCCCACTTGCACTAGAGTCAATAATCTAGATTACATAGTAATGATTCTAACACACATGGAGTCTTGGTGTTGATCATGCTTTGCTCGTGGAAGAGGCTTAGTCAACGGTCTGCAACATTCAGATCCGTGTGTATCTTGCAAATCTCTATGTCTCCCACCGACTAAGTCCGGATGGAATTGAAGCGTCTCTTGATGTGCTTGGTCCTCTTGTGAAATCTGGATTCTTTCGCTAAGGCAATTGCTCGATAGATTGTCACGAAAGATTTTATTGGACCCGATGCACTAGGTATGACACCTAGATCGGATATGAACTCCTTCATCCGACTCCTTCATTAGCTGCTTCCGAAGCTGCTATGTATTCCGCTTCACATGTAGATCCCGCCACGACGCTTTGTTTAGAACTGCACCAACCGACAGCTCCTCCGTTTAGTGTAAATCGATCCGGTCTGCGATTTAGAATTGTCCGGATCGGTGTCAAAGCTTGCATCAACGTAACTGTTTACGATGAGCTCTTTGTCACCTCCATATACGAAAACATATCCTTAGTCCTTTTCGTATTTCAGATGTTCTTGACCGCTGTCCATGATCCACTCTGGATTACTTTGGTACCTCCTGCTAGGCTTATAGCAAGGCACACATCAGTCAGGTACACAACATTGCATACATGATAGAGCCTATGGCTGAAGCATAGGAACATCTTTCATTTTCTCTCTATCTTCTGCAGTGGTCGGGCATTGAGTCGACTCAACTTCACACCTTGTAACACGTGCAAGAACCCTTTCTTTGCTTGATCCATTTTGAACTTCTTCAAAATTTTGTCAAGGTATGTGCTTTGTGAAAGTCCAATTAGGCGCCTTGATCTATCTCTATAGATCTTAATGCCCAATATGTAAGCAGCTTCACCGAGGTCTTTCATTGAAAAACTCTTATTCAAGTATCCCTTTATGCTATCCAGAATTCTATATCATTTCCGATCAGCAATATGTCATCTACATATAATATCGTAAATGCTACTGAGAGCTCCCACTCACTTTCTTGTAAATACAAAGCTTCTCCAAAAATCTGTACAAACCCAAATGCTTTGATCACACTATCAAAGCGTTTATTCCAACTCCGAGATGCTTGCACCAGTCCATAGATGGATCGCTGGAGCTTGCACACTTTGTTAGCTCCTTTGGATCGATAAAACCTTCTGTTGCATCATATACAACTCTTCTTCCGAAACCCATTCAGAATGCAGTCTTTACATCCATTTGCCAAATTTCATAATCATAAAATGCGCAATTGCTAACATGATTCGGACGGACTTAAGCATCGCTTCGGGTGAGAAGGTCTCATCGTAGTCAATCCCTTGAACTTGTCGAAAACCTTTTGCGACAAGTCGAGCTTTATAGACGATAACATTACCGTCGGCGTCGGTCTTCTTCTTGAAGATCCACTTGTTTTCTATTGCTTGCCTACCCTCGGGCAAGTCAACCAAAGTCCATACTTTGTTTTCATACATGGATCCCATCTCGATTTCATGGCCTCAAGCCATTTTATGAATCTGGGCTCACCATCGCTTCTTCATAGTTCGTAGGTTCATCATGATCTAGTAGCATGACTTCGAACAGGATTACCGTACCACTCTGGTGCAGATCTTACTCGGTTGATCTACGAGGTTCTGCGATAACTTGATCTGAAGTTTCATGATCAACATCATCAACTTCCTCACTACTTGGTGTAGGTGTCTCAGAAACCGTTTTCTGCGACGAACTACTTTCAAGTAAGGGAGAAGGTACTATTACCTCATCAAGTTCCACTTTCCTCCCACTCACTTCTTTCGAGAGAAACTCCTTCTCTAGAAAGGATCCATTCTTAGCAACGAATGTCTTGCCTTCGGATCTGTGATAGAAGGTGTACCCAACTGTCTCCTTTGGGTATCCTATGAAGACACATTTCTCGATTTGGGTTCGAGCTTATCGGGTTGAAGCTTTTTCACATAAGCATCGCATCCCCAAACTTTAAGAAACGACAACTTTGGTTTCTTGCCAAACCATAGTTCATAAGGTGTCGTCTCAACGGATTTCGACGGTGTTCTATTCAGTGTGAATGCGGCCGTCTCTAGAGCATAACCCCAAAACGATAGCGGTAAATCTGTAAGAGACATCATAGATCGTACCATATCTAGTAAAGTACGATTACGACGTTCGGACACACCATTACGCTGTGGTGTTCTGGGTGGCGTGAGTTGCGAAACTATTCCGCATTGTTTCAAATGTAGACCAAACTCAGTAACTCAAATATTCACCTCCACGATCGATCGTAGAAACTTAATTTTCTTGTTACGATGATTTTCAACTTCACTCTGAAATTCTTTGAACTTTTCAAACGTTTCAGACTTATGTTTCATTAAGTAGATATACCCATATCTGCTTAAGTCATCTGTGAAGGTGAGAAAATAACGATATCCGCCACGAGCCTCAACATTCATTGGACCACATACATCTGTATGTATGATTTCCAACAAATCTGGTGCTCTCTCCATAGTACCGGAGAACGGTGTTCTAGTCATCTTGCCCATGAGGCACGGTTCGCAAGTGCCAAGTGATTCATAATCAAGTGACTCCAAAAGTCCATCAGTATGGAGTTTCTTCATGCGCTTTACACCGATATGACCTAAACGGCAGTGCCACAAATAAGTTGCACTATCATTATCAACTCTGCATCTTTTGGTTTCCACATTATGAATATGTGTATCACTACTATCGAGATTCATCAAAAATAGACCATTCCTCAAGGGTGCATGACCATAAAAGATATTACTCATATAAATAGAACAACCATTATTCTCGATTTAAATGAATAACCGTCTCGCATCAAACAAGATCCAGATATAATGTTCATGCTCAACGCAGCACCAAATAACAATTATTTAGGTCTAAAACTAATCCGAAGGTAGATGTAGAGGTAGCGTGCCGACCGCGATCACATCGACTTTGGAACCATTTCCCACGCCAAGATCGTCACCTCGTCCTTTGCGAGTTAAGCAATCAGTAGTCCTGTTTGAGTTGCAAATATTAGCAATGAACCAGATATCAAATACCAGTGCTACTACGAGCTCTAGTAAGGTACACATCAATAACATGTATATCACATATACCTTTGTTCACCTTGCCATCCTTCTTATCCGCCAAATACTTGGGGCAGTTCCGCTTCCGACTACCGGTCGCTTGCGAGAAGCACTCACTTCAGTGTTTAGGGCCAGACTTGGGTTTCTTCTCTGAGCAACAACTTGCTTGCTGTTCTTCTTGAAGTTCCCTTCTTCTTCCCTTTGCCTTTCTTCTTGAAACTAGTGGTCTTATTGACCATCAACACTTGATGCTCCTTCTTGATTTCTACCTCCGCAGCCTTTAGCATTGCGAAGAGCTCGGTATAGTCTTTACTAACCCTTGCATATTATAGTTCATCACGAAGCCTTTGTAGCTTGGTGGCGTGATTGAAGAATTACATCAATGACACAATCATCCGGAAGATTAACTCCCAATTGTGTCAAGTGATTGTAGTACCCGGACATTCTCGAGTATATGCTCACTAATGAACTATTCTCCTCCATCTTGCAGCTATAGAACTTATTGGAGACTTCATATCTCTCAATCCGGGCATTACATTTGGAATATCAACTTCAACTCTGGAACATCTCATATGCTCCATGACGTTCAAAACGTCGTTGAAGTCCCGGTTCTAAGCCGTAAAGCATGGCACACTGAACTATAGAGTAGTCATCAGCTTTGCTCGCCAGACGTTCATAACATCTGCGGTTGCATTAGCAGCGAGTCTGGCACCTAGCGGTGCATCCAGGGCGTAACTCTTACGTGCAGCAATGAGGATAATCCTGAAGTTACGGACCCAGTCCGTGTAATTGCTACCATCATCTTTCAACTTTGCTTTCTCAAGGAACGCATTAAAATTCAACGGAACAACAAAGACGAGCCATCTATCTACAATCAAACATAAACAAGCAAGATACTATCAGTACTAAGTTCATGATAAATTTAAGTTCAATTAATCATATTACTTAAGAACTCCCACTTAGAAAAACATCTCTCTAGTCATCTAAGTGATCACGTGATCCAAATCAACTAAACCATAACCGATCATCACGTGAAATGGAGTAGTTTCAATGGTGAACATCTTATGTTGATCATATCTACTATATGATTCACGCCGACCTTTCGGTCTCCGTGTTCCGAGGCCATATCTGCATATGCTAGGCTCGTCAAGTATAACCCGAGTATTCTGCGTGTGCAAAACTGGCTTGCACCCGTTGTAGATGGACGTAGAGCTTATCACACCCGATCATCACGTGGTGTCCGGCACGACGAACTTTGGCAACGGTGCATACCGGGAGAACACTTCTTGATAATTTAGTGAGAGATCATCTTATAATGCTACCGTCAATCAAAGCAAGATAAGATGCATAAAAGGATAAACATCACATGCAAATCAATATAAGTGATATGATATGGTCATCATCATCTTGTGCTTCATGATCTCCATCTTGCGGCACCACCATGATCACCATCGTCACCGCGCGACACCTTGATCTTCATCGTAGCATCGTTGTCGTCTCGCCAAACTTATGCTTCTCGACTATCGCTACCGCTTAGTGATAAAGTAAAGCATTACGAAGCGATTGCATTGCATACAATAAAGCGACAACCATATGGCTCCTGCCGATTGCCGATAACCGGTTACAAAACATGATCATCTCATACAATAAAATATAGCATCACGTCTTGACCATATCACATCACAACATGCCCTGCAAAAACAAGTTAGACGTCCTCTACTTTGTTGTTGCAAATTTTACGTGGCTGCTACGGGCTTAAGCAAGATCCAGTCTCACCTCGCATCAAAACCACAACGATACTTCGTCAAATAGACTCGTTTAACCTTCTCAAGGACCGGCGAGCCACACTCGGTTCAACTAAAGTGAGAGAGACAGCACCCACCAGTCACCTTTAAGCAACGAGTGCTCGTGGCGGTGAAACCAGTCTCGCGTAAGCGTCTGGCGTAATGTCGGTCCGGGCCGCTTCATCTCACAATACCGCTGAACCAAAGTATGACATGTTGGTAGGTAGTATGACTTGTATCGCCCACAACTCACTTGTGTTCTACTCGTGCAAAACATCAAACCATAGAAATAACCTAGGCTCGGATGCCACTGTAGGGGAACGTAGTAATTTCAAAAATTTTCCTACGCACACGCAAGATCATGGTGATGTATAGCAACGAGAGGGGAGAGTGTTGTCCACATACCCTTGTAGACCGAAGCAGGCGATCACAACGTAGAGGAAGTAGTCGTCGTTCTCCTCGCGATCCGACCGATCCGGCGCCGTTACTCCGACGCCCGAGTTCTTGACACACGTACAGCTCGATGGCGTCCCTCGTACTCCGATCCAGCCGAGTGTCGAGGAGAGTTTCACGAGACGACGGCGTGGTGACGATCTTGATGTTTCACCGCGCGAGGCCGCTTAAGCTTGCGACGGTATAACCGAGGTGGAATATGGTGGAGGGGGCACCGCACGGCTAAGGAACGATCTAAAGATCAAACTTGTGTGTCCAAGGTGCCCCCTGCCCCGTATATAAAGGAGGGAGGGGGAGGCCGGCCGGCCTAGAGGAGGCGCGCGGGAGGAGTCCTACTCCTACCGGGGTAGGACTCCCCCTCTTCCTAGTTGGAATAGGATTGGGGAGGGGAAGAGGAAAGGCGCGCCCCCTCCTTGTCCTATTCGGACGGGGGGGGGCGCCACCCCCTGGCCGGCCCTTCCTCTTCTCCCTCGAGGCCCACCGAGGCCCATTTACCCCGGGGTTCCGTAACCTCCCTGCACTCCGGTAAATTCCGTTTTACCGAACCATTCGAACTCCAAACATAGGCTTCCAATATATCAATCTTTATGTCTCGACCATTTCGAGACTCCTCGTCATGTCCGTGATCACATCCGGGACTCGAACTTCTTGGTACATCAAAATACATAAACTCATAATAACATCCATCAAACCTTAAGCGTGCGGACCCTACGGTTCGAGAACAATGTAGACATGACCTAGAACTATTCACGGTCAATAACCAACAGCGGGACCTGGATGCCCATATTGGTTCCTACATATTCTACGAAGATCTTTGTCGGTCGGACCGCATAACAACATACGTTGTTCCCTTTGTCATCGGTATGTTACTTGCCCGAGATTCGATCGTCGGTATCCAATACCTAGTTCAATCTCGTTACGGCAAGTCTCTTTACTCGTTCCGTAATACATCATCTCACAACTAACTCATTAGTTGTAGTGCTTGCAAGGCTTCGATGATGTGCATTACCGAGAGGGCCGGAGATACCTCTCCGACAATCGGAGTGACAAAACCTAATCTCAAATACGCCAACCCAACATCGCCTTTGGAGACACTGTAGTACTCCTTTATAATCACCCGATTCGTTGTGACGTTTGGTAGCACCAAAGTGTTCCTCCGTAAACGGAGTTGCATAATCTCATAGTTACGGAACATGTATATGTCATGGATAAAAGCAGTAGCAACATACTAAACGATCGTGTGCTAAGCTAAGGGAATGGGTCATGTCAATCAGATCATTCTACTAATGATGTGACCTTGTTAATCAAATAACAACTCCTTGTTCATGGTCAGGAAACATAACCATCTTTGATTACCAAGCTAGTCTAGTAGAGGCATACTAGTGACATGTTGTTTTGTCTATGCATTCACACATGTATCATGTTTCCGGTTAATACAATTCTAGCATGAATGATAAACATTTATCATGAAATAAGGAAATAAATAATAACTTTATTATTGCCTCTAGGGCATATTTCCTTCAAGGAGAGAGGGGCTCGGGGATGCCCTTAAGTAGGCGAATGGTGGTCCACCGTGGGCTCGTGCGCCGGCGAGCTTGTGCTCGTCGCTACGGGCCTTGGGAGGGTACCGCGCTGTGTCTAGGGCGTTTGTAGGGGTCGACTACGCCCAGGGGAAAGAAGAGGGGGAGCAGGGAAAGGTCAGGGACGCCGCGCGTGTGAGCCGCGCCATTGGCGCGCTCGGGCGGCCTGTGTCCGCTAGGGCGGAGGCGCGGGGAGGAGGAGAGAGAAGGAGGACAGCACCGTGGCGTGTCGCGGACGTCGAGGCGTATCGGTTGGCGTGAGGGGGAGGGTCGAGGTGGCCGGAGGTGGTTGGAAGGGGGCGGCTATAGTGCGGGGGCGCACTGTAGCATGCTCCAGAGCGTGCAAATGGCTGCCATGGCATTGTTTAAAAGGGCAGGGGCGTGCCCACTAGTGTCTAGCAGGTTTAGGAGGGAGTAAAGAAGTGGGGTGGTGCATTGGATGCCATGGATGGCCATTGGAGTGTGGAGGGAGGTGAGGAAGAGGGAGAAGTGGGCTGTCCAGAGAGAGATAGAGGGGTTTTACCCATCCAATAAGTGACCTATGGACTTGCCATTGTTACTAGAGGTGAAAGGGGGCTAGGAGGAGCTATGGTAAAAATTTGAGCTCTCCAAGAATAGTGGAAGGGGTCAAAATAGTGGTTTTTGCAAAATGTCAGAAGGTGTTTGATAATGGTTTGGGCAAGCAAATGGACTCCAATAGCCATGATACTTAACAGGATGGAAATAAAATTAGAAATAGGGTGTGCCACCAATTTTGAGTTTATTTGGGCAAAGTTGCCAATGCAACTTTTGTAAACCCTAGAAATGAGCAGAAATAGACTTGAGTAGATCTAGTTGAGCAATTCACTTCTCCTTGATGCACCACTTGGTGTAGTGGCTTCATTTGGTCATGTGAACATGCTCACAAAAGTTGGGGTCAAGGGGAGAAAGTTGGTAGTACAAAGTTGCTCAAACTTGATTCTGGCCAGAGAGGGTTCTGGGGCATTTTGGTGAACCAAAATGACTTTGATTGACATGAGGCTTTGCAAGATCATCACAATATGCATTTGTGACTTGCTGGATTTTTCTTGGATTTATATGAAAATATTTCCTGTGGAAATATTTCAAATCCTTGAAATAGGCAGGAGTGGTTTTGGGAGGTTTTGTCCAATATTTTGATCATAACCATATGTTGAACTCTTATATATGGAAAATATATGTCCACTGAGTTTCCCTGATTTTTGTCAAATATTTTTGAAACAATAAAATAATTTTTTCCTATTAAAGACCATTTCTGGCCTTAAGAAAAAGCTTTGAAATAAAATAGAAAATAGCTTTTAAAATTACATTTTTGTGGTTTCTGGGTACCCTATATCTAATAGGTTTCAAATATACTTTTTGAAAGATTTTTCACACCTCAAATCAAGTACTTGCAGTGCAAATCTTAATTCAAGGGTTTTTGGAAAGCTAATTTTAGAAATACTTTTTGGCCAAATTATTTTTGTAAGTAAATACTATATTGCTCTATACATATGGCATGATCATTGGACAGAAGTTTGGGGCAAGGAGATGAAGTATAGAAGGTGAAACTATGTTGACTTCTGAGAGCACTTGAAAAACCACATAGAGAAAACCAACTTCAAAATAAAAGCCAAATAATGCAAAAGTTTTTGTTGGACCAAATTTTCATGCTTTACTAATGCAAATGAAGTGTTACAAAATGCAGGGTGTGACAGACCTACCCCCTTACAAGAATCTCGTCTCCGAGATTCCTAAA
Organism: Aegilops speltoides; assembly: GCA_021437245.1. Classification (NCBI taxonomy): domain Eukaryota; kingdom Viridiplantae; phylum Streptophyta; class Magnoliopsida; order Poales; family Poaceae; genus Aegilops; species Aegilops speltoides. The sequence goes on along the minus strand of CM038147.1, from coordinate 208,763,301 downwards.
CTAGGCTTTAAAGAGATACGGAAATTCGGATCTAAGGTAGTCTTCACGTTCCCAGGTGGCTTCGGCTTCAGTGTGGTTGCTCCACTGGACCTTGAAGTACTTGATGGTGTGGCTTCGAGTGTGTCGCTCAACCTCATCCAGAATGCAGATGGGCCTCTCACGGTAAGTCAAATCAGGCTGAAGGTCAATGGCTTGGTGATTGACGTCCTTGTAAAGATCAGGCTTGTCTGGAACTTGGAGACACTTCCGGAGTTGTGACACGTGGAATACGTTGTGCACATCGGATAGTTCAGGTGGTAGTTCCAACTGGTAAGCCACTTCTCCTCGTCGGTCAGTGATCTTGAAGGGGCCGATGTATCTTGGTGCGAGTTTTCCTTTGACATGAAAGCGCTGGGTTCCCTTGAGAGGGGTGACCCGGAGATAGACATGGTCTCCAACTCGGAAGGTCATGTCCCTCTGACGTGAGTCAACGTAGCTCTTCTGCCTTGACTTGGCAGTCTTCAAGCGCTCTTTGACAAGCTGGACTTGCTCTTCTGCTTCACGGAGGATATCGGGCCCAAAGACAAGTCCTTCTCCGGTCTCTGACCAATTGAGGGGTGTGCGGCATTTCCGTCCGTATAACACCTCGAACGGTGCCATCTGAAGGCTTGACTGGTAACTTTTGTTGTAGGAGAACTCCGCAAAAGGGAGGAAATCTTCCCACCTAGCTCCATATGCTAAGACACAGGCTCGGAGCATGTCTTCGAGTATCTGATTCACTCGTTCTGTCTGACCTCCGGTCTGTGGGTGGAAAGCGGTACTGAAGGACAACTTGGTCCACATGGCCTCTTGGAACTTCTTCCAGAACCTTGAGGTAAACTGGGTTCCTCGATCAGACACAATCTCCTTGGGAACACCATGAAGGCTTACAATTCTGTTGATGTATAGAGTTGCTAGCTGGTTTCCCTTGTAAGTTGTTTTGACCGGAATGAAATGGGCTACTTTGGTCAAATGGTCGACTATGACCCAGATGGAGTCATGTCCCTTATTTGACCTAGGTAATCCAGTGATGAAGTCCATTCCGACTTTATCCCATTTCCACTCGGGAACCTTGAGTGGTTGGAGCAATCCAGCGGGTCGCTGATATTCAGCCTTGACTCTTTGGCATACATCACACTTTGCAACATAGGTGGCAATCTCCCTTTTCATCCCGTGCCACCAAAATCTTTCCTTCAGGTCTTGATACATCTTGGTTCCTCCAGGATGGATGGAATACGGGGTGTCATGAGCTTCTTGCAAGATCAGATTCTTGAGCTCAACTTTGTTGGGCACGCAAATGCGATTCCCAAACCACACAATTCCTTGCTCATCCTCTGAGAATCCTGGGGCCTTGCCTGCCTTGATCTTCCTCTTGATGCCTTCAATACTTTCGTGTCCCTTGTGAGCTTCCTTAATATCATCCATTAGGGTAGGCTTAACTTCAAGGTTGGCTAAGAATCCTGGTGCAACCAGTTCCAACCCGAAGCTTTCAAGTTCTTCATACAAGGCGGGTAGCTTGTCCTTAAGCATGGCATTCAAGGAACAAGCCTTCCTACTTAATGCATCAGCTACCACATTAGCCTTTCCGGGGTGGTATTGAACACTGAGGTCATAATCCTTGATCAACTCTAGCCATCTTCTTTGCCTCATGTTCAATTCCTTCTGAGTGAAAATATACTTCAGACTTTTGTGATCCGTGTATATCTCACACCGCTTCCCTAAGAGGTAATGTCGCCATGTCTTCAGGGCATGAACCACTGCTGCTAACTCAAGATCATGAGTAGCATAGTTCTCTTCATGAGGCCGTAGTTGCCTTGAAAGGTAAGCTACGACTCTGCCCTCTTGCATCAGAACACTTCCCAGTCCGGTCCTTGACGCATCACAATATATCACAAACTCCTTGTGTATATCTGGTGTGGCTAGAACTGGGGCGGTGGTCGATCTCTTCTTCACTCTGGAAGCTCTCTTACGCGCCGGCGTCCATTCAAACTTCTTGTCCTTCTTCAAGAGCTGAGTCATGGGTCGGGCAATGCTTGAGAATCCCTCAATGAACTTGCGGTAATATCCCGTGAGTCCGAGGAAGCTTCTGACTTCCTTCACATTGCTTGGGGATTGCCATTCAGTCACGGCTTCAATCTTAGCGGGATCGACTGACAATCCTTCTTCGGTCATAACATGACCCAAGAATCCAACTTCACGCAGCCAAAATTCGCACTTGCTGAACTTGGCATACAGTTGGTGCTCTCGAAGCTTGTCTAGGACCATCCTCAAGTGTCGCTCGTGCTCTTCCTCCGTCTTCGAAAAGACAAGAATGTCATCAATGAAGACAACAACAAACTTGTCCAAATATTCCATGAAGACCTTATTCATGAGATACATGAAGTAAGCCGGGGCATTGGTCAATCCAAAGGACATGACTGTGCACTCATGCAGGCCATATCTGGTTACAAATGCCGTCTTCGGAATATCTTGGGGTCTGATCTTCAGCTGGTAGTACCCAGATCTGAGGTCGATCTTGGAGAACACCTTGGCCCCGTTGAGTTGATCAAATAGATCTTCAATCTTGGAAAGTGGATATTTGTTCTTGATTGTAACTTCATTGAGGGAGCGGTAGTCAATGCACAAGCGGATGGTACCGTCCTTCTTTGCCACAAACAGAACAGGCGATCCCCAAGGGGAGGCACTAGGGCGGATAAATCCCTTCCTCAACTGCTCTTCCAGTTGCTTCTTCAACTCTGCTAACTCCTCTGATCCCATTCTATAAGGCTTCTTATAGATGGGTCCTGCTCCGGGAATGAGATCGATGATGAATTCAATGTCTCGGTCAGGGGGCATTCCCGGTAGCTCATCAGGAAAAACATCGGGGTATTCGCATACTACCGGCACTTGCTCCAATCCAACTTCAGTCAGACAGTTGACTTGGTTGGCTTGAGCAGAGGAGGGGTTGGAGGAAAATTTAACTTCGACTCCTTGGTCATTAGTCACAGTGACAGACCGGTTGGCACAATCTAACAAGCCTTGGTGCTTGATGAGCCAATCCATTCCCAAGATCACATCCAAGCCTTGCGATCTTAAGATGATAAGATCTGCTAAGAAGTCTACCCCATTTATAACAATCCCGACTCCTTTACATCCTATCTTGGCTCTCATCTCTGCTCTGGGGGTTTGTACCACCATAGGGTTATTCAGGGGTGTAGGGGTCATGCCACTTTTTAATGCAAACTTTTGGGTGACAAATGAATGTGTGGCTCCAGAATCAAACAAGACAGTTGCAGGTGCAGAATTGACAAGGAACGTACCCAGCATGACGTCCGGGTCTTCCTGGGCTTCTTCTGCAGTGACATGATTCACACGACCCTTGCCGTTATTGGGCAGGTTGCGGGGAGCTTGGTTCCTTGGTGGCATTCCACGGCCTTGCCCTGGGTTCTGCGCATTGGGGCGCGGGGCGTCGGGCTTCTAGTTGGGGCAATTCTTGGAGTAATGTCCTGGCTGTCCTCATCCGAAGCAAGTGACTTGGTTGGGGTTGCTGCTCCTGCCAGCATTGTTATTGGGGTTGTTGTAAGCTGGCACAGGGGTTGGCATCTTCTTGAGGTGGATAGTTGGTGCGGGTGCGGGAGCTCTTGGCTGCCGATAGGTTGGCTTGGCGGGGCTGGCTGCCACGCGCGAGGCTTCGTTCTTGGAGCTACCCTTGCTAATCATCTTGCGCTTCGGGTATCATCAAAGCACGTCGCTTGTCCTCAAGCATGAGTGCCTTGTTCACCGATCGGAAAGGTCGGGCAGTCACACACAACAAGCGAGTACTACAAAGTCCGGTTAAGGCCTTCCATGAAGCGCTCCTTCTTGGCGACATCGGTCTTGACATCCTCGAGAACATACCTTGAGAGAACACTGAACTTCTGCATGTACTCCTTGACAATGCTACTACCTTGTTTGTGGCTCGGAACTCATGCTTCTTGATGGCCATGATTCCGGAAGGAATGTGGGCCTTGAATTCTGCCTTAAAGTCATTGCAAGTGATGTTTTGCTCAGCATGCATGGCCTTGAATCCATCCCACCAAGCTCTGGCGGTTCCCAGAGACGATGGGCGCATATGCCACCCTCTCACGGTCTTGATGCAGCCGACTAGGTCCAACAAGTCCTCAATGGTGCGGACCCGATCGTGCGCATCCGAGGTTCAGCAGTCTCGATGAAGGTGGGTGGTGCATGCTTCTTGAACTCCACCAACATGGACCGTCCATTTCCGTGTCCCGCCGGCTGGCGATTGACAGCTTGAGCAATCACCTGAAGGGCTGCAGTGTTGGCTTGGCGTTCCTCTCGGAAGGCTTGGAGAAGCTGAGCCATGTCCATGATTGGAGGAGGTGGTGGGGTGGAGTCTGTCCTTGGGCTTGGTCTGGCGACTCTGCTTCAGCAGAACCTCCGGCTTCTTCTTCTTTGGGTAGAGGTACCAAGACGTGTTACAACAGCATCTGTTGGAGTGGTCAAGGTCTCATGATTGGGAAAAGATAGGAAAGCAATATAGATGGGATGCCTAGTAAGGGGTTGGTATGACACTAATTGTTTTCATGCAAGGGCCAAAAGGGCCAAACACATTCATTAAAGTCCAAATGGGTGATGTAGTAAACACAAGTTCCCGAAGGAAAGAACGACATCCATCAAACACAACAAAAGCAAACACAACACTACATGGTTTCATAAGAACCATTACAGGAACTTGACTTCGCATAGGGGTACACGACCTATCCTACCGTAGGGTTACTAACGGGCATATCCAAGTTGTGAATAATGCCTAAGTGGTGGAATGCTCGGTCGCGTAGTCTGGCTCTTCTGGGTCTTCCTCCTCATCATCAGTAGCACGGCTTCCTTCATTGCTTGAAGGGGTAGGGGAGTGGAGGAGCTCAACATGGCGTTGCTTTGCTGGTGGGGTGAAGAGCTTGCGGTATTCCTTTGCGCTCATGCGGTGTTGCTGTGGTAGTTCTCCATCTTCTGGGGGTCTTCCGCCTCTGTATGCGATTGCGGGTTGTCCAGGGGGAGCACCTTCCTTCTTGATCCTATCCGTCTTCTCTTGGGCTTGTCGAAGAAGTGCCTTGGTCTCATGAAGCTTCTTTCGGAGTCCCTTTGATTCCGTGGCCAAGTGTTGTGCCAAACTATCGGCACAAAGGCTGAAGTAGGTCTGGAATTGGAGTGGAAGTCCTTCTTCTAATGGTGGAGCTGGTGCACTGCTCTCATCCTCACCTTCCTTCCGATAAGGCAAGAAGCGGGTTGCCAACTCATCTGCCATCTCTGGAAGAAGGTCTCGGAGACGGGTGAGGGCCTTGAGGGTTGCCGTCTCGACGGCAAGAACTAGTGTTGCCATCTGGGGTCCCTCGAAGAACCAGCTTGTTGGAGAGTCATTGGCCTTCACGATCACTTCCACATGATACTCCGTCTCGGTGTCATTGATCCAATGCTCATGGTAGGTGAAAATGGGGGCTCGGTGGTACTGGCACTTCTTGAGGCTATCCTCGAGAAGCACGGGAAATCCGGTGGTCAGGAAGTCTTCGGGTATGGCAGCCATCTACAAAGGTTGAATGGGGGAGGTCAATAAGGGAAATGTAACTTGGGTTGGGTATGCTTCAGAAAAAAAGAGAAGTTTAGATGGTCTCAAGCTAACTAACGTCCATGCTAACTAAGGCTTCCTACAGTCAGGATGGCTCTGATACCAGCTCTGTGGGGACCCCGACTCATAAATCGTGATCACCAAATGCACATGTACAGTGATCCCAGAGATCAATGCTCACTGAACACACAGAAGCTGAATAACAAGAGTCTTACATCCATACATACCGTCTTACACAAATTATGACCATTATGGTCGAGTCTTACATTGATAAAGCCTTAAGGGCTGAACATCAAATGAAACACATGCAGCGGAAATCTTAAATCGATAATAGAACCCATGCCATCTGCCTTAACCCTACAGGCATTACATTGGAAGCGTCCTAGTTCGCATGTTCGTCTCCAAAGAACTCTTCTTGAACTCCGTTCTTCCATGCCCGGTCAATTAAATAACCAAGGCAAGCCAATGAGTACTTTGAATGTACTCGCAAGCAACCCATGATTTGGTTCAAGATACAATAATGCATGATATAGGTAAATTTTTGCGGAAAGCTAGTTTTGAGTGCAAAGACATGTTCAACATCTTATAAGGCATGCAACCAGTAACCATGAGGACATGGTACAGATATCAACATAAATAGAGTGGGCACCAACCCATCTCAATCATGTCAAGTCCTTTGACTTGACCCAAGTAGTTTTATTAACACACACACACGGTTGTAAACATGTGGACGTAGCCCAAGAGCGGTTACCCAACTGTCCTTGACCGTGGACATGGCTATTCGAATAGTTTTACACTCTGGAGAGGTTGCACACTGTACCCACTAGATTCGGGGAACTTCCGTGTCATCCACGACCCACGATACCTCAAGTACCCGGGGTAAGCACCCGATCACTACCTTTCCCTAGACGACACTAACATGGAGTCCACTCGATTAGTAGTAACCCCGTGCCTAACATTTTACATCATAAAGTTGTGGAGCCTCGCTCCCATATTCATCATATACCACAAGCAGGGGTAACAACGGTGTGTTCGGTGCCTGTGAAAACAGTCATAGCCGCCCTACAGCACGACCCGTCCGAGAGAGCACCAACTCTCCCCGTCACTAGTGTCACGGGCTCCAAGCTAGTATCGGCCTAGGTAATCAATAGTGCCCTTTCCCATATAAGGGTAGAGTGGTTGCGCATGTAAGGTTGGAATAGCGGTGCAACTTCGACCAATCCGTTTTGAAAACAACACACACACTTGCCTCGGTACACCACTTCGTCATCAAGTGGTTACCCATCTCATCATCCCCCTCGGGCATAAGTGGCACCCGACGGGGTTTTCGAAAAGACTTTTGAAAATACTTTGTCTCCATCACATGCATATTCCCGTCCCTTTTTGCGTAGCAAACTACTTAGCATCCTATCTACTCCCACCGGCATAACCATCATAAGAAGGTAGGGTCATGCGCAATGCAAGTATCAACGAGGAGGTACGGTGGCAACCATCGAAGTGGTTATCACCCCATCATGATTCCGTTGCAACAACGATAAGGTAATATGTGACATGCATAAAAAGGTGCCATAGACATGGTCAAAGGGCTGCTTGCCTGGCTCAACAAAGTCTTCTGGGTCTTCAAAGTCTTCTGGTCCAACTCCTTCATCAGCAACGCAATCTATTGTCGCAAAGTAAATAACGAGAAAATAAGGCAATAGTAAAACAGAAAAACTAAAGTGCTCAGAAAAATGTCAACACCTTTTTGTAAAATACTAGGTTGAAAACTAAGAAGGGGAAAATTCCTAGTTTGGGATTTGGTGTAGCAGAATGGGAGAAATGGATTTTCAAAGATATATTTAAATGTTAAAAACCACATTTAAATATTTATAGTGAAGCCAAGGTTGTTGGATTAGAATGGAAGTTGCACCATTAAATAGGTTGCAATATTCTAGGAATTTAGGAAGTGGAATTATTGCATTTGGATTATTATTTAATCCTGTGGAATTTTTTGGAATTATAACAGAAAAGAAAAAGGAAAAGGGCCTTGTGCCATTTGGGCGGTAACAGCCATGAGGCAGCAGGCCCAGGGAAAAAAGGCCAGGCGAGCCAGCCTTGCCAGGCCAGTTTTTAAACTTGACGCGGGGCCCACTGCTAGTGGGAGAGAGAGGGCGAGAGAGGTGAGGATGACAGTGGGGCCCGCTGTCATCTCTGACTCTCGACGACAGAGGGCAGCGTGCTCACCGGCGGTGATCACGAGGGCACGGCGGGTCGAGCTGATAGCAGTTGGGCTCAGCGTGGAGTCGCCGTTCTGGTGGTGGTGGTGGGCGTCGCGGAGTTGCCTCGTTCGCGGCGACGAGGTCTCGCGCGGAGGAGCTTGGAGGCGGTGGTTCGGTCGTTTCAGCTGCAGAGAGAGGGAAAGCGGAGGGAAATGATCGGGGAGGTGAGGAGAGTCCAGATCGGGAGAGAGATGGCAACGGAGGCTGTACCACGAGTTCGTCTTGAGTCCCGTGGCGGGCTCGAGCTCGATCTCGAGCTCAGGCGCTCTGGAGAAGAACTGGGGTGCGGGGGGTGACTTGGTGGTGCGAGGAGTGATTGGCGAGAGAGAGGGGCTCGGGGATGCCCTTAAGTAGGCGAACAGCGGTCCACCGTGGGCTCGTCTTGGCCGAGCTTGTGCTTTCGTCGCTTCTGAGCCTTGGGAGGGTACTGCTGCTGTGTCTAGGGCGTTTGTAAGGGTCGACTTCGCCTGAGGGAAAGAAGAGGGGAGCAGGAAAGGTCGGGGCGCCACAGCGTGTGAGCAGCGCCATTAAGCGCCTTCGGTAGGTAGTGTCACTTCAGCTGAGGCGCTTGGGAGGAGGAGAGAGAAGGGGACAGCGCCGTGGCGTACGCCGAGACGTCAGCGTGTCGGTTGGCGTGAGGGGAGGGCCGAGGTGGCGGAGGTGGTTGGAAGAAGCGGCTACGGTCGGGCGCACTATAAGCGCTCAGGCGTGCAAATGGCTGCCATGGCATTGTTTAAAAGGGCAGGGGCGTGCCCACTAGTGTCTAGCAGGTCTAGGAGGGAGTAAAGAAGTGGGGTGGTGCATTGGATGCCATGGATGGCCATTGGAGTGAGGAGAGAGGTGAGGAAGAGGGAGAAGTGGGCTGTCCAGAGAGAGATAGAGGGGTTTTACCCATCCAATAAGTGACCTATGGACTTGCCATTGTTACTAGAGGTGAAAGGGGGCTAGGAGGAGCTGTGGTAAAAATTTGAGCTCTCCAAGAATAGTGGAAGGGGTCAAAATAGTGGTTTTTGCAAAATGTCAGAAGGTGTTTGATAATGGTTTGGGCAAGCAAATGGACTCCAATAGCCATGATACTTAACAGGATGGAAATAAACTTAGAAATAGGGTGTGCCACCAATTCTGAGTTTATTTGGGCAAAGTTGCCAATGCAACTTTTGTAAACCCTAGAAATGAGCAGAAATAGACTTGAGTAGATCTAGTTGAGCAATTCACTTCTCCTTGATGCACCACTTGGTGTAGTGGCTTCATTTGGTCATGTGAACATGCTCACAAAAGTTGGGGCAAGGGGAGAAAGTTGGTAGTACAAAGTTGCTCAAACTTGATTCTTGTCAGAGAGGGTTTTGGTGAACCAAAATGACTTTGATTGACATGAGGCTTTGCAAGATCATCACAATATGCATTTGTGACTTGCTGGATTTTTCTTGGATTTATATGAAAATATTTCCTGTGGAAATATTTCAAATCCTTGAAATAGGCAGGAGTGGTTTTGGGAG